>CM060964.1:390844400-391269400 GCA_030765045.1 Tenodera sinensis
TTTATAGTATTTCACTTATTTCCATAAGTATTTCACTTATTTAACACATAAGTTATTGCTCCCTTTTTGTAAGGTGAAAGTTGATAGGATGTTTTGTGATTAACAGGAATGCAGCTTCTGTTGAAGAGCATAATACTCCTATCAAGGAAGTACCATATCCTGTTTTTCAGAATTTGCCTTTGGAAAGCTGTAAATCCCTGGACTCTCTGGCCTGATAAAGAAGTGTTTGCTGCTTAAGCAGCTGTCTTTTTGCTCCTAATGGAGTGCACTATTTTTTGTTTAACGTACATATACTTGAATGTAGCTGATAAAATATCACATATCCACTCATACATTACTATATTATGTAGATATCAATCTAATTGTTTATTTGCTAATTTTGGAGGTACTAATGACTAGAGGCACTCTCTTTTCACATTAATTTAATTTTTTTTTTCAAATTTTGCAAAATGAGTTTTAATTTTTGTGTTTTTTTTTCTCTATATAGCTTGTATTATTGCTTTAATTTTGTATTTTTTTAAATTCATGCTAAATAACACTGGGAGAATGTTTTCCCTGCATTTATTTTTTTAAAAATTTTGTGAAATTAGTGTTTTTGTTTTTTCGTGCTATATGACTTGTATTTTATGTATGTATACATATATCTCACTCCCCTCAGGGGTCTCCATCTAGGGGATATGTGAAAGGCAACCACAAGGTACCCAAGCTGAGCAGAACATTACTTCCACTTACTGGTGTTTTGCTCCTCACTATAACTTTCCTATCTGACCTTACCTTGGTCATCTCTTGTTCTCTTCCGACCCCGATGCTATTAGGGTTCCTGAGGGCTAGGGAGTCTTTATTTTTCCAACCTCTCCATTTCTCTAATTTTTCTATAAATCCTTAACCCCTAACATGCTGACCTGTCCTGGCATGTAATACGTCTTCTGATTGGTAATCAGAGGATATGGTCGGTGAATTTATTTTTATAATTCTCCCAGTCAGGTCGGTGAGACCCGTAAACCAACGACAGGTGTGGTCCCCCAGACATTCTGGGGGTTGTGAGAGAGCGATGTGACCGCCAAAACATAAAAATATGGTGCTCTCTAAAAAAACGGTTACTATTACTGCTATTGCTCTCTTCAATATCAAATTATTAAATATGACTCGAGGGGTAAAATGTTCCGGAGTTAAAATAGTCCCCCATTCGCATCTCCGGGCGGGGACTACTTCTCGAGAACCAAAACATTATACTAATAGAAGATCTAACATCAGACTTCTACAATGGAATGCGGGTGGTCTCACACAAACAAAAAAAGTAGAACTGAATAAAATTGTATTTGATTATAACATTGATATATTTGTAATACAAGAAGCAAATCTAACAAATGACCAACTTAAATACTTCAATTTTACTGGAATTTTACTGCACTTACTACCCAAAAATAGACAGATAAGTAGTGGAATATTAGTTGGAGTCAAAAGGGATATTAAAACCTCCTTTGAAATTGTTAAAGAAATGGATAACACAGATAAAAGCGAATTAATAAAGCTAAATTTTTGGGATAACAAAACACATCTACATTTATACAGTATTTACAATCCTCCCAGGAATGTACCGGATCTCTCACTTATTGACCAATTAAATAAAACAATCGTAATTGGGGATTTCAATGCACATTCCAAAAGATGGGGTTATGAAAAAGTGGATTCCACAGGGAAGATAGTGGAAGAATTTTTGAATACCACAACTTTTGAACTGATTTATAGTAAAGATTATCCCACAACCTTCATACATTATTCTGGAGCGGGCAGTAACCCAGACCTCCTGTTAGCTACAACAGATATTGTTTCAAAAATTAAAAAACAAGTTATAGAAGATCCAAGTTCTGGTCACAGAGCGGTAATTGCTGATATAAAACTAGAGAATACAAATATCATTCAAGGTCTTACGAATCTGTATTGGAACTTCAAAAAAGCAGATTGGAACAAATATAAAACTGAATTAGAACATAAATTTAAAGAACAAACAAACTCACAGCTGCATGACCAACCAGATCATATGAACAAAGAATTCTGAAAAGTCATCCTAGAAACTGCAAAAAAACATATTCCTCGTGGAAGAATTGAAAATTTCAAACCCTTTTCGAACCCCCAGTTAGAAGAACTGAAAAAGCAAAGGGATATAGCTAGAAATACAGCTGAACAAACAAAAAACATATGAGATACACAAATATGGCGGAAGAAATGTGCCCCACTAAAAAAAGAAATTAATACTGCTAAAAGGAATCACTTTAATAATTTCTTAGAAAAAATGGATTATAGGACAGATGGTAACAAAGCTCATAAGTTCATAAAAAATGTCAAGGACAGGAAAGAAAACAACAGCACAACTATCATACACAACAATAAAATGGCAGTAAATGATGCAGTCATAGCCGAAACATTCAATAAATATTATGCTAATGCACACAAAGTAACAAGAAATAATAAAAAGGAACTTAAAGAATTTCAGAAAGATTCGAAACAAGAAAGAGAATGTAATCCTAACACTCAGTGCAATATCTTTTTTCAAAATTTTAATATGCAAGAATTGAACATTGCAATAAATAATCTAAAAAACAAAAAGTCTCCTGGACCAGATCACATGCATCCAGAGTTCATAAAAAACCTTGGAAAAACAGCAAAACAACAACTACTGAAACTCTACAATCTATCCTGGAAAACCACTGTACCTGCTGAATGGCGAAAAGCAATAATTGTCCCACTCTTGAAGAAAGACAAAACAGCATCAGAAAAAAAATTATAGACCAATAGCTCTTACCAGCATAATAGCAAAAGTGATGGAAAGAATGGTGTCAAACAGGTTAAATTGGTTCCTAGAATCACAAAATTTAATATCCCCATGTCAAGCTGGATTCAGAGAGTTCCACTCTACAAATGAACAAGTCTTACTTCTCAGTCAAGAAATCAAAGACTCCTTCAATAGAAAAGAAAATAATTTATCAGTTTTTATTGATTTTCAAAGTGCATATGATTTTATATGCAGAACAAAACTACTAAAGAAAGTAAAAAAAAAATAGGGATACAAGGTCCAATGTTTTCATGGCTATGTCATTTCCTAACACAACGCTTTATTGCAACCAGATATGGAAGAAATATATCTAAATATAAACAAATACACCGTGGCTTGCCACAAGGTGCAATGCTCAGCACTACACTTTTTAATATATTTATTAATGATCTACCACCACAAATACAAGAATCAGGCGTGAAGTGTGCACTATTTGCTGATGACTTGGTAATGTGGACTTCAAAACCAAAAAGCAAAAGTACAGAACTGGAAAAAACCATGCAACAATCCTTAACCAACTTACAGAGGTGGACCAAAGAAAATTTAATGACTGTTAATACAACAAAATCAAACTACCAAATCTTTTCACTAAGAAAAAAACCACTAAAAATAAAACTAAATTTTGAGGGTCAACAATTACCAGAAACAAAGGAAGCAAAGTATTTAGGAGTTACATTTGATACCAAACTTACATGGACCAAACAAATAGAAAATGTAATACAAAGAGCAGAGAGGCGCCTTTCACTGTTAAAACGTCTAACAAGAATGAAGTGAGGATGTTCCAGAGCAACGCTTAACACAACATACAATGTATATATCAAACCATTATTTACTTATAAAAGGAATGAAGTGGGGATGTTCCAGAGCAACGCTTAACACAACATACAATGTATATATCAAACCATTATTTACTTACTGCAGCGAAGTTCTTGTAACAGCAAACACAAAAAAAAATTCAAATCTTTCAAAACCAAAGTCTGAGATTAATTACAGGTGCTATCAAAACCACACCAATAGCAGCTATGGAAATACTAACCAACCAATACCCCATTGAATATGAAATACAAAAAGCGGCTCTTATTCAACATGAAAAGTTGATCAGACTCCCATTCAATACATGGCACAAGAGAAATATTACACATAGACTAAAGACTCAGGAGAGCTTTCTTTCCAAAATTCAGGACATCAAGAAGGATGTACATCTTCCTAATTCAAAGGAAAACTTCATATCTAAAGTCAATCCAATACATACATTAGACATCACATATTATTTACACCTGGCAGAAGAAGTTAAAAAAAGTGATACTCCAACTAGTGTTCTAAAATTATTGGCATTAGAGACAATCTATACTAGATTTCCAGAACATGAGTGGCTCCATATTTATACTGATGGATCATTGATATCAAACCAAGATGGAGCAGGTGCTGGAGTCACATGTCACCTCTTTTCCTATTACAAATCTTTAAGTTATGGAACTACTAACTTTGATGGAGAAATTGAAGCAATTCGAATGGCCCTACAAAATCTTATGTACAGAATTTCACATTTTCAGCAAGCAGTTGCACTCTCAGATTCCAGGGCAGCAATTATAGCAATTACTTCCAAGTTGTCACCAAAAAACCAAACTATTATAGAATGTTGGAAGATGCTTAGCCATCTAACAGCACTTCAAGAACACCTAGTCTTCCAATGGATACCGGCTCACTGTGGACTGAGTGGTAATGAGAAAGCTGATTTTCTTGCAAAAAAGGGTACCAGCGGTGTACAAAAATCTATAGTTAATCTACCATTTTATGCAGCTAAAAGATTAGTCAACTCTGAATTCAAAAAAATTGTTGCAAATTATTACTATGAAAAATCAAAGAATAAAAGATGGGAACTACCAAACATCCAAACAGTGATTCCTGAGTATCCTCGAAAAACAGCAGTTGCAACCTTCAGGTTGATTACAGGACATGATTGTCTGGCAAAACTTTTAAACAGAATTGGGATATATTCTTCACCACTCTGTCCTCTATGTGATCTGCAAGAGGAAATGGATCGAGACCACCTTCAAATATGCCCGGCCACTTCTAATGCCCCATCCACCAGTGAAAAATATTGGAGAGCAAGAGGATTAATGACTTCATTGTCAGAAATCCAGCATTAGCTAACAACAACAACATTTTCATCAAGCAGTTATTCTCTCAGATTCCAGATTCCAGGGCAGCAATTATAGCAATTACTTCCAAGTTGTCACCAAACAATTATAAATTGTTGGAAAATCCTTACCCATCTAACAGCACTTCAAAAGCACCTAGTCTTCCAATGAATACCAGCTCACTGTGGACTGAGTGGTAATCACAAAGCTGAATTTCTTGCAAAAAAGGGTACCAGTAGTGCACAGAAATCAATAGTTAATCTACCATTTTATGCAGCTAAACGATTAGTCAGCTCTGAATTAAAAAAAAAATTGCAAAAGATTACTATGAAAAATCAAAAAATAAAAGCTGGAAACTACCAAACACTCAAACAGTAATTCCTGAGTATCCTTGAAAAATGGCAGTTGCAACCTTCAGGTTGATTACAGGACATGATTGGCAAAGCATTTAGACAGAATTGGGATATATTCTTCACTACTTTGTCCTCTATGTGATCTGCAAGAGGAAATGGATCGAGACCACCTTCAAATATGCCCGGCCACTTCTAGTGCCCCATCCATCAGTGAAAAATAGGCAAAAGGATTAATGACTTCATTGTCAGAAATCCAGCATTAGTTAACAACAACAAATTGCTCCTCTATAGCTATTTAACACTTATAACTAACACCAAATATTGTTAATTCTGTTCTCTTTGTACAGACCAATTCCATTTTTTCTTAACTCTAGCTACAAACTGACCTAAGTTTTTGACCTTCTTTCTAACAATCCTCTTTAAGTGCTGTTATCCTATCTCCCTTCTCCCATTTATGCCCCAGAAATTCTTTCCTCCATATCTCCGTTTGTTGGCACTCAAAAGACTATGCGCTCCAGATCTTCCTTCCCCCCGCAAATAGGACAATGACTCTGAAGGACACCCTTTCTTAGTCCTCTCAATCTCCAAACACCAGTTCTTAGCCATGCTATTGCCACTCGTTCATTTTTTACCTTGTGGCGGGGTTTTTATTATAAATGATGGTTAACACATATATCAGCGTGAATATAGCAGCAAATGGAGTATTGTTTCTACTAAAAGGTGGAAAGTTTGTTATAGCAGACGCCACTCTTATCTGCAGGGTTGGCGGTCTAAGAATGGAATGCAAAAGCCAACGTTCTTTTATCACAAACACATTTATTAGTTATTTACACTTCTTATCACAATTTCAATTAATTAACGACTTTTAAATTTCGACAGCGTCTACGCTGGTTAAAAGTTTGGGTGTAATTTACATGTTCACACACCATCAGCAATTATACGACCTCCCACTTTGAGTTCACAGACGCTAATGAATATAGTACCTAGCGTCCTATGACGCAACACCGCCATTCTTGTGTATTCATCCGCGCGACAGTTCTCATTGGTTGAACTCAAAGTGACGAGAAGACATTGTCTATTTTGAGTATTATTAAAAAAAATAAGTCCCTGATACACCCAAATTAGAAGAATTAAAAATTTACACACTCTTACAAAAATATTTACATGAACAACTTTCTATTAGTCAATATTCCGTCTCATATGCCCCTTGTTTTGTTTTTCAAGTTGTCACCTTATTTACAATCTTGAAACACAATACAATACTTCTCCCTACTCCTATGATTCAATCACTTTGTACAATATATTTTTTTTTTTTTTTTCTTTACAGTCTTCTTCACTGTTTGTCTTTGTCCTTTGTTTTGACATAATACAACATGTCTTTATAAGTTTCACATATTCGGTTACTACACAATGCATTCAGTTATTATACAATACATATCCAGTTATTGTACAACACATTTAGTTATTACACAATATGTCCAATTATTATGCAATACATATTCAGTCCTTGTACAATATACCCAGTTATCATATCACATATGTTGTTATTATACAATACACCTTCAGTCATTATACAATACATATTCAGTTATTGTACAACACATTTGATTACTACACAACATGTCCAATTATTACACAATATATATTCAGTTATTGCACAATATATCCTGCTATCATAACACATATGTGTTCTGTTATTATGCAATACATATTCAGTTATTACACAATACACATTCAGTTTTGGCATAAACCATTTAGTTATTACTCAACATATTCAGTTATTGTACAATATATCCAGTTATCATACAATACATATTCAGTTATTATACAACACATACTCAGTTATTGTACATTTGACATTGACACAAATACAATTTAAGTGTTTCATGTGGTTTTTGACTTGTATTCTTTGCTATGAGGAGAGAAAAACAGGATACAAATTCTGAGCTAATGATCATGATCATATCTATGGCAATACCTTATTCAGTTCTTTGCCTTCTTTGTCTTATAAGCTTATGTATAGGCAGGTTGTTGAGTCAGTTCTTAAACTCTGATGTTACTAATGGTACTAATTTTCTTGATTGGGTTATTATTCATTGTTGTTTGGTTCAACATTTCTTCGAGCTTATCATTGGCTATATTCATCTTAATTCATGGGCATTGTTTTTCTGGTTATGGTTTTCCTCATTTCACTAATTGTCATTTCTTTGTCTCTTATTTTTATAAGAGAAAACTTCTATACTTACAATTATTCTGTAATTGTATTATTTTTCCTCTCAATTTACCCTCGACATCTTTGTGTCGAAATATTATATCTTTTTCATCATAATTGATTCATTTTTATTTTTGTCCCTGACATCCTTATGTCAAAAACATATTATCTTTCGTCGCTATGATTCATTTATTCAATGACAATCAGTGTCCTCATCTGTCTTTGTTGACAATGCTCTTTGTGGTCGATATAGCCAATGACTATGTTGATTTTCTTCCCTGTTGTAATCCTATTCTGAACATAATTTCCTATAAGTAACCCATTAAAAATTGTTATCTTCTTTCATCTCTACTACTTCTGCCTTACACATTCGTTGACAAAGACTATTTGGTCCTTTCTTTGTATGGCTTCAATTTATTTTTGTGGTATCTTCCTACCAACTTGCCATTTGTATTCTGTAGCTCATACGTGTGGTCACCCAGCTGTTTTCTTATGACCAGTGGTCCAGTATACAATAGCTCCATCTTTCCAGATCTTTTTTCAGATGCCTTGGATGCTTTGTGGCTTTTTAAGAGCACCTTTTCTCCAATTTGTGGGGACCATTTCCTGACGAATCTCTTCACCTTGTTCCTTCCTTTTTCAGCCTTCTGCTGTAATCTTCTGAATGCCAATTGACATTTTTCTTTCTCTGATAATTCTCTTTGGGCAGCCATGGTAGTGTCAATGTCAATTGCTAATTTTCTTGGTTTCGTGTTGGTCATTAGCTCGATAGGTGCGAACTTGGTCGTGGGGTTCACCGAATGGTTAATCACCTCCTCTATATATCCGCATTTTTCCGTCCAGGAAGTGTGGTCTCTGTGGCAGAGCAAACGAAAATAAATACTAATATCCCTCATGATTCTCTCGGTCGGGTTTCCCTGGGGGTAATATGCTGAGGAATAGTACAATTTTATTCCTAATGTTTCTAAGGTGTTCTGAAACAACTTGCTCTTATGCATGGTCGCATTGTCCGATAGAATACATTTTATCCTCCCATATTTTGGGATGTAGTCCTTGACGATTTTATCTAAGCATGTTCTACTTTTGATGTTCTTAATGGGGTATATTTTGGTGAATTTTGTGAAAACATCAAACATGACAAAGATGTATCTGTTTCCATCTTTACCCCTTGGTAATTCTCCATGCTCGTCAATACACACCAATGCATTTTTCTCGTTCCTCACGATGGATTGTGGGATGACATCGTACTTTACATTAATTGGCTTGGCCTTTTGGCATAGGTCACATGAGGAAATTAACTTCCTGACCTTCTTGCCAAGATGTTTAATGTACAATACCTCCTCGATGGCAAGCATTGTCCTCTCAGTACCGGAGTGAAGCATCGAGTGGTGGAATGCTAAAATGACCCTGTCCTGTAAGGAATTTGGTACCATCATTTTCCATTTCCTTACGTCGCGACCATGCAATTTAAATAGGATGTTCCTAAATTTGCCTATTTTGGCATCCAATCTTGGTATTATGTCTGGAGCCTTGTCGAATAGCCTCTTCAATTCAGGGTCTTCTTGTTGTAGCTTTGCTATGTTCTTGAAGTCTTGCAAGATCTCGTTGCTTTCTTTGCTATTTATCTGCATAATTTTGATCTCATGGTGCGGACTGTATATCGTCTCGGGTATGTGACTCTCCGACCTCAATCTTGACAATAAGTCACTGAAGATGTTCTCCTTCCCCGGGATATGTTTGACCTCTATGTCGTATGACATGATCTCATGTATGTACCTTGAGATTTTGGAGTTGGTCAGCTTGCATTTTTGAATGAAGGACAGGCTTACGTGATCTGTATATATAATTATTTTATAAAGATATATATATTGTCTGAACTTTTGCAACGCAAAATGGATTGCACCTATTTCCAGTTCGGTTATGCAGGCATTGGCTTCTATTTTGTTTAAAAATCTAGAAGCTGTGGCAATCACATGTTTGTTGCCATCTGCATCTTCCTGTGCTAATATTGCTCCATATGAGTGCGCACTAGCATCGGTGTATACTAGAAAAGGTGAATTCGGATCCGGTCGTTCCAGGAGAATACTGTGCTTGAAAAGTTCTTTGATATTCTCAAAGGCCACCTGGTGTTCAGCATTCCATTCCCACTTAGTATCTTTTTTCAACAGTGCTCTAAGGGGTACCAATTCCTTAGCGTAGTTGACCACGAATTTCGACTGGTACTGTAAAATGCCCAGAAACCTTCTCAACTGTTTTAAGTTACGTGGGGGTGGTATATGCTCTATGGCCTTGACCCTCTCCGGATTAGGTCGTATACCATCAGGTGTTATGATGTGGCCCAGAAATTCAGCCTCTTTAACGAAAAACTCACACTTTTCTAAATTTAGGGTCATGTTGCTTTCCTGGAACCTGGATAATACATAATCTATGTGATGTAAGTGCGACTCGGGATTCTCACTGTATATTAAAAAGTCGTCTACATATTGCGTCACAAAAGTCTCGATGGTATCTCCAAAAACTTTGTCCAGAGCCCTCAGTAGTGCACTGCTACTGGTCGATAGTCCAAAGGCACATTTTGAAAAATGGTATACCTTTCCTTTATGCAAGAAACAGGTATATTTCCTGACATCTGGATGAAGAGGAATTTGCCAGAACGATGCTGTCAAGTCAAGACTAGTGAAATGTTGACCTCCCTTCAATTTCGATATTAGTTGGTCTACCCCCTCAGGCCTGTAATGATCCGGCAAGGTATGTGTATTTATCTTCCTTGCGTCTATGGTCATCCTCAATTTTCCCCCTTTCTTATGGACCCATACTACTGGATTCACATAACATGAGTCCGACGGCTCTATTATTCCGTCCGCTAACATTTTCTGGATTACTCTGTCAGCTTCCTCCCTAATGGAGTTGGGGATGGGCCTGGATTTGTGTGAATAGGGGGTTATATCTGTTACTGTGAAAGTATGTACGTACTTGTTACACGTACCTGGCTTTTTATCGAAAACTTTTCTGTTTTTAACCAATATTTTCCTAAGTTGGCTTCTTTCCTCTTCAGAGATGCCATGTGCCCCCCAGACCTTCTCATCGATTAGCTGTAACATCGATTCTTCTCCATCTGTTGGTAGTGGTTCAGGTTGGTAGTTGTCCCAGGCAACATACTCGTCTTCTGTGCAGATCCAATGGCTGCAAACGTTAGTTTCTTCATCGCTCGTCCAACCTGTTTTCTTCTTATTTACCCTTAGGTCTACCAACCTATTCTCGTGGACATTGATGTTCTCCACAAAGAATTGTTCATCTGGATGGATCCCTGTCTGGTCTGGTTCCTCCTGGCGTGTGTGTGTATTGTTTTGATTGTGAACCTCTTTCTCTGTATGGTGAGTCAGTATTTTGTACATTATTTAAATAACTCTCATCTTGTACATTACTTACATCTAAATCATCTTGTCTTTGTAATGCCTTCACAACGTCATTTACATTAGCCAAACTTTCTTTCCCTTTTTTCATTTCTTCACAAATTGATTTTAAATCATTCTTTATTTCTAAGTGGCTTTGTTTCATATCATTTATAGCATCCTGTTGTGAAAGCATCACATCATTCATTGTCTTAATTTTAGGAATTACAATTTGTTCTACAGTTTCATTAATAATGTCTTTCTTTACTACCTCAATCTCTTTCCTTAATTCCTCAGTTATTTCTGCTTTTACATTTGTTATCTTACAGTCTACATTTGTATTACATTCTGTTATTTCATCCCTACATCTAGCAATTTCTCCTTCTAACACAATTTTATTCTCTTTCATCTCTGATTCTATCTTTCCCATCCTATCTCCTACAATTTCTATCCTAGCTTCTAAGGCTTCCTTTGTTTCATTTAAGTTTTTATGTACTAATTTTAAATTAGTTTCCATTACTTTCATATTTTCTTTACACTCCTGTCTTCCTAATTCTATTTTCTGTTCTAAGTTCTGTCTACCTAATTCCATTTTCTGTTCTAAGTCTTTTCTCACTTCCTCCATTTTCTGACCTATCTCTTTTTTATTATTTTCCAAGTCCTCTCTCACTCCCTCTATTTTCTCACCTAAACTTTGTTCTATATCCTGTTTTAATTCTGCCTTATTCTGTTCCATGTCCTGTTTTAATTCTGCATTATTTTGTTCCATTTTCTGACCTAATTCTACCTTGTTTTGTTCCAGTTTCTGACCTAAACTTTGTTCTAGTCTTTCGAACATCATCATCATTAACCTTTGATCTTTGCTTATTTCCGCCTGTTCACCTTCTAATCCTTCCTGATAACTAGGCCTATCTGCCCCTTCCCCCACTCCTGTTTCTATCTCTTTTCGCGACATTTTAATTCCTTTATCTAATTCACTTAATGTTGAAAGTCCTGTTACTTTTCCACTTCTCAAAAACATGCACAATGGAAATAAAATGTATAAAGAAACAAAAAATTTTGATCCTACTTTCTTTTCTGTTGGTTCTTCGTCCAGTTATTTACGTCTCCTGGGTAGTTGGCTTCGCTAGATGATCTCCGGTGTTTTTCCCACGTTGATTCTCCGTGTATCGATGTTTTGACGGATCGTTGATATCAAACGATGTTCAATGGCGTCTTTTTCCTGCACGATGAGATAGCGTCATTCGATGTTAACACTTTGTTCTCGTAATTATGCATTCCATTCTAAATTCGCGCTCCACGTTGGGCAAGCCATTTGTGGCGGGGTTTTTATTATAAATGATGGTTAACACATATATCAGCGTGAATATAGCAGCAAATGGAGTATTGTTTCTACTAAAAGGTGGAAAGTTTGTTATAGCAGACGCCACTCTTATCTGCAGGGTTGGCGGTCTAAGAATGGAATGCAAAAGCCAACGTTCTTTTATCACAAACACATTTATTAGTTATTTACACTTCTTATCACAATTTCAATTAATTAACGACTTTTAAATTTCGACAGCGTCTACGCTGGTTAAAAGTTTGGGTGTAATTTACATGTTCACACACCATCAGCAATTATACGACCTCCCACTTTGAGTTCACAGACGCTAATGAATATAGTACCTAGCGTCCTATGACGCAACACCGCCATTCTTGTGTATTCATCCGCGCGACAGTTCTCATTGGTTGAACTCAAAGTGACGAGAAGACATTGTCTATTTTGAGTATTATTAAAAAAAATAAGTCCCTGATACACCCAAATTAGAAGAATTAAAAATTTACACACTCTTACAAAAATATTTACATGAACAACTTTCTATTAGTCAATATTCCGTCTCAACCTTATCACCATATGTCTCCTATTCCCATATTTCCTTCATTGATTTGTAATCTACCAGACCTTTTTTCCATTATACCACAACCAATTTTTGGATTTCTATGTCTTCAAACCTCTTTCTTATTATTTTCCAGCATTTGTTATGATTGTTCCCCCCTCTCCTCCAGTAATGTTCCATCTCATTACTTCTAGGTTCTTTCGAATACTACTCATCCATCCAGATTCCCTGAGACTCTTTTTCTGGCACTCTACACACTGCCTTAACACATTATTTTTATCTAAATTCAAAATCCTATACCAAACTTTCAGAGCTCTTTCTATAATCATACCCTTCCTCGATACCCTTCGCATCTCCATCTGCGCTACTTCTCTTGCCACAGCACTTGGAAGAACCAACACTTCCTATGAATTAACTGTATCTATGGTCCCCCCCCTCCTCATTCAGTCCTCATATTTCTATACTATAGAGCATTTTTGCTTCCACCACTGTATTATAAATTTTTTCCAACCATATTGTCAGTAAACTGACTTACTTTTACTATCTAGAGGCAAGTTATTTCAATACCAATATAAGTAAATATTCCTTTAGGTCAAGAGTATTTTGTAACTTGAGCTGATGGTATGGTATACATTACATATTGTAACTTAAGCATTCAGACAGTGTTTGTTGATTCATAGAGACAACTAGAATTTTGTTAAAATAAACAGACTACTCATTTGATGTGAGAGAAGCTATTTTGCGTGCTTTGAAGAAGGGAAAATCACAGTCCAACATTGCTTGAGATTTTGGCCTATCACAACTAATAAGTGTGTGGAGTTGACAGCAAAAACGGGAAGGAACATTAGCCCATAAGTCAAGGTGAGGTCCTTGACAAACAACAAGGAAGGAGAACAATGTTTTGTAAGCAGTCGGCTGCTGATCCAAGAAAGCTGGCTTGATAAATTAGGGATGATCTTGAGCAGCATCATGGACTGAACCTATGTGCCTCTACTGTAAAATGTCGCTTAGTAGCAGGTGATTTAAGTGGTAGATGACCATCACATAAACCATTCATAAGTTCAAAAAATAGGAAGGCCAGAATAGAGTTTTCAAAAAAACACTAAACTTGGAATTCGACAGATTGGTCTAACATTTTATGGAGTGATGAAAGTAAATTTGATTTATTTTCTTCTGATTGTGTGCAGTATATACATTGACCAGAAAGCCAAAGGGACAACAAAACGTACTAGGTACTGACTATTGCATGATGGTGTTAGCATCATGGTATGGGGATGTTTCTAGAAGTGGGGTGGTCCTCTTGTCCAAATAGAAGCCAAAAGGGAAAATAATATGGTTCCATGTGAGAGAAAGAATATGCCGCATACGATGTGTGATCAGAAAGTTTCTGAAATGACTTCACAACACTCTTGCCATTGAGCTGTCTTTAATTCTTACCCAAACTATACACGCAGCATCTGATAAAAATGAGAGGACACATACCATTCTATCACCTTGCAGTGCAGAGGTAGAAGCTCTCAAGTTAGCCAGTGCTTTGCATCTGCTGTGATTTTTCTGTCTATTAAAAGTACTAGATTACGAAGAACAAAGAACAAATATCACATTTTGCTTCAAACTTGGTAAAACTGCTGCACGAAAAGACAATTCAAAGTGCGGTATTGTGTTTATGGCCTCGCTCGGGATACTTTTCGATCACACCCCATAATTGGGATTTTCTGCAGGACGGTGAATCAAAATACAGCTTCAGTCATTTAAAAAAAATTCTATTTAGGGAAAAATCAAACTTTCGGAATGGTGAAACCAGAGCCTGGATCTAATCCAGTGGAGCACCTCTAGGATGCCTTAGATCGAGTGTTCATTGTGGAAGCTGCTCAAACAAGGATTAATTTGCAGCTGACTTATTGGACGAATGGTTAAAACTCCCACTGCTTACAGGACATCATTTATAAACAAGTTAAATAGTATGGGGCTCAACCTACACTCCTGCCCAAATCCTATCCTCTTCTCAATATCTTGTGAAACTCTATTCACCCCCATTTTATAAATATATATTTTTGTATACATGTTTTGAATTGCTTTAATCATCTTTCAACTCACTCCTTTCCAATGAAGCTTCAACCAAAGCGTCTCTCTAGGTATTGTATGAAATGCCCTCTCCAGGTCTACAAAAACCATATAAACTCTTCCCCTTTTTAGTGCCAGATATTGTCTTGATGACAAGTATGTTGTTGGCCATCCTCCTTCCCTTCCTAAAACCTGCCTGGAATTCTGAAATCCTATCCTCTTGCTCGGCCCAATCTTGTAACTTTATTGCCAGTATCCCAGTGTACATTTTCCGTAATATTGCTAAGAGACTTACCCCACTGTAATTAGTAGGATTATCAAACTCCCCTTTTCCTTTGTAAATTGGTACCACAATACTCTTCTTCCATGATTTTGGCACCTTTCCTCCCTCAAAAATATAGTTAAAACATTTTCCTTAATACTTCCCTTCTATTCCCATCCTCGCTCCAGACCTTTCGCCGTTTCCCCGGTATCCCATCTATTCCACATGCCTTGTTGCTTTTCAGGTTCCTAACTACCTCCTATATTTCCTGGTCTATAAATTCTGAATCAAGAACTTCCACTGCCCTCATCTCTAGGCCAATCCTTATCGTATACTCTTTAATTCAACTATCACTCAGTAATCCCTTGAAATACTCACACCAAGTCTGAACCACAATATTATTCCTTTGGGTACTTTTTTATACATTTGTGTCTTGCATACTTAATGCTTCCTATAATGTATTACTAATCCTCTGTACCCATTTCTCTCTCTTGAATTCTAATAAGGATCTATACCCCCATCTCTCTATTAGAAAATGTTATTTTACTGAGCATATATTGAGGAGGGGCAGAAGCTTGAATACAAATGAATACGAGGGCCACCATGAAAGTTTTGAGATGTGAAAAAATTAAAGCTGATCCACTCGAATTGGATGCAGGATGGTATAGCCCATCCTTTGTGAGTAAACTGGTATCAGGTAGTGAGTCTCCTACTTCAGGAATCCCAGCGGTGCAAGAAGGAACAACCCACGGCACGCAGGTAGCCAGAAGCTTGTGAGAGAGCATTTTCGCTCTTTCTAGGCATGCAATCTTTTTATCATCGGGAACAGAAATAAGTCACATAGGGCCAAGTTGGGACCATAAGGTGGATGAATCATAAGTTTGACCTCTGTAGACTTAGGAGCTGAATGGTAATGTTGACTGTGTGCGCGGACGTGTTGTTGCAATGGAGAAGGATCCCTCACAGTCCCTGCGTGGCAAGAACTTGGCAAGAACTTTTGGCAAGCAAACTGCAGTGTACCAATTAGCGGCAACTGTGCTTTGCTCCTCCAGAGAAGTGGTTGCCACAAGACCACCCTTTGGGAACAATGAGGCTGCCATTTTCTTGTGGACACTTTGGTGAGGTTTCATCATCTGTGATGATGTCAGATACCCATCTGGAGTCCCTTCCTTCAGGTCTTGTCAGCATTTTCTCACACCATTCAACACAGGTGTGCTTTTGTTCTTACGTCAAATTGTGAGGCACTCATTGGGTTGTGAGCCTCTTAACAAGAATGAACTCATGGAGGATTTTCAAAGTTGCTGGCAATCCAATCTGCAATGATGCCATAATTTCTTTAAATGTTATGCAACTATCTTCGTGAGTCATTTTTCTCAACAGTGTGATATTTTCTTCAGTCACTGCCGATGCCAGACGTGTGCTCCTCTCATGTTTGGGACCTTTTAAATTCCTGAAACCACCAAAAAACTATGACATGTGAAGGAGCAATGTCTCCAATAGTCTGTGACAAACGTTCAAGACTTTGGTACTGGTTTAACCCACTTTTAACTTTGTAGAAAATCGTTGAGCAAGTTCCATTGCAGGGACTTACGACCTGCGCACCATGGGTTGTTCATCCTTGCGCTGCTGGAATTCCTGGAGTGGAAGAGTCTCTACTTAGTAGCAGTTTACTCACAAAGGATGGGGCTATCCCATCCAGAATCTAATCTGAGTGGATCAGCAAGTAACTATTATCGGGAATAGTACGAACTGGTTTGAGAATTCAATGTCATTCTGGCAGGTTGTCATAGTAGCTTAATGGTTAGAGCACCCGCCTAGTAAGCGGAGGGTCTGTGGTTCAAATCCCAGCTGTGGCATTGAATTTTTAAGTTCCACTTCTACCTCTCAAACGTGGCCCACACATAGCTTGTGTGTTTAAAAAGCGCACCAACAGTAAGTTTGTTCGCATAAATAAATAATATTTACCATCTGAAGGTTATTTAATCCCGGGACATAAAGTACTTGCAATAGTAAGTCACCATTGGGGTAATTGTCTCTGATGTGGGACTGCCTTTGGTTTACCAGGAATAATACAAAGTAGTTTGAGAATTCAATGTCATTCTGGCAGGTTGTCGCAGTAGCTTAATGGTTAGAGCACCCACCTAGTAAGCGGAGGGTCTGTGGTTCAAATCCCAGCTGTGAAATTGAATTTTTAATTTCCATTTCTACCTCTCATTATTCTGCATGTTTCTATTGGGCCAATGCATATCTCCATGCCAGTTTTATTACATAAAATACATAGCAATACATAATAACAAGAGGATACACTACATCATAAATCAATAAGCACTCATGCGTTCATTCGGTGATGTAATCACTGTCTTTGTCAATGACCACCTGCAAGGGTTCAGGTAGCTCAATGCCACGTATGCAAAACTGTTGTGATTTTGAGTTGGAGAAATCTGTTAACCAGTTGCTAAGAGAAGCTTTATCATTAAACACCTGTCCCTGAGACTGGAGATGATGATAAACAGAAGGGGCTAAATGTGGTGAATATGCGAGGTAAGGAAGTGATTCTCAACTGAGTTCAGCAACTACATCTGTGGTTAATTAAAAAAATTGAAGTTATTAACAGTGAAGCAACAAGATTCTAGAGTAAGAACAAATTACAAACTAAAAACTATCTTAGTAATGTTGCAAGTTTTTTGTGCAAATTGCTAGACTAAAGTTTCGAGTTCACTCCAACTCATTCTCAGTTAAAATGGTAAATGTAGCCAGGAAAAATTGCTTCAATTGTTCAATTGCTTCATCTGTGGTGATTCTAGCTGTTTGTGGATGTACATTATTGTGGAGTAACAACACAGTTTTGCCAGGTATTTTGTTTTCAATAGCAACAGTGAGTCACCTTAGCTGTTCAGTATACTCCGCATCTTTAATCGTTTCATTTTTTGGTAGCAATACGGTGGTTGTTCAGTAAGTACCGGGTTAGGGATGAAGGTGCCAGTTTCTTCAAACACAAATTATTCCTTTTCAACAAATGGAGCGGTGTCTCCTTCAACTTCTTGTTGAACCGTGCCAAAACTGTAGTATTGTCCAATAATGATTTTTCCTTTTTTGAAGAAGTCAATAAGTATGACAACCTTTGCATCCCAATCATCACCATCACTTTTCTGCCTTCTTTGTAGCAGATTCATTGGAAGTAACCCATTGTTTTGATTATTACTTGGTTTTCAGACTATGATGATAAATGCAGGTGTCATCAATGGATACAACTCAAAGCAAACAGTCCTTCGAATTTCACTTAAATAGTTCCAAACACAGCTTCGAAGTTTACAGTCGCACCCATCTGTAATCCAATGTGAGCAAATCTGGCATCCATTGAACCAACAAATTTGTCAACTTAAAATATGAATTGTCATTCTTGTTGGCATGCTTATGGTCTCTATAACCTTGCGAACTTTTGTTTGATGATCGATAGTAATATTTCAGGCTTTTTTAATGGATTTGTTTGTAACCACATTTGTTCGGGCATCCTAGATGCTACTCATTAAAAACGGATGTTTATTCATGTTTAAATTTGTTGAAGCAATATGTAATAGTTGTCATACATGGCTAAAGGTCCCCATAAATAGCATCCAATTTCATTTTTATCTCCTCATAAGTTCCCATACAAAATTGAAAAGGCGAATAACCTGTTGATTCTGCACTTTTTCTATTTTAGCAAAAATGCTTTGAACAGCTGACTGAGGTGCCTGCCAAATTTAAACTAACCTATCAATCAGTACGAAATTTGTTTTGGCAACATGTAATAAATGTCAGCACACGATGATAACACAACTTGCCTTACCAAAACCATCTATTTTGAAACATGGATATTTATTGCAGCACCCTTGTAGAAGCTTAACATGTGCGGTACCCATGTATCCACATTTTGCACCTTACCTGGTGAATGCAAATAGTGCACAATGGCTTTGTGATTGCATTCTATAATTTGTACAAATTCCTGCCAAATTTGGCAAGGATAATTGTAAACCTACTCATTTAGATAATTTTAATTGAAAGGAAAAGGTTTTTCAGAATGCAGTTCATCACACAAGTCGAGTTTTCTTTCTCAGATCCTTGATTAAACTTGGAGAGTAAAAGTTGTCGGAAGTGTTCATTTTTCTCTATTTGATACTCCATACTGATTAGTCTTGAACATGGCTAAAATGAGCTTGTAGTAATATATAAGCTCCTATTGGTAATAATCAAACACAGGTGAATAATGACAAACAAAGGCTTAACAAAGCAGTGGTATCAACCCAATGAGGAATGACACAAACTTATGCACTGACATAATATCTTCATGATGTCAATACTAACCTTTTGTTATTTTTAATTTTTGTTATATAAAAATTTATAACCATATTTTATATTATATGGAAGTACTGTGAATATTGTTGTTTTGCATTCTCCCCTCACCTTCCTTGTTGTAATAAAGCTATTGATTAAATATTGCTTATTGTCAAAGCTAATAAAAGTAATATTTTCGGCAATGTTGCTGAATGGGTTTAGTTACCGTGTAATGCAGGGCACCAACGTAGGGGAAATTAAAGTAGCGAGCAGTAGTAAAATATTTGAATGATGTTGGAATTGTGTAGATGGCAGTGCGTAAAGATTAGAATGGAGAAGGGCCCTTAAACCCCCACTAGAATGGAGAAAACTTCCGGCATGTATGTACATGGGTGACGTAGATACAAAGAAGGTGAGGAACTCGATTCTCATTCATAATGATGAATTTCAGCAACTAGAAGGTAGGGAACTCTATTTTACTTGCATATACATCCCTCAATTTTACTCAAAAGTTCTCCCAAATGTGACACTGAGCACCATAATTACAGAATAAGGATCCCTTCATATTACGATCAAATAAATTAATGTGTGAATCACATAACCTGAAATAACTATGAAATTACGAGCTTATGCAATTGTGCAGTAGGTAGATAACCTTAAATGTGAATCTGTTTCATATATATATATATATATATATATATATATATATATATATATATATGTTTATGAAAGAAATAAAGTTGCATGTTGGAGGTATAAATCCTACAACCTGAAATAACTGAAATCATAATCTCGTGCATTTGTGCATGAGATACAGTAGATAGCCGTACAATATGAATATATTTATAGTGTAGGTTTATGAAACAAATACAAAGTTTTATAAGAGATAGATGTGGTATATTGATAAACGGAATGTTGTAAACATCGAATTTTACTGGAAATAACTGTGGCAAATTATTGATGATTTCAATGTTGTTTGAAATGCAGATTTCCATTAATAATAAAGCTAAAGGGGAATGAGGAAAAAGGAAATCTGCACTTTGTAACTCTTTCTGCTGTTGTTACATCTCCTTTATTTATATTATTCCACTATCTGGTTCGTGCTTTTATTCCACTGTTCCACTGTTTCAGTTTTAGATCGTGCTTCCGTTCTCTTATCTGTGTTCCTCTCTGATTCATAGTTGTCACCTTCTTTGTCCAGTAGTGTATTTCTTCATGTCAAGTTGGCATGTCGGTCTGGGTGGCTCAGTTGGTTAGACGTTGGCCTATTGAACCCAAGGTCGCGGGTTCAAATCCAGCCCAGGCCGATGGTTTTTAAGTGTGCTTAAAAACGACAGCTCCATGTCAGTAGATTTACTGGCATGTAAAAGAACTCCTGCGGGACGAAATTCCGGCACACCGGCGACGCTGATGTGATCCTGGCAATTGACAGCATCGTTAAACAACAAAATAATTTAATTTAATTGAATCAAGTTGGCATGCTTTAGCTACATTGCATGTCAGGAAGCCCATATTTAGCAACATTTCCAAATTTTCTCTGTTTACCTCCATATATAACATGCTTCACTGATTGTAATTTTCAATATTTTACTGATAAAGCCTGATAAAGCTGAGTTCTGTTTATGGACACTCCTTAACTGCTATGGTTCTCAGCATACCATTCTATATTGGGCACAGAGGACTGCTTAATTTTGCTGAGAGGCCTCTTTATCATACATGAGGTGTATTGTGTGTTTTTAAACACACAAGCCGTATGTGGGCAATGTTTGAGAGGTGGGCTCTAAAGGTTATTTAATCTGGGGACATAAAGTACTTACTATAGTAAGTTGCTATTGGGATAATTGTCTGAAGGTATGTGATGAACAAAAGCAGTGGCTGGAAGCACAGGAACAGGAGCTGAAAGATATTGACTCCCATCGAGAGCAAAAGTCTCGGGAAGAAATACGGAATCTAATCTCAAGAGTTGAGGTAAGAGTTAGTATAATTGCAAGAGGGCTTGACGCAATAATACGGCAAATTTACATAAATGTCATTAAGAATTTTAGTTTAGGTTGACTCACAGAACTATCACAGTTGTCTAAAAAGTTGTAATGTACATTAAAAGGCTACTCTATTAATTAACAGCATATTTAATGTCAGCACACCAAGGTTGTGTGTTTAGAAACACCAACAGTAAGTTTGTTGGCATAAATAAATAATAATCTAAATAATGTGCTTAACCTGCACCTCTTACACCAGACTGTTAGAGGCTCCCATTTTGTGTCTTCCCCTTATATTGGCCCAGCCCAAAATATTAACCTCTTTTTCTGAATATTATACCCATTCTGTGTATTTTTTTCTAATTAATCAATTTGAGTAATTCTTTATTGATCCTACCAAGCTGCTCCATATTCCAGTTGCAAACAAAGTATTTCCGTCAAACTTCAGGTTTAGCAATGGGCAACCCTCTCTCACTGTTCTTGGCAGATATCTACATGAGTTCATTAGAAATAAGTATGTTGAAAAGTTTCCCATGCATGTTCAAACTCTGGCAGCAGTGCGTAGTTGACATATTTGCAATAGTTCCAAAAAGTGATACATTATCAGTGATGCATTAAAACTTCTAAACATACAGGATAAAAGCATAAATTTCACAGTGGAAATGGCAAAAAATGATCAATTACCATTTTTAGATCTAAATACAATCAAAAAACAAGGATAGAATAAACTTTGGCATTCACAGAAAACCAACACAGACGGGCAACTGCATAAAAGCTACAGGGCTTTCGAATCGGTTCTTTACTGCTGTACAGCCTTTTGCCTGTGCGAGTTTGTAGCTGCCGCGGCCGGGTATGGCACTACTAACAAGCCGCACGTAAAACATGTAGGTATAAAAGTCTTACCTTATAGAAAATGCTGGCAATGGCGTGAATGATGGTTTAATCGATTCACAGCTTCTGTTCTTTTCAGATGAGGCGTGGTTTCATCTAAATGGTCTCATGAACACTCATAACAGTTGGCATTGGGCATCTCAAAATCCACATTGTGTTCAAGAAATCCCTCATTATGATCAGAGATTTGGAGTTTGGTGTGCTGTTAGCGCTAGACACATAATTGTTCCAATATTTTAAGACCAGACTGTAAATAAAGAGAGGTACTGAAATGACATTTTGACCCCATTTTTTCGTGAACTGACAGAAGAAGAGAAAACATATGGGTGGTTTCAACAAGATTCTGTTACTGCAAGTACAGACCATGAATAAAACAAGGGAAGTGTTAGAAGATAGAGTGATGAGTGCTGGTATATGGCCCTCTTGATCCCCTGATTAACAGTGTGTGATTTTTACTAGTTTGGTGACCTGAAAGGCAAAGTTTACGAGAAAAATCCTCACACATTGGACGAATTGAAACAAAATATTTGATATGAAATCAGCAACATTACAGTAGCCCAACTTAATCATGTGAATCAGATATAATGCCTGTATAGCGGAGGAGGGACGACATTTCCAGCATTCTCTATAATGTAAGATTTTATACATGTTTTACCTGCGGCTTGTTAGTAGCGGCAAACCCGGCGCGGCACCTCCAAACTCGCACAGGAAAAGGCCATGCAGCGGTGAAGAACCGGTTCGAAAGCCTGTAATAGTTACAATCCAAGAAGCCACAAACAAGCAATCTTCAATAGTTGAACACATAGATTGGTGAACATCCCACTTCTAGCAGAAGAATACAAAACAGAATATTATAAAATAATTGAAATAGCACAAAAAAAAGGCTTCCCCAAAGAATTAGTAAAAAAGTAAAACGATCAGAAAAGAAAAAATTGCTAAAAGAAACTACAACTATTACAGCAGCAGAAACAAAAATGACATTCAAAACATTCACATATCATCCATGGGCTTTTGATATATTCAAAAAAGTGTTCAAGGAATACAACATTCAGCTAGCACCAGTAAACCATTACTCCATAAAAAACGTGCTGCTTTCAAACATCAAAAATGCTGTTCCACCTAACAAAAAATCCGGCATATACCAAATTGAATGCACTGATTGTAATGAAGTATACATAGGAAAAACCAAAAGAAATGTAGATGTTAGATCCAAGGAACACGTTAGGAACATCAAGAGTAAACAATTGGAAATATCAGCAGTTGCCTTTCACTTTTGGACAAAAAATCACGACATAAAGCTAGAGCCAAAACTCCTCAAACACATGACTGGAAAACAACAGCTGTCCACATGGGAACAAATCTTCATTTTAAAAAATAGAAACCGAGTATTTAATTTCGACGTTCCCCAGAAAGATATTTTCAGCAAGTTTCTTGAACCGTTACCAGAAGAAGCATCGCCATCCGCACCATGGAAACCCAGTTATTGTCAGGTTGATAATGGAGGAAAGTTAACCTCCGAAACGCGTTCTGAAAAATTATAAATGTGAGTGTTGTTTAATGTTATTGACACACCTTTTAAATTAAATTTCCCTGGACTTTGCACTCACCTTTATCAGTATCCTTATTAAGAAATGTAATGTTTTCCACACTTTTCTAGATGCAGAATTTACCTGTTCATCCCATCCAGCGTTAGTCGCCAAGTGCACTCACTCTTCTCATTTATTGATGCTCTTAAGAAATAAATGACCATGCTTGTAACACATATGTTTACTTGGAGAAAACGCGACAACATTGCTTTCTTGACACTTAATACCTGCAATCACTTGCACCCTTTGAAGCCATGAGGTTAACCATTTGTGTAGCGCGATAATACTGAACATATTTTTCTGAAATGTTAGTAAAGACCTACACATGTATTAGCCTTAAAATTGCACAAACTTGCAATGTTTTCACTCCTAGCTTCTCTTCTTTAGCAAGAACATTTTTTGTAGACTAATCTTTTATTCAGTCTAAACTCACTTGAATATGGATAACACTAGATTTTTAACTTGACTTTTAGCTTGGTAGCTAGCCCATTGAACATTATATATGTATCCAATGTTTTGTGTGTTGCAGGCAAGTTTACAAGAAGTCGAAGCTCATCGTCCAGCCCTCGTGATCCTGGATCGGACCTACTCCAAGCTAGTGAAAGACAGTGGCATTGAACTTGAAAACTTGCAGCTGCTGACATCTGTGCAGGCGCGGCTCCTCAGGGTAGGCAGGGTAGGCATTGCCTACCCTATCGTAATACATCAACAAATAATGTTTAACTATGATTCTGCATTTTATCATTTGAACCGTCATTTTCCCCTAAATTGCAGTTCAAGAAAAGTTTTCTCGGTTATAATGATCAGTGCGTGGTCAAATCCTTTAATCTCAATTCCGATTCATCAAAACTGCGCTGCGTGTTTGAAACGCGCGGCAGAAATGATACTGATGGAACTTGGGTAGTGGAGACCAGGCTAGCGTAAGCTCTGCCTGCCCGGCCCCATTTCCTGAGTACGAGGCCCTTGAACAGGGATAAGGAAACATTCGGTCTGTATATGCACTCCGCGCATGCGTAGACGCGTCTGCCAGCAGTCCGAACATTTGCTGCCCAAATCCGAATTTATGCGACATTTTCCGAACAGCCATACTCCACGAACGAAGATCTCAGAGATCTGAATCGTGTCGTTATCTCTGTTAATACCAGTATGACCGACTTAATTAGTGAACTATTACAAATTTCGCTTTCGAGGCGCACTGACAATGAAAAGAGGAGTGTTTTAGCTATTTAACACAAAGCTGCAGTCAGACAATTTTTCAATTTCTTAATCTATTTTAGTCATGGGCGTCGCGAAACGGGGGCAAGGGGGGCCACGACCCCCCCTTGGAAGTTGGTGAACTTAATGTGCAGTCAGTTACTGACTTTTAAACTATTATTTTAATTTTGATGTAAAGAACAATTTTTGTTTAGCACAAATTAATACGGTTATCTGCAACAAATACTATAAATTTTGACAGTAAAATAATGATTTAATATTATATGATTGGAAATTTCCAACATGTGCCCCCACCCCCTGGAAAAAAGTCTGCAGACACTCGTGATTTTAGTTTCGGCGGTAATTCGTCCGTAAGTCACACTCATTTACTCTGCTCTTATTAAACAACCAAACAATATATTGTTTGCGTTATCCGCAATGACTTCGCCCCCTATATTTCGGATAAACGGGGTTTATTATTATTATTATTATTATTATTATTATTATTATTATTATTATTATTATTATTATTATTATTATTATTATTATTATTATTATTATTATTATTATTATTATTATTATTATTATTATTATTATTATTATTATTATTATTATTATTATTATTATTATTATTATTATTATTATTATTATTATTATTATTATTATTATTATTATTATTATTATTATTATTATTATTATTATTATTATTGTTGTTGTTGTTGTTGTTGTTGTTACTGTTACACTTTGCCTACCCTAAAATTTTGACTGCGAGCCGCCACTGCATCTGTGGTGTGTGGCATGTTGTATTGCTGGCACATGCTGAATCCTACGGCTTGTACAATCCTGCAGAGGCTGCATGCAGAGTTGCAGGTGTACAGAGACTTTGACAGCACATGGCAAGGCTGTGGTGAGTCTGACACAAGTCGACGTGCGTCTCACTCAGATTCAGCATCTTGCAACACCAGAACAAACAGCAAAGCCGAGGGAACGCTTGCAACAGCTAGGGGTTAGTCTGACACTCTCCTTGCTGTTATGAGAACAGTACATATGTATGAGAAGGGCTCTCTATTTGAACTTTTAACCTTTTGTCTAATTGATTATTTACATCAGTGCTGTCCAACTTTCTTAGGTGCAGTAGCAGTTTTTATTGGTGTGGCTACGTTGCTGAGCTATGAGTTTTATCTACAGGGTGTTATGGGTGCAAGTGAACAAGTTCTGGTGTGATGTTATTGCTTTTAATGACAATCCCGTTTTTTCTTTTGTGAATCCAACTTTATTATCATTTGTTTAGACACTTCAGCAAATTATCTTCTTTTTAACATATAACATTTGTGTGGCCCAAATTTATAAATTTGGCAACTTTGTGTTTTCTATACAAAGTATTTTCTCACTTCTTTTTGCTTATAATTACTCACAAAGCATATATCTTCTTTTTAATTCTCTCACTTATGCTACTACATGATGTATTCCAATTACTTTACTGAATATTGGAATACCAATGGAATCTCTTCTTCAATAATTAAAATTCAAATTGCTCTATGGGGTTACTAATTATTTTACATAGTTACCACATAGTTACAATAACCGATTGGTTATTTTGCCAATTCTTTTATGTTCTGTCAATCACGTCGTCTTGATCAAACCTGAATGTCTCCTATCGATCTTGAAACCTTCAGGACTTTAATTATAAAATATAATCATGATAATTTAAACATTGGTAGAACTGGAACTTAAAAATTCAATGCCACACAATGTGCGGAGGGTCTGTGGTTCAAATCCCAGCAGTGGCATTGACTTTTTAAGTTCCAGTTCTACCTCTCAAACATTGCGCACACACGGCTTGTGTGTTTAAAAACACCGACAGTAAGTTTGTTGGCATAAATAAATATAAAAAATATTTACATATATCTTTGCTAAGCAAACCAATTTATTGAATAACACTATTAATCTCTTCCATGTGGCATTTTAATGTATAATTCCTGTCTCAATGCTCAGGCACATTTAACTCATGACTAAGGAGGCGCCATCACAACCACTATTTGACTGTCTGCCCCACTTATATAGCTGAGGCAACTTGCCAACAAATTTTCTGGAATGTACCGATATCTCCAAGCTTCTTGTAAAGTGACTGTGTGGCCAATTCCCGACAAGTTCAGGTCTGAGGAAAGGGGAAATTATGGAACGAGGGAATGTGTGTCGGTAAATCTGTCTTGTCTAGGGTAGAAAGTTTTATGATACCATAGAAGCACAGCTGCTTCAAATGATAAAAGCACCCATAGGGCAAGTATCCTTCTTTTGAGAGGAAAAAGCGAAAGGCCTGGTTAGGGAAGTAATGAATACAGGTTTAGGTGTACAAAAAAATTCCATGGGTCTGAACTAGGAGGATATTTGGAAGGAAATAGTTTTTTCCTGAAATTTGAATTAATATTAGAAATTATCAGAGTAAAAATTTGCCTATGAAGGTTTCCAGAAAACTTCACCACAGGCGCTGTGTTGGAGAGGGCTGATTCACATAGTTGGCTTTCTTTTTGGCCAGTGGCCACTTTTTTGTTATGTCACTGATATAAACGGTGTACAGTCATCTTCACTGGTGGTGGCTTGGTGTAAGAAAAATAAAATAGGAATAAGGAAAATTGAAGGTATTAACAGTAATGCAACAGAATTTAAAATAAGAACAAATTAAATCTAAAAGCTAGACTCATCTTATTAATATTGCAAGTTCTTCAAACGCTGACTAGTTTCAAGTTGTATCCAACTTATTTTCAAATCTATCCAAGCAAGTTACCAAATTTAGATTTAACCAAAAATAGGTTACCTAAAGTCCTATCCTCTTGTTCTCTGCTACCATCATCCTGCAGCCATCTGGTGTTAGGGGTGCAGAACTTTAAAACTTCATTTAATGCTAAGATTTTGAAGTTAATCACTATTATTGTTTTTGATTATGTATATTTTTTCCCAAATGCTCAGTTCTATTGGTGAATTTAGAGACTTTAACAGTTTTATTTCGAGGTTAATGTTGTGGTTTTCATTCCAAAAGTGGTGTGCCACAGCAGACTTTTCAGTTTGTTTTAATTTTATATTTCTCTGGCTTTCCTTTAGTCTGATTTCCAAATTTCATTTTGTTTTTCCTTTGTAGCTTTTTTCGCAACTATTGTAGTTGATCTGGTAAATTACAGATTTTAGATTCTAAGGGATAGTATTGTTTAGTGGCTTGTTCAGCAGGTTTTTTAAACTGTATTTGTTTTGTGGTGCCAGTTTTATGTTTAGTTTCTTGAAGATTCTTTCAAATTTCCTAAAGGAAATGAGACTAAAGGAACTCCAGAGAAACATAAAATTAAAACAAACTGAAAAGTCTGCTGTGGCATATCACTTTTGGAACGAAAACAACAACATTGGCCTCAATATAAAACTGTTAAAATCTCTAAATTCACCAATAGATCTGAGCATTTGGGAAAAAATATACATGATCAAAAACAATAATAGAGTGATTAACTTTGAAATCTCAGCTTTAAATGAAGTGTTTTAAAAGTTGTAGCAGAGAGAGGGAACAAGGGGATAGTGTCAGTCACCCAACGGCTGATGATGGGATCGAACGGTCTTGAAACCTTTCCAGTCTTTTAAAACAATTTAAGTGAAGGTGAGTGTAAAAAGGTGACTAAAAATTACCTCAAGGTTACAAATCTCAGACCTTCAATTTTTTGGGCAGGGGCAATTCGTTTTATTTTCTGAAGGCAGAGAAATCTTTGCATAAAGGCACTTCATAAACAGTTGACACATTCAAAATGTTCACATTTCAATATTTTTGTTCCAGTTGATAGCACCTAAATGTAGTGATATTTGTTTCTATTTTTTAGCAATTGGAGACTGAACTTGAATTATACAGTGGTCTGCTACAACAGGCAGATGAGTTGGGCCTGGTAGTCATGCAACAAAGTAAACCTGAAGAACTGCCTGCCATTCAGGAGATGATCGATGAGTATCAAGTGCTGTGGAGGGACATTAAGGCCAGAATTGCAGCTCTCAAATTGCACTGTGAAGAGGACATCAAAGCTGTAAGTAAACTTTGGTCACCCATTGCACTGAGCCTTCATTTGGATGCACATTGTTTGTATGTACCCCATACTGTATGTGTGCTGGCTAATCAGTTGACAGAAAGTCTGTGTTGTCCTTTGTGGTCTGGGAGTAACATGGTGGCCATTGGTTGTGGGTGGGCAGTGGTAACATTATAATGAAAACTGAGTTGGATTTCAACACAGAATATCACTTACATATAACCAGTCTTGACCAGTTTCAAGAGCTTAACTTGCTCCCATCATCAGAATTAAACAACTTATTGAAATGAAACAAATTTGTTGAACGATTTGCAGTATTTTTACTTATTATTACTTACACCTCTAGGACTTACAAACCAGTGCCTAGTGTCAAGACGTCTTTTGGGGAGCAGACAAAATATGGACCATACAGAGTGAAAACCTACATGCGGGTGGTCAGCCAAGCACCAGGTGTGAAAGTGAGGTAGAGAAGGATATGAAATGCAGGCGAAATCGATCATTGGAAAAGTGATGATTGAGTGGCGGGGGAAACAGGAGAATTTTCCCAGATGCTGCTTTGTCCACCACCAATACAACATGTGGGTCCCTGGCATTGAACCCAGACCACCTAGGTGGTAGGCGAATGGTCTAACCACTCGGCCATGGTGCTGCCATTCGTTACAATACAAAGAAATAATTTCTCCCAAATCATTTGATCCTATAGGCCCATTTAAATGCTTTAATAATTTAACTTTGGGTTATATCATGATTAAAAGATAAAAAATGATCTGCTAAGCTTACATATCTATTTGTATTTAATATTTGTAGTTATAGTTCTTTACTCTGGTGTCGAAATTACTTTTAGTTTTTTCAATATGTTGTTGTTGGCTAATGCTGGATTTCTGACAATGAAGTCATTAATCCTCTTGCTCTCCAATATTTTTCACTGATGATATTGAAGAGAGCAATAGCAGTAATAGTAACCGCTTTTTAGAGAGCACCATATTTTTATGTTTTGGCGGTAACATCACTCTCTCACAACCCCCAGAATGTCTGGAGGACCACACCTGTCGTTGGTTTATGGGTCTCACCGACCTGACCGGGAGAGTTATCAAAATGAATTCACCGACCATATCCTCTGATTACCAATCAGAGGACGTTTTACATGCCATGACAAGTCAGCATGTTAGGGGTTAAGATTTTATAGAGAAATTAGAGAAATGGAGAGGTTGGAAAAATAAAGACTCCCTAGCCCTCGGGAACCCTAATAGCATCGGGGTTGAAAGAGAACAAGAGATGACCAAGGTAAGGTCAGATAGAAAAGTTACAGTGAGGAGCAAAACACCAGTAAGTGGAAGTAATGTTCTGCACAGCTTGGGTACCTTGTGGTCGCTATTCACATATCCCCTAGACCGAGACCCCTGAAATTTTTTCAATATAAACTGGTTACAACTCACAATCTAAACAGTTTAATTGATGAATTTCTGATATTTTGTTTTTTGAAATTTTATCTTATTTAGAATATTGTATCAAAAAAGTAAAGTATTTTATAAGTATATGAGTCAACCTATAGACACTTATAGTTTTTCTATAGGTCGACTCATATACTTCTAAAATATTGGAAAAGTTTCACTGTCTATATCACTTTGTATATATTAAGTGAAGTATTGTCATAAAATATACTTAATTTATTATTTAGTAAATTATTGAGTTGAGTTTTTACACTATATGCACCATTTTACACGTAAATTAAATTTTATTGTTTGCTAATTTAGTGTTATTGAAGACCACTTCACTAGCTAATGAATATGTATGTGATGTAATTTGATAAGGCTAAGAAGCTGAAAGCAATGAGATAAGTGTGATTGAAGCAGGGCTTTGGTATCATGGCCGTTTAATTGTATTACAGGAGGAGAAGGGCCTTAGGAAGCCCATGGAAGTGGACGAGAGTGTCCAGGTGGAAACCCTCAAGTTTGAGCAGGACGCTCAGGTACAGGTAGACACCTTGCCACCTCCCCTCACAAGGCTCACATCTCGAGATGCATACCTGTATGAACTAGAGACTGCACTCAGGGAATGTTGTTGTTGTTGTTAGCTAATGCTGGATTTCTGACAATGAAGTCGTTAATCCTCTTGCTCTCCAATATTTTTCACTGATGGATGGGAAGGGCACTAGAAGTGGCCGGGCATATTTGAAGGTGGTCTCGATCCATTTCCTCTTGCAGATCACATAGAGGACAGAGTGGTGAAGAATATATCCCAATTCTGTTTAAATGTTTTGCCAGACAATCATGTCCTGTAACCAACCTGAAGGTTGCAACTGCTGTTTTTCGAGAATACTCAGGAATCACTGTTTGAATGTTTGGTAGTTCCCATCTTTTATTCTTTGATTTTTCATAGTAATATTTTGCAATAATTTGTTGAATTCAGAGTTGACTAATCTTTTAGCTGCATAAAATGGTAGATTAACTATAGATTTTTGTACACCGCTGGTACCCTTTTTTGCAAGAAAATCAGCTTTCTCATTACCACTCAGTCCACAGTGAGCCGGTATCCATTGGAAGATTAGGTGTTTTTGAAGTGCTGTTAGATGGCTAAGCATCTTCCAACATTCTATAATAGTTTGGTTTTTTGGTGACAACTTGGAATTAATTGCTATAATTGCTGCCCTGGAATTTGAGAGAATAACTGCTTGCTGAAAATATGAAATTCTGTACAAAAGATTTTGTAGGGCTATTCGAATTGCTTCAATTTCTCCATCAAAGAGAATGGAAGGGAAGGGAATATAGTAGCAACCTTGACACCCTGGAGGATTTCATCAGATCCCCCACTCCTCAGCAGGGCAGTCGAGGTCTACAGACTGTATCATCTCAATAGGTAAGTGCAGTTTTACTCACTCATGTAGCAACATTATACATTTCTTTCACATTTGTCTTTCTAAGAGTTCTCAGTGAAGTTCAGACTTACAGCCCCTCTATCTTTGGAAACATATTGCTTTGATCAATAAATATCTAGATGGCATCTAAAGTAAGAACAAATTAGAAACTAAAAGCTTCACTTACCTTTGTCATATTGCAAGATTTTATGCAGCTAACATGTTTCAAATTGACTCCTACTCATTCTCAAAGCTATACAAACAAAGGTACCATAGCTACTGATGCTCATTTTAATCACCAATCTCTGGAAACAAAAACCTATAAATACAATCTATTGGAGGTATTTCAAAATTCATAATACAGTTCCTGTTTTTTAAAATAAATATCTTTTCCCAAACCATTAAATCTATAGGTCCGCTTGATTGTATTAATAATTTAACCTCTGGGTTATTTTCATGATTAAATGACCACAAATGATCTGCCACAGCTGATTTATCAGTTTGTTTATATGCAAAATTTACTAAACTTTTCTAAAAAGAATAAAATTCCAAATTAAAAAAATCTGGCATTTATCAATTTAGCTGATTGGATTGTGATAGAGTTTATATTTGTAAAATTAAAAGGTCATTTAGAAACCAGAATAAAAGAGCATTTTAGAAATGCAGCTGCCTGCCAGACTTGCAGAAGTCTTATTGGACGACAAAACAGCGGTTGTTAGAGTTCTTAAGTTTTTAGCGGAGTGTACTATCATTTTGAGGATTTAAAATTTTAGATATTTCTTTTTATGCTTTTCGACATATCACCTTGTTTTATATCTGGCTATTGCCACTGTTTTTTACGTTTATTTTTATATGTTCTTTTTTTGCTAGTAGTTTTATTTTATTTTTGATTCAAATTGGCTATTGCAATGAATTTTTTAAGGGCGCTGATGACCTCGAAGTTGAGTGCCCTTAAACTAAACCCTCCCTCTCTCTCTCCCTATCAAACTTTGCCCACACATGGTTTGTGTGTTTAAAAACACCAACAGTAAGTTTGTTGGCATAAATAAATAATTAGAAAAGAAAGTTGAGCAGGAACTTACAATTGTGTATGGTGGGCTGCTTCCCCCACTCTTGCCTCTCCCATCATCACCTTCTCCTTGCTGTGGGCTAATCACCCATTGTCACTATCCCTGCTATTCTCTCTGCACTCCAATTGGTGATCTTTGCTTGTATTTATAATAATTCAGTTTATTTCTAAATCTATTTTATCATCTGGTCTGTATACATGTTTATAGCTGAACATATACCATTAGACACCTGAATACAGAAGCTCAAATCTATACCTTTTATTACAATTATAACCAAAATTTAACTGGTAGGATTAAAGGGGCAGGGAGTAGGGGAAACATTCTCACTGTTTAACACGTGCTTACTGGAGGAAGAAGTTATGTAGTGGGGACATGTTCTCCCTACTTCTGGCGTTCTTGTGCAAAACAATATTCTTTTCTATGTAGGTTATCTATAGTTCTAATTGTTCAGCACCATTAAATAAATGCAGGTTCTAAACTTTGAAGTGTTTTTTAATTAATGAATTTTGTAACCAATGAAAATTTCAATATCACAGCCAGAACTGAAATTAGGAATTTCGGCTTACAATGCCCATGAGCTATTTATGATCTGTAAGTAGATGAAACTTATAAAAGCAACATTATGAACAGATAAGCCTCAATATTTATATTTGGCTAATTAAAATGACTGCCACTTACCACTACAATTTTTATGGAAACAATATATATATATATATATATATATATATATATATATATATATATATATAATAATTATATTGTTTTATTAGCAGGTATCAGTGTTGAGTTGGTATTAGCTCTGATAGGACATTAATTTTGTAATTTTCAGACAAAGGCAATAGCTATCTGCCAGTCTTCTGTGGAACTGATAAAACACCTAAGCATGCTCCTAGTGGAGGAATGCCACGTTTCTGAGGAGTATGCACGCACACAGGAAGTACAGAGCTGTCAACAAGATATGACCGACTCTTAGAAAGAGCCCGTGCAAGAGAACAACAAATTCACCACATGAAGTACGTTATACTGTTTGCATTTCAAGTCTCACAGGCATGTTTCCTGTTTTCATCAAGGCATTCTATATTTCCCACTATAAACAGCCTTATTGCTGTTCTTAACTTCAGCAGTCCAGCTGTGATGAATAAATCACTCTTTTTAAATGTTAGACTTACAGACTGGATAATGGCTAAGAATGTTTTGTCACATTCTGAGGCTCCTCTTGTGCTTAGGATGTGCTAGATTACTTGGGCGCTATCTGTGCAGGGAAATGTGGGCAATGACAGAAGAACAGTGCTGCATAGCAATTAATTTCAGCAGTACTGCCAATAAAAAAGGTTAAACAAATGGGGAAAACAATATATTTTATCTATATTTATGCCTTTAGCAGGATTTTTATTGTATATTGGTATTTATTTCTCGCTTTTACCATGGTCCGTTTTATAAGGGTGCTGACAGCCATGTTGTTGAGCGCCCTAAAATTTTTATTGGTGACGCTGTCTTCATCAACATACTGCTTCACTTGCAGACACCATATGTGCTTCATAGAAGCATTACAAACAAAAAAGTCTAATGGCATGTTGAAAAAAAATGAAAAAATAAATTGTTCTTGTTCCAAATTGTATGTAGAATTTCACAAGAATGTACGAAGACAAAAGTTTGTTACTTGTAAGATGCGTTGAGTAACTTACTTCTGACATCTTTGACAGTAATTATGGAACATCACACAGGGTTACGAAATAATGAATCACTTAAAGGAATACTCTGAGCAGCTTTTTGAGACGTGAAGTAACTTGACAACATTGCGTTGAGGTTGGTCAGGGAATTGAAATGGTCTCTGGATATGAACACGTTGGTCACTTGCAGGGTGGTGTAATTTTTTGAGAGATAACACTTGTGATTGGCCTACACTCACACAATAAATATAGGAGGAAACGATATCATATTTGTTTATGTTCACGAGATGCGTAGTAGCAATAGTGAAGCATGTTTGTTTATGTACTGACCTAGTGAAAGTGACACCCACACAATCTGCAGCGTTTCCAGGTTGTTAAACAAAAACATGTCCGTAGGAAACTGTCAGAGACAAAAACGTAAGAAACGTAAGATTGGCGCCCTGGGTTATGCAGCAACATTACCTACTTTTCTTATATCCAGGAGCCTTAAAACATATATTTCAGGTGAAATCGTGATATAGAGCTTTTATGTGGAATTCAGAACTTCCCTACTTACTATGCGTTGAGAAAGTAAAAATGAAAAGTTGAAAAAATACACTTTAGCCATGTATTATTTAATCATGCCAGGCAAAGATTTCCCAGAAAATTGTACCATCTTCCCCAAGGGAATTTTCTGTGAATAGGCTGATAATTCTTTTTTGATTGAATTTCTGGGAATTCAAAGTAGATAAACAAAATCTTACTACAGCAAAAATATAGTTAGTTAAAGTACACATTTTGTTATTTTTCTTGTGCCAGTCAGCTTACTGCTGGTTTTTAAACACACAAGCCGTGTGTAGGCAGTGTTTGAGAGGTAGAATCAGAACTGAAAAATTCAATGCCATAGCCAGGATTTGAGCCACAGCTACAGCCGCGCTTGAAGCGGAAAGATCAAGGGTTCAAATCCCAGCTATGGCATTGAATTTTTCAATCCTGATTCTACTTCTCATACATATTTTGTTGAATTTCTTCCTAACATTAGCCATTTTTTTAAGTATTTTATTCACATGTTAGCACTTTCCCAGAACTGATGGACCTGCTTGAAACTTTTTCATTCTTTTCATTGCAGGAGGTCATTTCTACTACTAAACTGGCTCAAAGATGTTTCCGCATATGTTTATTTAACTAAGCACTTAATTGCATAATTTAAAACATTTCTTAGATAAGTAACTCAAATAAAATAACAATTTTATATATAACATTAAATAGGTGTGCACAAATTTGTAATTGGTAAAGCAAGTGATGTGGGTGTTTACATGGGATTTTTATGGTGTTATTTCTGTAACCAAAAGTCTTTATTTTTCCAACCTCTCCATTTCTCTATACAATATTAACCCCTAACATGCTGCCCTGTCATGGTATGTAATACGTCCTGTGATTGGTGATCAGAGGATATGGTCGGTGAATTTATTTTGATAATTCTCCCGGTCAGGTCGGTGAGACCCGTAAACCAACAACAGGTGTGGTCCTCCAGACATTCTGGGGGTTGTGAGAGAGCGATGTGACCGCCAAAACATAAAAATATGGTGCTCTCTAAAAAGGGGTTACTATTACTGCTATTGCTCTCTTCAATATCATCAGTGAAAAATATTGGAGAGCAAGAGGATTAATGACTTCATTGTCAGAAATCCAGCATTAGCTAACAACAACATATTTTTTTTTCCTCTCTAGTGCCTGTTCGCAGACTGGTTAACCGTACATTAGTATAGGTGCTATTGCTTCTCTGTAGATAGTTCTCAGAGACTGGTGGCCAAGTCCCCACTGTAGTCTTGCTGCTTTGTTTAGCATGTTTGTTAGTAGGAGTGCCTTGTCCGTTATGTTGTCAATGTGTCTATTAAAGTTGAATTTTTCATCTAGGGTTATCCCTAGGTATCTAAGTTCTCTAACCTGCTTAAGTGGTTTGTAATTCAGGTATACCTTGATTGGTTCGTTATCAGCTTTCCTTCTCCTTGATATTAATAGAACCATTGATTTTGAGTCATTAAATTTCAGTTTGTTTTGCTTTGCCCAGTTCTCTACTTTCTTTAAGTCTGAATTTGCATAGTTTTCTGCTTCTTTGTTGCTGTTACCTCTTGTAAGTAGAAGTAGATCATCTGCAAAAGCCACTACTTTTGATTGGTTTGTTAGTTTCAAGTTGAGAACTGAATTGTACATTATGTTCCACAGACCAGGACCGCAGCTTGAGCCCTGTGGACATCCCCTGGTTACCTCCTTTGTGATCTTGCATTCATTTGTTTGTAAGGTTGCTGTTCTGTTACTGAAGTGCCTGCCTGTCAGCCTGTATAAATTTTTTGGGCATTGAAGTTCTTTGAGGTTGAGCAAAATACGTGGCCACCAGGCTGAATCAAAAGTGCCACGTACATCTAAGCTAACGGCTACAACACATTTTTTTGCTCGAAGGCTTTCCTCTGTGAAGTGTTTCACAGCCATGGCTGCATCCACTGTCCCTTTCTGAGGTGTGAAGCCAAACTGGTTTGCATTTAACAAGTGGTTGGTGTTTATCTGATATAATACTCTGTTGTTCAAAAGTTTCTCCAATACCTTTCCTCCAACATTTAGAAGACTGATTGGTCGATACTTTGTCACTTCTTCACTATGTTGCTTCCCTGGTTTAATTATTGGTAATATATTTGATTTTTTCCATTGCGTTGGAAAGCAGCCTTTTTTAAGGCAATTATTGTACACTGCAGTAAGAAAAGATGGGAAATGATTGAACACTTGTAGAAGGATCACACTTGTAATTCCATCTTCTCCTGGAGCTTTGTTGGGGTTAAAGCTCTTTATTACTGCTTTAACTTCCTCTACAGTGAATTCTGTGTCTTCATCTGTATTAGGAGGCTCCTTAGCCATTATTCTTATATTCCGTTGAAGCTCAGAGTCCTCATCTTCTTTATCATCAGGAATGAAATAGTCTATCATATATTTTAACGTGCTGTTGAGATCTTCGGTATGTATATGTTCCATCAGGTTTTTATATTATTGTCAAAATGGTTTTATCTCTGAGTTTCCCTGCTGCAATCTTGTATACTTTATTCCAGGGATTTGAACTATCGGTGGCAGTATAGAATAATTTCCAAGAATTCATTTTTGCTGTTTGTAAATTGTTCTGATACTGTCGCTTTTCGACGAGATACTGAGTTTTCCTTTCTTCTCTTAGGGCTTCATTATGTTGTGTCCATTGGTATCGCCATCTCCTAGCATTGACCTTGTTCCATTTAATTTTTAATTCTTCGTTCCACCACGGTACCGTTCTGTACTTAGTTGAATTTTTCTTTTGCAAGGAATAGTTGAATGCTGTTTTGCATGCATAAGTTATACAGCTGGTGAGATTTTCACATAATAATTATGTTTCCATTTGTGTCTTGGTTACTTCACTGAGCTGGTTGTCCAGTTTAGTAAGATCATTGCCCTGATATTCACAATTAAATTTTGTAATGAATTCTTTTCTTACTTCCTCCAGGAAACTAGGAATATTATCAATTTTAACTATGTATCTTATATCTATGCTATGGGTGTTATCAGATACAAAGTTTCTATTCGAGGTATTTGTTGTTGTTGTTGTTGTTGTTGTTGTTGTTGTTTTCTAGTGCCTTGCATCTGGCAATGAAGCCATTAGCATTCGTGCTTTCCAATACTTTTGAACTGTAGTTTCTTCTGATCTTAATGCTTCACAGGTCTTCAAGTGTTCTTCATTCATTTCTGCTGGATCGTTACACAGGACACATATTGGTGAGGCTGAGATACCTATTCTGTAGAGATGACTTGCCAAGCAGTCATGATTTGTCAACAGTCGGAAGGCTGCAACAGCTGTTTTCCTTGGTCTCTGGGGGATTATATCTGGATTGGAAAGTAGTGTAATCCATTTTTTATCTTTGGCATTTCTTGTAGGTATGAATGAGAAAAAATTTTAATGATCAAGCGTTTTATTGAGGAATATGAGAAATTGAATTTATACTTTTGTTTTATTGTTGTGCCTTTCTTTGCAAGTGAGTCTGCAGCTTCGTTCCCCATGACTCCACAGTGTGCTGGAATCCATTGGAGATGAACAGTCTTATTAACTTTTTGGAGTTGTGTTAACATTTTGTAGCATTCTCTAATTTTTGTTGACTTCTTTGTAGTATTTGAACATATTCCCTGAATTGCAGCTTTAGAATCTGAAAGAATTACTGCCTTGTTAAATTTATTTAAGGGAAGATTTAATAATTGTCGGAGAGCAATGTATATAGCCTCTATTTCTCCATCATAATTTGTTGTGTCTCTGCCAACAGAATGATAAAAGGAAAAATGTGAACATGTAACTCCAGCTCCAGTAAGGTTTTCCTTCGAGGATCCATCAGTATATATGTGCAGCCATTCTTCTGTGGGATACCTAGTATTGATTGTTTCCAGAGCTAGAAGTTTTTGTATTTCTTTTGGTGTGTCTGATTTACTTATTTCCTCTATTATTTCCAAATTGAAGGTAGGTTGCAATAATTCCAATGGATTTTCTCTAATAAGTAGATTTTCTCTGGTGTTAGGAATGTTCAATTTGGATTTAATCTGTGTTACCTTTTCTAGGAAACTACTATGAGTTTTAAGGATTGAAGGGGGGAGGTTCTCTTCTGTCCATTTAGAGTTTGGCAGTCGTAACATTTTCTCGTGTTGGAGCAATGCTTGTTCTTCTATTTTTGTTGTTATTGATGGGGTCCGTGTTAAGGCAAGCATGGCATCAATAGGTGTGGATTTAACTGCTCCAGTGATTAGGCGAAGAGCCTGATTTTGTATTTGTTCAAGTTTATTGATGTTAGCATTTGCTGCTGTTATTAAAGCTTCAGAACAGTACAAGAGGTTTGGTTTAATATACATTTTGTATGTTGTGTTAAGGACTCTCCTTGAGCAGCCCCATTTAGCACCAGCTAACCTTTTCAGGATTTGCAATTTCTTTTCAACCTTTTCTGAGATGTTTGTTATATGTTTTTTCCAACTTAGCTTTCTGTCGAAAGTGATGCCTAAGTATTTGGCATCATCAACTGCTTTGAGTGGTTTACCATTATAATTTATGCTAATATTAACTGGTTTGTATTTTAGTGTAAATAATTCATAATTTGTTTTTTCCACATTGATAGTCATGAGGTTTTTGGAGCTCCATTCATGTACTTTGTTTAGGGCTGTTTCTATTCTGTCTTTAATTAATTCAGGTTTTTTTGAAGAGCCTGAAGTCCAAATGACTACATCGTCAGCAAATAAAGCTGAAGGTATTTGTTATCACGTTAAATGTTATTGCTGTATGGTCAGAGCAACTTTCTATTACTCCACATCTCCAATTTGTGACCCTATTGACCATACTACTGTTTGTAATAGTTAGGTCTATATAGTTGTTGCCTTTATTTGACTGAAATGTTGGAATACCGTTAGCTTCATTAAGTATGAATAGGTTACTGCCTGTTATAAATTCTTCTAATATTTTTCCTCGGTGATTTGTTGTCGTGTCGTGCCACATTTTACTCCTCGCATTTGTATCCATAGCCAATAATACATTTGCTCCGTTAGCGTAGTTCATTATGGTTTCAATTTTATTTATTGTTCTTTTCATATTTTCCTCTATATCGCAGTACTTGCTTACGATATACAGTTTTTTCAGATGGATGTGAACTTCTGCAACTACGCAATCCTCATCTGAGAGTTGATTTATAGTAATAACGTCAAGCTTATTATTGTTCACGAGGATAGCAGCTCTTTTCCTTCCATTTCCCTGTGTAAGAATTTTAATTGATTTTGGAATCCCAGCTGGGCTGTTGCGAATTAAGTAAGGCTCCTGTACAAATATCAAATCAAGTTTGTTTTCTACAATTTGTTGGGCTAGGTTGCTAACTGCTGCTCGTGAATGTTGAAGCTTAATCTGTTGACATTTAAGTGGTTTATTGTGTATTGTATATTTCATGGTTTGTTATGGGATATTCATTTCAGTAATCAATATTCTGAAGCTGAATTATCGTTGTGTCCTAGTTATTGGATCGCCATTTGAAGCTGAAGTCGTTGGTGACGTGATGTTGCCCTTTGATGTGTTTCGCTCCGGCTAGTTCTGCAAGAGATCTCTTTATCTCGGGTTTGCGTAAGTGTAATGGACAACCCAAGAACAACTTTGCATATCATTTATTTCCTTTTAAATATTTTCAGGAGCTATGCCGAAAATATTTGTATCTGTAGAGGAATCGCACTCACATCCGCGCAGCACGACTTCCCGTACTGGTCTCTGGTTGAGTAGTGACCAGACGCTTTCTCTCTTACCCACGCTAAGAAAACCGTTCCCTTCAATTTTGAATGTCATGACGTCATCCAAGAAAGCCTCGTATCCAAAATGCTATTTCCTTTTCCCGCAATTTAGAAATGTCCCTTTCTATTATAACATGTTCTTTTATGAATTTCGAATATATAATTACCTTTTTAGGATTAAACGATGTTTACTTTATATTTTATTAAATATATCGCGCGACTTTTAAGGTTTGTAGAACTGACTTTCGAACGTGTATTTAAACTATGTGGTATGACGTCATGACTCGTTAATTTCAAACCAATAATGCGTTTATCCTACAAATTTAACGACTATTATTTACTCATATCTTGCTCACCTTACAACACTTCCTGCTCTATTATCTATTTATGTTATTACTCAATATTTATCGCAAATCTCATATCCGGCAATTAAATTAAAACGTGTCTTTTTCAAAAGCCCATTCGATCGGAAATCTAAATTTCGGTATCAAATGCCCCCATTTATATTATTTTATTATTTCATAATAAAATAATTTAAATGTCTTGCCCGAAAGAAAAATTAAAAATTACTCCTGTATTTTGAATAATCGGCAACACTCCCATTATATACAATTTTCAATTACACTGTTTTTGAAATTGGTTATTAACATATTTTCTCATTAATCTTTTAACATGACAAACAATTATACACTTGACTTAATATTAATCCTTAAATACTAATTACAATATGTTATGGTTTCTTCTGTGAAGCTTTTATATAAAGGTTAAATTTCAAGAGTCTTTCTTTATACTTCCTTCTTTTAGTTCATGTTTGCTCACTTCACTCTCACTATCACTTGCACTGTGATTTTTCACTTTTGTTATTGTAACACATATCTGTACTATATCCTTTAAGCACTAAAATGTACATATATTTATATAAATCCATTATACTCTTTAGACAAGTTCTTTCTTTGTCTTTCTGTGATAACTATCTATACATCTAAATATTTTAACAAATGTTTACAAAGTAAATATTCTGTTTTCTCTCTATGCGGAGATGAACATTTTAACAATCTTTCTGAAGCTGTTATTGTGAGCTCTATACAATATATTTTTAAGCTCTTTGTAGTATATAGCAATTCACATTCTGCATTTTTCATGAATATGTAAGTACCTGACCAATGTATGGTTTTCAAGTAAGCTAACATTTAAATTTTATCTCAAAACTGATTGGGGGCCAATAGACAAATGACACTTCCAATTTTTCTTTTACATTAAATCAAGGTTCCAAGGCACCACACGGTTTCTTGTATGGTCGAAGGAGTTGTTTATGCCATCTTCCCAGACATTTTTCATTTTTAACATCTTTTAATTCATAGGTATGATAATCAAATTTTGATATAATTTCTGCAGGACCTTTATATAACAATTCCATCCTTTTGTTCCTACCTCACAATGCACTTGATAACTTATGGTCTTTAACTAGTACCCAATCGCCTATCTTAGGTTCCCATTTATGTTTTCTACTCTTTTTCTTTAATTTTCGCTTCTCTGCCTTTTTCTTGATTCGTTCAAAAGCAATTTTCGCTCTTTCTTCTTCACTTAACTGAATGTCATTAATTTTCAGTGTTTTTGGTACCCCGATCAATATTGGTTCTGGTTCAATTCCTAACATTAATTTTATTGGTGCAAACCCAGTAGTTACATTAATGGTGTGATTGATAATCTTTTCTATCAATGGACAATATTTCACCCAATCCTTGTGATTATGATGTGTAAGTACACGTAAATAAATTCCTATATCTCGGAGGACACGTTCTGTTGGATTCCCTGATGGAAAGTATGATGAACAATAATTTAGTTTTCTCGCGTCTAATGTCACCCTAATCTTTCCATTGGCCTTATTTACAATACATAGGGGATTCACAAACTCTGAATTCGAAATCTCAATAACCTCATCTTCCAACATTGACTTTATAACTGCATCTACCTCTTCTCTTATTGTACTAGGGATAGCTCTCGCTTTATGTGTAAAAGGTTTGATGGGTATCATCTCAAACGAATGAGTATAAATATTACATTTGCCAGGTTTCTCAGAGAATACTTCTTTATTTCGGATTAATATTTCAAACAATTTATCCCTCTGTTGTTCATTTAGTTGATCAGCCTGAGTTACTTTTTTTTCTCAACAATTCTTCTAAGTCTTCACTACTCTCCCTATCATAGTACCTAGTTGCATCAGAAACCCTCAAATTGTCTATGAAATCATTTTTATCCCATTCTACATTTTCTTTATTATCGACTCTGTACTCTTTGACATTTACTTCAGTTAATTCCATAGCTCCTACTTTAACATATTCTACAAAGAATGTATCCCCTTGGATTTCTTCTTCCTCTTTTTCTCTTACAATAGTTTCTGAACTACTATCTTCCACAAAAAGCACTATAATGGTCTCATCTTCAACTTTCACTTCTACAATCATGTTTTTAAAATTCACCACAGCTTCCCAGGCATAAAGACAATCACAACCTATTATAATATCTGTCACAAGTCTTCCTACAATCAGAAATAGAATTCCAAGTATTCTCCCATTTATTTCAATATTTATCATTGCTTGAAATTTTACTCTCTCTTTTCGTTTTCCCACAGCTAGCGAGCAATATATCCCGTTAACTGGTAAAGACATTACTTTAAAGCCACTACTTTGTAAATTATCATAAAAATTTTGTGAGCATACTGTGCTATTTGATCCCGTATCTATAATTGCATTGTATTGTTTTCCATTTACCCCAATTTTGATTTTAGGTGGATCTCCTACTTTTTCGTTTTCGTCGTTTCTATTTTTCCATTCTCTTTTCTTTTGTATCATCATTTGCCTTCCAGGACTATTTATTTCCGAGTACTTATCACAATCATTACTAGGATACCCAGTTCTCACTGAAGGCGCGTTTGACCGGGTCTGGCGTTTCCCTGATTTTTATGTATTGCTCCTGTACTATTTCCCAAATTGTTACTTCTGTTTTCCTGCATTAAATCGGGGTTACTTCCTACCATGTTTTTGACCGTGTTAATGGCCTCAACCATTTCCGCATTTTCGGGGGAATTTCGTCCATTAGAATACCTTTCTTCCTGTCTTGGTGACCTCGGTCTAAACTCATTATCTCCGTTTGTCCAATACCCATCATTTGAATTTCTACTATGTCCAAAATAACGTCCCCGTCTACCTCGATCAAATCTATTTGTATTCATATAATTCACCCTTATATTTCTTCCCCTTTGATTACCATTTCTATTTTGGTGACGCCCTTCCTGGTTATATCTACCTTGATTTTCCCACCGGAATGATTCCATCCTTGGTACTGGTCCTTTATATCTTTCCCTAATCTCACTTCTATTCTGATAATACTGTGCCCCTTGCCCGAAAGAATTTACAGTTTCTTTTTCTTCATATTTATTTCCAAATGCGTGTTTTGGCTTATTGACTTCTAAGGCTGATAATAATTCGATCATAGCTGCAATGCTATCGGGTCGGGCTATGATTAGGTAGTGTTGAAGCGTTTCCGGAAAATGTGGAGTAACTATATTTATTAGATCTTTTTCATCCAAGGGAGGATCCAACATCTTCGATTTTCTCGCTATTCTCATAAAATAGTTGACCATCGATTCCTCCGATCTAGGATTAAATTTTCCATTGCTTAATTCAACTCTAATATTAGCCTGCCTACTAGCTCCCCAATATCTGGTTAAAAAGATGTTCCTAAAGGTCCTGTAATCATTATTGTTACCCATAGAAAGGCCTAGCCAATTAGCAGCATTACCCTTTAAGCATTTTCTTACTATCACCATCTTGTACTCCTCTGGTATACGTTTCACCGTGAAGTACTCTTGTAACCCTTCTAAAAAGGCTTTAGGATCATCTGAATCTTCATTTTCAAAAACTGGAGGTGTCATTTCATTTAAGACATGGTTAGGCCAATGTAAATTTGAATTGTCACCTATCCCTGAGCTATTTCCGAGATCAGAATGGGAATTACTGTTACCCCTATTTTGCATCGAAATGTCAGCTGATACACCTGGTATTGCCTCGTTTCTTGCAACTTCATTACTAAGATTGTTGTGATTACATGCATTTTCATTTAATTTCAAATTTTCTAAGGCCTCTTTTACCTGAGTAATTTCTGTTACTACTCCTTTTATTTTGTCTGTAACATCCTCCAAATTTCTAGCCTGCCTTTCACTTTCTACATCAGATCTTTCTATTCTAACTTTACACCCCTGTAACTCTTCTCTAATTTCTTCCCTTTGTTTGTCTAATCTATATGTTACTTTTTCCCTTTCTTTATCTAATTTTTCACTCACTTGTTGACCTAATTTCTTTTCAGAATTCTTTACTTCTTGCCTTATTGTCTCTAATTCTCCCTTAACCTGTTCTCTATTTTCTTTTACTTCACTACTGACTTTATTAATTTCCTCCCTAACTTCTTCCCTAAAGGTTTCGAAAACTCTCCTCTGATTCTCCAATTGCATTCCCAATTCCTGTTGTCCCTTTTCTAATTTCTGTCCTAACTCTCTACTAGTTTCGTCTATCTTACTCATCTTTTGGCTTAACTCTGTTCTTAATTCTTTACTATTTTCATCTATCTTTTTACTTAACTCTGTATTCATCTTTTCCACTGTTCTTAATTCTTTACTATTTTCATCTATCTTTCGACTTAACTCTGTACTCATCTTTTTCATTATCGTTTGAAACATATTCTCTATTTCTGACATAAATGCTGGCCTTTCTGAATTACTACTAAACATTTCTGAACTACCTCTAGGTGTTTCTCTAACGTTCTGATCTTCTAATTCTTGGCATATTCTGCTACCAATTACATTCTGATTAAATTCTTCCATCCTACTTACACTTTTCTCAATTTCCGGACTGTCAAAACCTATAAAATCGCTATCACTGTCTTCCATTTCTAAGCTATTTACATGTGTTTTTCTACTCACCAAAATTTTCAATATTTTCACTATTTCACTTTAACTGCACTTAAACTTGTTCACTACACGTTTCACAGATGTTGACACGCTGGGCACCTTCTTGTCTGCTGGCTCGATGCTGATCTGGTCGTCTTGGGGGGTTGGTCCATTCTTTCGACGCCACACGTTGGGATGCCAATTTGAAGCTGTTTATCGTTGGTGTCCTAGTTATTGGATCGCCATTTGAAGCTGAAGTCGTTGGTGACGTGATGTTGCCCTTTGATGTGTTTCGCTCCGGCTAGTTCTGCAAGAGATCTCTTTATCTCGGGTTTGCGTAAGTGTAATGGACAACCCAAGAACAACTTTGCATATCATTTATTTCCTTTTAAATATTTTCAGGAGCTATGCCGAAAATATTTGTATCTGTAGAGGAATCGCACTCACATCCGCGCAGCACGACCTCCCGTACTGGTCTCTGGTTGAGTAGTGACCAGACGCTTTCTCTCTTACCCACGCTAAGAAAACCGTTCCCTTCAATTTTGAATGTCATGACGTCATCCAAGAAAGCCTCGTATCCAAAATGCTATTTCCTTTTCCCGCAATTTAGAAATGTCCCTTTCTATTATAACATGTTCTTTTATGAATTTCGAATATATAATTACCTTTTTAGGATTAAACGATGTTTACTTTATATTTTATTAAATATATCGCGCGACTTTTAAGGTTTGTAGAACTGACTTTCGAACGTGTATTTAAACTATGTGGTATGACGTCATGACTCGTTAATTTCAAACCAATAATGCGTTTATCCTACAAATTTAACGACTATTATTTACTCATATCTTGCTCACCTTACAACACTTCCTGCTCTATTATCTATTTATGTTATTACTCAATATTTATCGCAAATCTCATATCCGGCAATTAAATTAAAACGTGTCTTTTTCAAAAGCCCATTCGATCGGAAATCTAAATTTCGGTATCAATTCTTTATATAATTATTCAAGGCTATTTTGTGACACCACTTAACATAAAGACTAAATCATGAAAAAAGGCATTGTTTATATTTGTATGACTGCAGTGCATTATAACGCAGGTTAAAGTAACATCTTTTAATAAATATTATCTTCAAATTAGGAGTAAAGAGTTCATAAATGCATACAGAGAATACAGGATGATTATTTGAAAGACAAAATAAAAATGCTTCAACATGAAAAATATTTCAATTTAGTTACTTTCTCTACTGCTTAGCTATAGTGTTGCATTCCACTCAGAAATTTTACTCCATTCTTTCACCGTAAATACATGTGTTGTGATTCTATGAATTTAAAAAAGGGGTGTGTGCGTGTGCATGAAATTCTTCCTGTCACATCCTTGGAAGCTAAATACAAAGCTTGTTTGAGAGGTAGAATAGGAACTGAAAACTTCAGTGCCACAGCCGGGATTTTGTAGCTGGTTTGCTCAATCCATAGTTGGTGGTCCACTTAGGCAGCGCTCCCGTTGCTCCTCATTGAATGATGTTTACAAGTTACTGCTTCCCATGATGAATAACTTTATACACTTAGTGTGTGTATTTGCTTTGGAGATACAGGGTTTTGTGTTTTGAATGACTTACAGATTTTAATCCAGACTAGCTTAATGCAGAACAAGATTTCTTGCCAAGTGTAGGAAAGAATGCGGGAAACTTTAAATAACATACACAAATAAGGTTCACTGTTTAAAGTATATGGAATAAATTAACACTGTTACTTATTATTTATTTATGCCAACAAACTTACTGCTGGTGTTCTTAAACACACAAGCCGTGTTGGGCAAAGTTTGAAAGGCAGAACTGGAACTTAAAAATTCAATGCCACAACTGGGATTTGAACCACAGACCTTCCGCTTACCGGGCATCTGCTCTACCACTGAGCTATTGTGACAAACTGCCAGAATGGCATTAAATTCTCAAACCAGTTCGTATTTCTTCTGGTAAACCACAATTTTTAAGTTGTAGTTCTATCTTTCTAACACTTACATTACCATATAACTATTGTATGCCTTTTTGCCTGTGTGTCATATACATTTTATAGCAGCTTACTAGCCCCAAGTCTATGAGCCAAGTGATGCCACGCTACTGTACCACTACGCATCTCTCTCACATTTGGCTCTGTGCTTACATGTTATTTGACTCGGCCAATTAGCTTTCTGCATCTATATTTGATTTTAATCAATTTTTGTTGGAATATTTTAGCATCACCGGATATTCCAGTGGCATCTTTTTACCTTTATAATTCTTTTTAGTATATTTGTAATCACTTTATAATATTAAAATTTTATAATAATGACCCAATATTCAAATTTAGCACAATAATTAATACAATGTGACTGTTATTGCCATCTCAGTTTGAACCACTTACCTTCTGCTTACTGTGGGGCTGTTCTAGCCATTAAGCTACTGTGACAATAATATTGAATTGTCCACCCGATTCGTATTTCTCCTGGTAGACCACAAAGGGAGTTTCACATCAGAGACTAATACCCCAAGGGCAACTTACTATCCCACACACGGCTTGTGTGTATAAAAACACCAACAGTAAGTTTGTTGGCATAAATAAATAAGTTTATCGTTTAACAGACTCTTCATTTTTGAGTTATGCTGTTCACATACACACATGCGCATGCATGATCTTTTTCTTCAGGGGACCTCAAGTGAAATCTTGGTATCAAATTTTTGGGGGGAAATACAACATTTCCTTTACTTAATATAGTAAGTGATAGAGAAGGTACATCTATGAGTGATTCTGATGATACAGCATTTTTATGTTGTATCTTTATGAATAAATCACCTGTATTTTCTTAAGATCAAAATCCCCAGCTTAAAATTTAAAGAAAATAGTAAAAATAACTTTTAGAAATAATGTGTGAAGAGGAGAAAAAGCATATTTCTACACCTGCAGAAATGCTGCAGCTTTGGTAAATAAATATAAATTCATTTAATATATAGTTGCAATATTCTTAAAATTTATCTAACATTAATAAAAGAATTTAACATGGTAATCTTTTCAAGATGGTCTCCATTTTTTTCACACTTTTTCCCAATGTTGTGCAAGTTTGAAAACCCCCTTAGGATAGAAGTTTGTCTGAACATGTTGACGCACTGCTTTTCACAGTATCACATTGCGACTGTAGGGAGTGTGTGGAAGAATTTCCCACTCAAATGTCACGATCTTTGCCACAGTATCATGAGCAGTGCAAGGACGTGCATTATCTTTTTGCAGGACGATCTTCTTTTTAGAACATTTACTGCACAAAGGAGTTTAGAAAGTGTGTGGATCTAGTAGACACTATTTATGTTTTGCCCAGGTTCAAGAAAATAACCAAAATATACTGTCTGCAACTTTCTCAGCAGATTGCAGTCTGCTTTTTTTTTAACGGCATATCCCAATTGTGCCACTCCATATGCTGGCATTTTGTTTCAGACCCATAACGATGGAGCCACTTTCATTGCCTGTCACAATTTTCATCAAAAAATTACAGCCTTCATTTTAAAATCTCTGAAGAAGTTTTTGAGTGATGACTCTTCTCTGAAGCTTGTCGTCTTCGAACGTGGGACCCAATCGCCACAAACTTTTCTATAACCTAAGCCTCCAATTATTTTAATTTAAACCAAAAAGGTAAGTCAATTAATAACACTACATAACACTTATAATTTCCTGGAACATATTTCGGAGGCTGACTTTCCTCCATTATCAACCGGACATTGGCTGGTTCTCGCTGGTGTGGATGGCAGTTTCCTCTGAGCTCTACTCTGGTGGTGGTTCAAGAAACTTGCTGAAAATATCCTTTTGGGGGAATGTTGAAATTGAATACTCTGTTTCTATTTTTCAAAATGAAGATTTGCTGATTTTTCCTAACTTTTGTTTTTTAGGTTTCTAAAGTGTTCCTTGGATCTTATTTCTAAATTTCTTTTGGTTTTTCCTATATTAACTTCATCACAGCACTGCATTCAATTTGGTATATGCCAGATCTTTTATTAGGTGGAATGGCATCTTTGATGTTTCACTTCAGTAGATTTTTTATGGCGTAGTGGTTCATATTCAACTAGCACAGTGAACCATCAGCAGTTGCCACTCACTTTTGGACAAAAAACTACAACATAAAGCCAGAACCAAAACTCCTCAAACACGTAATGGGAAAACAAGAGCTGTCCACTTGGGAACAAATCTTCATTTTGAAAAATAGAAACAGAGTATTAAGTTTCAACATCCTCCAGAAGGATATTTTCAGCAAGTTCCTTGAACCACCAACAGAGAAACATCACCATCCATACCAGGGAGAACCCGTCGATGTCCCGTTAATAATGGAGGGAAGTCAGCCTCCAAAACATGTTCTGGTAAATTATAAGTAAGTGTTGTGTAGTGTTTTTAATCAACTCACCTTTTTGGTTTAAATTGATTATTATAACAGTTTTCAAACTTCCAAAAAAGAAGATACTTCAATTACTCGTTCACAGAGCTAAGTCCTACTGGGTTTTCATTCACAGTGACATGCCTGTCTTCTCGAATGAGCTCATCAACTCTGTCCTTGTTGCATTCCTGCTCGTTGAAATGTATCACCCTAACACTGCACACATCTCCATAGGCACATTGAAATCTGAGGTGAATTTCAGTCACAGATTTTTCCTCTTTAATGAGGAATTTAATGACCGCATACTGTGGAAACAAAACATTGATGTTCACCATTTTGGAAAGGCTGCAAAGTTAATATCACAATATGGCAACATATATTGTAAAGTCTATAGATTATGATCCTGCAGTCATTCTTGTTACAGTTTTAGAATTTGAATTTTAACAATGGGTTGATCACAAGAAGCATGAATACCTTACTTAATGGGATACAGTTTTAGACGTTGAGTAGTGTAGTATTTATCTTGTACATTACTTTGGAAGTAGACCTAATATATAATTAAGAAAAATGAATTAATGCATCATGAATTGTAAGAGATTTTACCATGTAAGCAGGGAGAGCAGTGACCTTTTCATTTCAATGTTAAACTCAAAAATAAATCTTGGAAGAACTTCCAAACAAATCCAGTTAACCAAACTATATTATTTAATACACCATCTAGCTTGAAATACATTCCTTCAGTGCATCATGACTGATACGAATAGCTCAAATAAAATGGAACTTGCAAGTATGAATGTGAAGCAAGTAACTTACATTTTACATGAATGAAAATATTTTATATGATCTAAAACATGTAAAATATGGTTAAATTAACTGAAATTAAAATGGGCATTAAGAGTTATAATAATCCATATGAGCTAAAAATATTCTTCAGTTTCAGCATTTAAATGATATATTAAGAGTAGATGGGTCGTCTCTCTTCTGATGTATGCGTATGAAATAGTGTACAGATAGAAATAAACTTCAAACTTGGGAGGTTTGGGCTGAGGGGAATAAGATCTAGAAGGATACTCATGGCCAAAGTGAATCAGCCAGTTTCTGTATACAGTAGAGTCCCACCAATCCAAACATCTGCCTCATCGGAACAGGGCTAGGAAGAAAATCTACCAAATTTGTTTTGAATTTTAGAGCAGGAAAAAATAAAGATTAAAATTTAACTATTTTTTTTTCAAGTAGGATCAAATTTATTAGCACAGAAAAACGTGAAATAAGTGCTACAGGAATATACAGTGAATCTGTCTGCTATCATATACACAAAAACTAAAAAAGGGAAGGCCTAGAACTACTAACAATGTGCATAACAAAGTTTGAATGTAATTTGTCTATGTTAACGAGAAAACAAAACAGAAAGGCAAATCAACCATTAACAAGTGAAGTCTGTGATCTTCTTTTGTCGCAACGCACTGAAACGACTTGAAGAGGCAATGTTCCGCCAACATCGCATAAACATTACAACACTAGCAGCTAGGTAGACGCTAATAAAGCTTATGAAAACATTACAGTAATTGGTTTTCGAGCCTCAGAATGTAGTTGTAAATAAATTGCAGCATATTGTACTAATTTTCTACTTTCAATCATTTTAATACTTAACACGTAAATGCTTATGGTCAATATGTTGTCATATTTGAGGAAAATCCACCTAATCCGAATTTTGGTTAATCCAAACAGGGTTTGGTCCCAATTAGCTTGGATTAGTGGGGCTCTAGTGTAATTTATTTTGCATTGGTAAATTGTTACTTAAAAAGTAACTGAAGCTAGTATTGCAAATCTGGCTCAACAATCTTTCAAGTATCTAAATTAAGAACAAATTAGAAACTAAAAGCTCCACTTACCTTATTAATATTGCAATATGTTGAACTGCTGACTAGTTTCAAGTTGTATCCAACTTATTCTCAAAGCTATCCAAACAAGTTACCCAAGTTCTGTTGCTTCAGTGTTTCACAGTATCACAGTGACCAAAGTATCAATCGGTTTTGATATCCCTTTCACAGGAATATAAATTTAAGCAATTTGAATAGCCGTGACCATGATCATTAAGACAAGACACAATGGACTGGCCATCCATTCAAATTTGAACATCATGAGTTTGAATCTCAGTGACTACAGCCGGATGTGTCTATGGTAAAGGATGGGGTGGGCCCATGTGAAATAACTGGTGTTATGGCACACATGAATGATAGTGGGATTACATTTGAAAGCAGGTGCATGTTTCCTGCTTGATGTTAACTGTTACTATTATTTCTACTTTACTGTTAAAGATCAATATAACATGTAAATAACAAAAAAGATATCTCAAATATTCTAAATATTTTCTAAAATTGTTAGTTTTACATTGGACATCTATACACATGCATATTGTGGAGAAAATTAGTCTTTTCATGGTTCTGATGACTTGAAATGTTTTAAATAGAATTGTGTCACACAAATCAGACATATGATTATGCTGAAAGATTCTAATAGATTTTAACATTGACTGTTTGAAAATGGAACATCATTTCATTTTTGGACTTCATGAAAACTGGGTAAAACAACATTGAAAACATGAGTATATTTGCATTAGTTGAGTTTACCCAAAAGTAATATGTTAATATAATTTTATTTGCATAAAAAATATTTTGTAAAGTGAGTCTGGTAAATAAAATAAAACTAATTCCATTTAAGTAAGTTACTATAGGATTGTTCTCAACAAAAACCTTAACCCTTTGGGTGCTAAGGTCTAATGAAAGCTGATGCAATTTGTGCATGTAAAGTGTAAGGAGCTAATCTATGGAGGTGGAGTTTTACATTCAAGTAATTTATGAAACTGCTATGTAACTGCTACTCCCTTCTGTAGTTAATGACTGGGTAAACTAGTGAAGTCTCTAAACTTCAGTGAGTTGTAACAGACATCAGGTGAGCATTAATTTCAGAAAATAAGAGTAGTATAAAATAAAGTCATGGGCACAGTTACAGATTGAAGTGGAAAGTTGTCAACGTAGAGCTATGTCCTCAGAATGCAGACTGCTTGGACTTCAATAGGAAAGTAACTTGTCCTATTTCTGAACATTTCACCAAGCCTTTGAAGTTTTGCGTAACTGTAGCTTGTAGCACTGACAACATGGGAGAAATTACTAATCATAGAACCCTTGTCTCACAGTTCATAAATAGTTGCCTTGACTGTAAGGCATATTTATGTACTGTAACCACATTTACAATGCTGGGGCTCACATGTCTTGTTATTCGATGCTGTACATTTGCAAACGTGAATATGATATCCTGTCACATTCTGAAAGGCTCCTGCTGTGTAATAATGAAGGGTTATCAACAGCAAGTTGCTTCTGCGTAACCAACAGCTGGTTTTGTGGCAATGTGGACATATGTACCTACATGCTTTTTGCACTCAGTTTTTCACTCTGCAATTCTATGTCATCATATTCCTGAAAGGTATTGAACTATATTTAAAATTCCTTGGTCTTGGTAGAAATGCACGTTAAGATTTCGTATTTTACTAAAATATTTCATATCATGAACATTAAACCAAGGAGAGAGGAAGCTCTTCATTTTATTGCATTTGGTACAGTAGCTTGTCAAAATTGGAAACATGCATCATTGTTAAAAATACTGATAAAGAGTATTTTGTGACAAAAAAGGGTTTTCAGGACATACACAATCTTAAACGAAATACACACTTCCCGGTATAAAACTATAATTCTATACCACACCAATCAACAATAATACATAGAGCGATAGTTTTTATTTACTTATATCTGAGGATGTCATAGTATGAAAACATTGAAAGGAAACCGTGCGATCAAAGCAATAATGGCAATCATTCTCTAAATGTTTATAGAGCTGAGATTCTATCTTTAGTGATACTCGATTGAATAGCATTATAGATCAGTAGAGCGAGGATAAATATCTCATCGCCTACAATGTTTGCGCGCTAGTACTATACACGCTGCGTGGTGACTGGCAGACGGCGTAGCACAGGAGTTCAGAACATGTAAACAAAAGGGCAGGGCTGTGTAAGAAGCTCTAGTCCATTAACATCAGTTCATATCATCATCTATTCGTTCCTCAAAAACATTGCAGCGAACAATAATACATTTTTTAAATTGTTCAAAAGTAAAACTTGTCATTCAAACAATGTTTATACAGCGAGAAACTCTCAACGTCACATGATGTAACGGGAGCAAACGTAAGATATTGTCACCGCGCCCGCCGCATCTAATTGCCAACAACAGCAGTGTCACCCATCGCATTATTGTCGGCACCACCGCAAAGGAGCCGAAGGAAAGAGACAGAGAATGGCCGCATTGTTGGGGCGCTTGCCGAAAGAGAGAAAAGGATAGAGGCTTCTGGAATCTTCTACTTTGTATCTCACCGCAATAACTGAACGTTCCTGAAGCTTCCAGAATAGTGCCTGGGAGATATAAATAGCGGTAAAGTGCGACAGAAGAGGCAGTCAGACGTATGTGAAGCGTTGAGTACTCGTGCCGACGGAAACAAGAGACGTATGCGAAGCATCGAGGAGTCGTGCCGACGGAGAAGAGTTCTTTGTGTTACGAGTTCGGAGCCGTGCTGTTGGAGAATCGGAAAAGACTTTCTTGTTGTTGCAACGAGTGTACAAAGTTACTGTTTACGGAAATAAAAGTGTTTCTTTATCTCGACTACATCTGTCTTCTTTACTTCACACCCCCACCAAAAAGTCACACTGGTGTCAGAAGTGGGATCCGTCGAATTGCTTCTAGTTTCGTTACATCGTCGTTAGAAGTTGCAACGTTAGAACCAAGATGGAGGGAGATTCGGAAACCAGGATGATGGCAATGATGAAAGAATTATTCGCCGAAATGAAGACAGAAATGTCCGAAATGAAGACAGGAATGCCCAAGATGAAGACGGCAAACGACAACCTCGCTACAGAAATGAAGACGGCAAACGACAACCTCGCTACCGAGCTGAAAGAAGAAATGAAGACGGCAAACGACAACCTCGCTGCTGAACTCAAAGACATGAAGACGACAAACGACAACCTCGTTGCCAAAATGAAGACGAGAAACGACAACCTCGCTGCCGAGCTGAAACAGATGAAGACGGAGCTATCGGCGAAAATTGACGGCGAACTGATTGGCGTGACGGAAGACGTGGAAGAACTCGGCGAAAAGGTGGAAGACCTCTGCCAGCACGTGGACGTCGTGGAGGACGACGGGGAACGTCTTGGCGCCCTGGTAGTAAGAGTTGACGGGAGCGTCAAAGTACTGGATGCCAGGGGCAGACGGAATAGCGCGGAGCCGGGGAGGGAGCACCTAGTGGCCGAGGCGACAGTTGCGCCCGTTTTGGATGATATGAGGGAAGACGTGGAACAACTCGGCGAACTGATTGGCGTGACGGAAGACGTGGAACAACTCGGCGAACTGATTGGCGTGACGGAAGACGTGGAACAACTCGGCGAACTGACTGGCGTGACGGAAGACGTGGAAGAACTCGGCAAAAAGGTGGAAGACCTCGGCCAGCATGTGGACGTCGTGGAGGACGACGGGGAACGTCTTGGCGCCCTGGTAGTAAGAGTTGACGAGAGTGTCAAAGTACTGGATGCCAGGGGCAGACGGAATAGCGCGGACCCGGGGAGGGAGCACCTAGTGGCCGAGGCGACAGTTGCGCCCGTTTCAGATAACGAAAGCGTACGTCTCGGGGAAGACAAAGGGGCAGTTCAGGGACGTCGTCGAGGATCCCCTGGAGGAGTGTGTCGGGTACGTAACCAACCAGGATATGACGTGGAGGACGATCAGCAGGGAAGCGCACAAGCAAACGAGCAACACGCGAGAACCGACTTGGCGTGTGACATGGGGGGACCGTCGGGGCCATCCAATCACTTGACGCATAGTGCTGTGAACGGAAGAATGGTGGACATCATCTTGGACGGCAGGATACAGGAGAGGCCGTGCCGAGCACGAGTGAACACGAGTGCAGCGGTGGACGCGACTCGCGCGGATGTGGCGGGGTTTGTTGCCGGACCCATCGGAAGCAAGGTGGCTGCGAAGGTGCGCCAGAGAGGTCGGCGGACATGGTACCCAGTGAGCCGTTTCCAAGTGCGCAGGATGGCCCGACAACACACCACGAAGAAGGGCAACTGGACGAGGGACCGTCAAGTCCGGCGGTACTGTTGCAGAATTTCGAAGCAGGATGGCATACAGCGTCCTACCCGGACCAAGGGACACTATCCAACAGCGATACCTAGGATCGTGCCTCCTGGAGAAGAGGTTCGATGGGTTAGTCCACCGGGGCGCAAGGGAGATGCCGCAGTGATAGTGCTGGTCGGGACGACCAGCTCTGAGGAGGGAGCAGTGTCACCGCGCCCGCCGCATCTAATTGCCGACAACAGCAGTGTCACCCATCGCATTATTGTCGGCACTACCGCAAAGGAGCCGAAGGAAAGAGACAGAGAATGGCCGCATTGTTGGGGCGCTTGCCGAAAGAGAGAAAAGGATAGAGGCTTCTGGAATCTTCTACTTTGTATCTCACCGCAATAACTGAACGTTCCTGAAGCTTCCCGAATAGTGCCTGGGAGATATAAATAGCGGTAGAGTGCGACAGAAGAGGCAGACGTATGTGAAGCGTTGAGTACTCGTGCCGACGGAAACAAGAGACGTATGCGAAGCATCGAGGAGTCGTGTCGACGGAAAAGAGTTCTTTGTGTTACGAGTTCAGAGCCGTGCTGTTGGAGAATCGGAAAAGACTTTCTTGTTGTTGCAACGAGTGTACAAAGTTACTGTTTACGGAAATAAAAGTGTTTCTTTATCTCGACTACATCTGTCCTCTTTACTTCACACCCCACCAAAAAGTCACAATATTTTGCATTGTGTTCCTCATACGTAGATGTCATTTTGTCTATAGCTAATAGCTGTTGTAAACCAATTTTTATATGAACCATTGTAGCGTAGCCAAGGATTCTCTCCAACACGGTTTTCAGTTTATTTTGCACTGATTCGGTTACAGGCGCAGGATCTACATTTTCAATTTCCATATAAAGCTGTTCTATCAACTGTAAAGCAGAATAGTTTTGGTGAGAAATGGAAAATTCTTTTTAGTAAATAACAAATGTTTACGTAAATTGCCTGAAATCAGTGACTGAGCAAATTTAATGGCACAGCTGTCTTCACTATCTAAAACATTGATTACTTTAACTATTTTATCATAATAATCTGCATAATATGCAGCAGCATTTAGCCAGCTACTCCATCCATGTAAGCACGGATCGCACAGAAAGTAACACTCCCTATCTGTACAGTGCAGTTGTCATGCTGAACCACAGCACGCTGTTCACCCCTCAGTCCGAGGTAGCAGCGATGACGTCAAGCAAGCAATTCGCCGTGCAGTCGACCTGATTTCTTCTTCAGTGGATATATGCCTCGCTCTATAGATCAGTCATACAGCTCATTTCAGAGACAAATGAACACTTTAGCCTTAAAGAAATCTCTAAGTGTTTTCTTGCAACCCAGCAAAAGAATTGTTAGAAACCTCTCAGAAATTTATTCTCTCCATTTCTTGAAGTAGTTTTGCATGTTTCTTACCTTTGTTTACTTCTGAGCACTTCATATCTGTTATGTTGTGCACTGGATTTAATTCTCAATGAAGGAATGTTTTCAAGAATAAAGCTTTCATAGAACTATATCATGAATTAAGCATGTACAATTGTTTAAAGATAACATGTGAGTTGGTTTATCGCTTACATTTATGTAAAACTGGACACATTTCAAGAGCTCTTGCTTGCATCATCAACCTGATGGCAACTGCTGAAGCATGGCGCTCACAATGTTAGTGCAACAGTCTCCAGAGCAACATGTCCCCTTGTACATAAGTGGAGGTGATGTAGTGTCAGTAAACTGACTTGCATATGTTGTATTTAAATTTTCACACATCACTGTATATAGAACGTCAGACAAACTAGTGGAATGTTTCTACTGAACTAACACATTTATGAGAAGATGCTGTGATTCTCCCTTTGTTTACTAGTACTGTCACCCAAAAATGTTTTGTATGTTTTAGAGCATCAGTAATATAAAGTTAGTTTGGATAAACTTCACTTTTACCGTTTGGCTAAGTTTAAAATCAAGATAAATACCTAATCCGTTTGTGCACATTTAAGGTAATACATAGGTATGTGAAAATTCAAACTTGTCAGTTTTCTTATGATTTTTTACCATATACTAAAAATAAAGCAGATCACAACAAAGTTTAACATGATATGTCACTATGTTCTTAAGAAATTAATTTTTTTATTCATAATTAATCACTTTTTTGTAAGGTATTTCAGTTAATGCTCCCTGTGTGGTATGGTTTGTCACATTGCTTCCAAATGTTTAATTTGAGCTTAATAGAAACCGTTGTAGGGATTTCTTACATTTAGTTTGTTTAAAAGAGAAAAGAAGTTTTCAACTTTTTCAATGTGAGTTATGGAAAATAATTACTGTTTGTTCACCAGCTCATGGTGCCTGGCAGGAATGCAGCAAGCGAGTATGTCAGTAAAGAATTCCAGATAAACAGCGATATCTCGTGCCTGTGGTCACATTCTAGCTTAGAATGTGTATTCATGCTAGATCATAGCAAACAAGTCACTCAAAATAGTATAACTGAAATGTTATTTTCACATCATGCAGTATATTTAGCTTATAAAACATAAACAATATTCTCAATTGCTCCATCTTTCTCCCACTGATCATTTTCTACCTTTTCTATATGTTTTCAAAAGTCCTGCCAGTGTGTTTTGGTCACAAGTGATATACTCTTGAGCATTATATCTTGCAATTCCTTCAGGTTACATTATCGTGGAATGCCTCTCCTCTTCCCTTCAGTCCCCTAGGACCATAAGCTGGTGAACAGACAGTAATTTCAACACAACTATTTAATAGGTTAAATTAGGACTGAAAAATTCAATGCCATAGCTGGGATTTGAAACCTGGAGCTTCTGTTTCACACGTGGCTGCCCTAACCACTAAGCTACCATGGGCAACTTGCCAGTATGACATTAAATTCCCCAACCGATTCGTATTTTCCTGGTAGACCTCAGAGGAAATCTCACATCAGAGATAAGTACCCAAAGGGCAATTTACAGTCGCAAGTACTTTATGTCCCAGGTTTGAATAACTGGCAATTTGCCAACTATACCCTGGGAGAACTAACCTGGCACTTGACGTTACGGCTGCCTGCCAGCTGCTCTATTGCAGTGTTGCCACATTTTCACTTGCTGCCAGTGGCTCCACCACAATAAAAGTTCTACCATTTTGCTTTTCGTTTTAAATTATTCTCTTATAGCACATACCATGTCCCGGACCTCACTTTTTAGGGTAATTCCTGTACCCAATACATGCTTTTTGGCTTTACCAGAACTAGAAGCCATTTTTAAACAAAACACTGCATAACTAAGACCACTAAATGTGTTACGAATGCAACAAAACACTGAAGTATGCAGCGGTAAACTATATAAAGTATATGAAATAATAAAACTACAATCCCTCCAGATACACTGTTGTATGTAATTCATCTGTAAGTCACCTTCTTTCACTCTGTACTCATTAAACAATCAAACAGTATATTGTTGTGAGCAGCAAAACACACAGAAGGCAGAAGCCGGGAATACATGCACATATTGCAACATGGGTCACATGATAGTCACATGGTGTATTTGTAACACAATTGGATGTGATAGGCTGAGCCCCTTTATCCACCCCTATGAGCCACGTGAGTGACGTGACTGTTAAATGCCAGGTTAGCTCTCCAGGGTGTATAAACTGTAGTCCAAGTGAAAAGTTCAGTGGTTCAGTTGGGTCAGTGTGGTGTTTTACATAAATGGTTCAGGAACAATTTAATATACTTTTGTGGTTTTAAAATTATTGATATTAGAAAATCAAATGTGTACAAATGAAAATGCACTTTATGATATAATAAAAATGCAAAATATTCACATTATTTTATGAATTTTCACTGATGCATTGCCTTGAATGTTATAAAAGTTCTAATTTAACAAACGTGTATTTCGTGAAATAACTGGAATATTTTCTCAGGATGTGATTTCAGAAGTAATGAGGATAAATAAGTTGCAGCATAAATGACTGTAGGTTTGTTTCTGGTAGACGTTACTAGCATGATATATTACTGATGTATTGATTTCTCCACGCCGTTGCAATGCACTTTATTGTCACGTACTGTAGTATATAAAGCACTGATTTCCCAACGTCCTTCTTCCCTTTGTCCCCAGCTTCTGGACCAAGGTGCTTCTGGCCATATCGAAGGATCGGTCCATTCTGAACAACAGCACAAAAAGTAAATATAGTTTCTTTATTTCTCTTAAGTTTGTCATTAAAGCATGACATTACAAGTAATAGTCAGTGCACAGTAAATAGTTTTGCAATGATTTAAGGTTTAACATTTTGCTTTAAGCAGTAATAACCATAGTAAAGTAATGCTTTGAGAACTTAAAAAAATAATCAAATTAATACATTTTAAATTAAGGTTAAATTGTGGACGAAGTGGTAACAAATTTGTGGAATGTTTAGTGACGATGGCAGCAGCGAGCAGGACATAGTGGATACATCAGTCCTGGCTCGAGGATATCGCTTCCTGGGAAGAGTGGTGCAAGCATCACTGCCGATACAAGCTCTAATGTTGCTGCTACTTGGTGTAGCAACACTCGTGCCAACCTAGAGAAGAGGACTACTCTTGCATTCGCACGCAGCTTCGAGCCAATGTTACGCTATCCAAACGGACCACCTCCCATATAAATAAAAGAACTAGAGCTCCTACTGACTTCAGTCTGCTGCATCAAAATTGGAAGGATGGCTATGTGTGTAGTAACAGACATGTCTATACCATGTCTGCTAGAAATTGAAGTACAAACTTGTGATAAAGAAAATTAATATTTCAAATATCACATTTTGCTTCAAACTTGGTAAAACTGCTGCACGAAAAGACAATTCAAAGTGCGGTATTGTGTTTATGGCCTCGCTCGGGATACTTTTCAATCACACCCCATAATTGGGTTTTTCTGAAGGACATTGAATCAAAATACAGCTTCGGTCATTTAAAACAAATTCTTTTTAGGGAAAAATCAAACTTTCGGAATGGTAAAACCAGAGCCTGGATCTAATCTAGTGGAACACCTCTAGGATGCCTTAGATTGAGTGTTCATTGTGGAAGCTACTCAAACAAGGATTAATTTGCAGCTGACTTATTGGACGAATGGTTGAAACTCCCACTTGTCTTATTATAAAAGCTTGTGAACTCATTGTGAAACAGACATGTAGCTGTGATCAAAGTTCATAGGCATGCAACAAAAAACTGATTTGTTCTTCAGATTCCAAAATATATTTGTTGCATTCATACATAGTTAGACCTAAGAGTACAAATTACTTTTGAGCCAGAATTGTTCTTTATTTTTATATGTAAGATATCTTTGTTTAAACTAAATGTATTTGTGTACTAAAGTGGTTACAGTTATATACTTTTCAACTATCCACTGGCATTGTTTTCTATCATACACTTATATTTATGTAATTGTAACTAATGTTTCCTACAATATACTTTTGAGTGCTACTGTATATCCATCTTGAGATAATATGTTTTAAATTTTATGTGCTGAGCATATTTGTAATTTGTAATTTATTTCACCTTAGCATTATCACAATTATATATACATAATTTTACATTTATTACCTCGTTTCTTGTGATAATAAACAAAACAAAAGAATTCCATCAACAATTCTCCCAAAAAATAACAATAAATTTACCATACAGAATTGAAACAATCCACAAACTACAATCTTTGAGTTGCCCCTGGTGCAAATATAGATAAACACCTTGGTTAACTACTATATTATACACCAGGTCTCTCCAAACTCCTAACACAGAATTAGAAGAACTAAATTACCTATAGCAAATTTACCTGTTCGGCATCCTTTTGACTTTGGGATTCTCCCTATGCTTCTCATACATTTTTACTTTCTCTACTCATTTAGTTAAGCAGAGGAAGTATTGTATTTCACACGAAAATTCAAAGTCGAGATTTCACCAGAAATACATGTTTTGAGGCCCCCTGAATTTAAAAAACATCATTTTTAGAAAAATGTCTGTGTGTGTCTGTCTGTCTGTGGACAGTATAACTGAAAAACAAAAAGTCTGTTAAAAACCAAAGTTGGTATTTAAGTTTGTCTTTCAAGGATACGACACCGAGATTTTGAAGAAAATTACTTCACCCTAAGCTACTCTTTAAATGGAAAATTTTTTGAAAAATTTTTGAAAAGTTTTATTTTCTTGAAAATGGCTCTAACGATTTTGATTAAAATTCCATATGTTTGAGATAGTTTTATGACAAATAAAATGTATATCTTGAATTTTCTGGCTATAACCCATGAAGTCCTATTTACCCTATATTACCCTGGTAAACCGTAAGAGATAGACCAAATCTTACTATACAAAAAATGTAGATCTTGCTGAAACACACAATTTATGTCCAAATAAATTTTTTGGTAGAGTGAACCATTTCGGAAATATTCCTCGTTATTTGTGTAAGTTTTGGAGAACTTATACTTGGAACATTACTATTCATTTGTTTATATTTTAACCGTGCTAAGAGAACAGAATTTGAAAGCTTTAAAAGATTTGACCCACTCAAAGCCTCCTGTATCCCATATTCCCCTTGTGCCTTCAAGGAAATAAGCAATAAAATAATTTCTGAAAATGTTTAACTGGACTAACATGAAGAAGATAGGAATAAGAGATTCCAAGAATGGTTAGTATAAAAGTAGAGAAAGTCATGTGAGTGCATCACATCAGATTTTTCTTTCATCCTTCCTAACAATTCTCCTAGCTTTCTAATCACCTCATTATTGTTTAGCTTTCCTATTTTCATCCTTAATACTTCTCTTGGTACTTTTGACCACCTAGGTGGTACCCATTTTTCCCTCCACAGTTTAGTCCTTTCATAGTGCATAATAAAGTGCAAATCCTTTTCTATTTCCCCACATGTAGGGCACTTCTGTGGGTCCATTCTCTGTTTCATACCCCTCAATCGCATTATCCCAGGTTTAAACCATGCCCAACCTTCCCTTTCCAATTTATTACACACATCAATATATTCCTCTCTTCTACACAGTGTCAAGGTTCTCTTATCCCCAATACTACTGAACATCTCCTGAATATTTAATTCCTCAATTCTTTATCTAATCCCGTTCCAAAACTTTTCTTCTAGATTTTCTCAGTTTCTCCAAATGATCCCCCCATTCCTATTTCTTCTAATATCCTCTGCACTGATAAAGCCCAACTATCCGGTGCTAATGTATTTTCTTGCATTATCATACACTGTTTTACTAAATTCTGATCCTCCAATGCTTTTACCCAATACCATTATTTCAACAATCTTTCCATAATTAGCTCTACTTCCTAGTTCTCCCTAATTCTAACAGTGCTATTGCCTTTGGGTGATGCCCTTGGTAACCCTAAAATCAAGCAACAAAAGCTTCTGAGTGTTAAATCCACCCCTAGCCACCCTTCTTCATATCCCCATATTTGTATCCCATATAACATTTTTGCCTCTACTATTGCCTTGTACACTCTTTCTAACCATTTAACTTGTATCCCCAGAATTTTGGAAACACAAGCTCTAATCCCCCTCATGGCAGTTTTACCCTTTGCTAACACTACTCTCTTTTGATCCTGCCATTTTCCATTACTACTCAACTGTACCTCCAAGTGCTCAATTTTCCCTTTTCAATGTATACCCCTTTTTAAAAACCATAATCCTAGTCTTCTTATAGTTCATCTTGAGACAGAATATTGACTAATAGAAAATTGTTCATGTAAATATTTTTGTAAGAGTGTGTAAATTTTTAATTCTTTTAATTTGAATGTATCAGGGACCTATTTTTTTCAATACTCAAAATAGACAATGTCTTCTCAACTGTTTGAGTTCGACCAATGAGAACTGTTGCGCGGATGGATACATAAGAATGGCGGTGTTGCGTCATAGGACGCTCAGAAACTACTTTCATTAGCGTCTGTGACTTCAAAGTGTAAGGACGTATAATTGTTGATGGCGTGTGAATATGTGAATTACACCAAAACTTTTAAACAGCATGGACGCTATCCAATTTTAACAGTTATTAACTAGCTGAAACTGTAACGAGAAGTGTAAATAACTAATAAATGTGTTTGTAATAAAAGTACGTTGGTTTATGCATTCCATTCTACGACCACATCCCCTGCAGAAAAGAGTGGCGTCTGCTCTAACAAACTTTCCACCTTTTAGCAAAAACAATGCTCCATTTGCTGCCATATTCTCGCTAATATGTGTTAACCAACATTCTTTTAATAAAACCCCGCCACAAATGGCCTGCCCAACGTGGAGCGCGAATTAAGAATGGAATGCAAAATTACGAGTGCGATAAATATCAAAAGGACGCTATCTTATCGTGCAGGAGAAAGACGCCATTAGACCATCGTCTGATATCAACAAAACATCGATACACGGAGAATCAACGTGGGAAAAACACCGGAGATCATCTGGCGAAGTCAACTACCCAGGAGACGTAAACAACTGGACGAAGAACCAGCAGAAAAAAAAAAAAAAGTAGGATCCAAAATTGTTGTCTTTAGTTTATTCCCATTGTGCATGTTTTTAAGAAGTGGAAAAGTAACAGGACTTTCAACATTAAGTGAATTAGATAAAGGAATTAAAATGTCGCAAAAAGAGATAGAAACAGGAGTGGGGGAAGGGGCAGATAGGCCTAGTTATCAGGAAGGATCAGAAGGTGCGGAACAGGCGGAAATAAGCAAAGACCAAAGGTTAATGATGATGATGTTTGAAAGACTAGAACAAAGTTTAAGTCAGAGTATAGGTCAGAAACTGGAACAGAATAAGGAAGAGATAGGTCAGAAAATGGAGGAAGTGAGAAAAGACTTAGAACAGAAAATGGAATTAGGTAGACAGAACTTAGAACAGAAAATGGAATTAGGTAGACAGAACTTAGAACAGAAAATGGAATTAGCTAGACAGAACTTAGAACAGCAAATGGAATTAGGTAGACAGAACCTAGAACAGAAAATAGAATTAGGAAGACAGGAGTGTAAAGAAAATATGAAAGTAATGGAAACTAATTTAAAATTAGTTCACAAAAACTTAAATGAAACAAAGGAAGCCTTAGAAGCTAGGATAGAAATGGTAGGAGATAGGATGGGAAAGATAGAATCAGAGATGAAAGAGAATAAAATAGTGTTGGAAGGAGAAATTGCTAGATGTAGGGATGAAATAACAGAATGTAATACAAGTGTAGACTGTAAGATAACAAATGTAAAAGCAGAAATAACTGAGGAATTAAGGAAAGAGATTGAGGTAGTAAAGAAAGACATTATTAATGAAACTGTAGAACAAATTGTAATTCCTAAAATTAAGACAATGAATGACGTGATGCTTTCACAACAGGATGCTATAAATGATATGAAACAAAGCCACTTAGAAATAAAGAATGATTTAAAATCAATTTGTGAAGAAATGAAAAAAGGGAAAGAAAATTTGGCTAATGTAAATGATGTTGTGAAGGCATTACAAAGACAAGATGATTTAGATGTAAGTAATGTACAAGATGAGAGTTATTTGAGTAATGTACAAAATGTTGACTCACCATACAGAGAAAGAGGTTCACAACCAAACAATGACACAACACATAACACATGTTACACCAACAGCATATTACATGAAATCACACCACCTACATTTGACGAGGAGAAGGGAGACGATCCAAAACTCTTTGTTAAAGAGATGGAAGAATACTTTAAAGTGAAAAGGATACCAAACGAGCTTAGGATGATGATAGTTAAGAAAAGCTTAAAAAACAAGGCATTAGAATGGCTCAGGTTAACACTAGCTGGTCACGAGTCTTATAGCTCATTCAGAAATTTATTCCTATCAAGGTATTGGGGCCCAGCTAAACAAAACCAAACTAGGGTAGAGCTAGCGACAGGTAGATACGATCCAGCCAAAGGGTTGTCATTAGTCGACTATTTTATGAAAGTAGCCAACAAAGGAAAACTATTAGACCCCAACTTGTCGGAAGCTGAACTAATTGCCAGCATAACAAGACATTTCCCAGACACAGTGAGAACAGGATTAATTGTTGCGAGGCCAGTAGATTTTGCAGATATGATAGAACTGCTGACAGCCTTCGAAACACAAAATGGTCGGACTAATGAGCATAGACATAGGAACGGTCACCCAAACTCACCCATCCTAAACCGGAACACGGCTACGAACAACCAGAGCGAAGGAGAACATAGAAATACTAGGAGTACCCATGAAAGGGGGAGAGGGGCACACCATTTCCCACAACCACATAATCATGGCGAGAGGATGGAGAACACAAGACAGCGGTACCACGACACGATACCGAGGGGTGAATCGAGGTACAGAACGCATAGATATGATCGTGGAAGACCAGGAGATCGTACCCATCAAGTGAATCATATACGATTCTGTAGGGAATACATGAACAGCCATAGGCCGTCGTACAATAGGGGTTCACGTCAAAGGGGCAGAAACCAAGGGAACATCGACAACATAAGACAACAGGAACAGAATGAAAATGTGCCGGATAGGACCGATACTGCACAGAATACAGAAACTACGATCACCTCCAACGTCCAGGAAAACTAAGTACAAGTCAACTTTGTGTCCCGGAAGTTGACCTGTGTGGCAGTAGGGGCGATATTGACCAATGTAATGTAGGTACCTTGAGAAGACAGGCGAGTGAAAGAAAGGAGATAACCAATCCACCAATGATTAGGCTGAAGGTATGGGGTATCGAATTGCCAGCAATGATAGATACAGGAGCCAGCACATCAGTATGTGACGAACAGCTGTTCCAGGAACTGATAACTAAAAGAAATGCTGAATTCTTGCCTGTGTGTGGAGTATATTGCAGCACAGCAATTGGCAAGAAGAAGGAACATGTTAAATACCAGGTAAGGCTGGTAATTGAAATCGGAAGTTGGAAGTTCGATTTTATTGCCCTAGTAATACCAAGATTAACAGCCACCCTAATCATTGGCAGTGATTTGCTTAACCTTTGGAGGTCGGTAATTAACTATGACCTACATGAATTTATCATTAAGGAAGGAGCCTCAGAATGCACTGCGAAGTTCCTGGAGGAAGAAACATGCCAGGAGGAACCAGACCAGACAGGGATCCATCCGGATGAACAATTCTTTGTGGAGAACATCAATGTCCACGAGAATAGGTTGGTAGACCTAAGGGTAAATAAGAAGAAAACAGGTTGGACGAGCGATGAAGAAACTAACGTTTGCAGCCATTGGATCTGCACGGAAGACGAGTATGTTGCCTGGGACAACTACCAACCTGAACCACTACCAACAGATGGAGAAGAATCGATGCTACAGCTAATCGATGAGAAGGTCTGGGGGGCACATGGCATCTCTGAAGAGGAAAGAAGCCAACTTAGGAAAATACTGGTTAAAAACAGGAAAGTTTTCGATAAAAAGCCAGGTACGTGTAACAAGTACGTACATACCTTTACAGTAACAGATATTACCCCCTATTCACACAAATCCAGGCCCATCCCCAACTCCATCAGGGAGGAAGCTGACAGAGTAATCCAGAAAATGTTAGCGGACGGAATAATTGAGCCGTCGGACTCATGTTATGTGAATCCAGTAGTATGGGTCCATAAGAAAGGGGGAAAATTGAGGATGACCATCGACGCAAGGAAGATAAATGCACATACCTTGCCGGATCATTACAGGCCTGAGGGGGTAGACCAACTAATATCGAAATTGAAAGGAGGTCAACATTTCACAAGTCTCGACTTGACAGCATCGTTCTGGCAAATTCCTCTTCATCCAGATGTCAGGAAATATACCTGTTTCTTGCACAAAGGAAAGGTATACCATTTTTCAAAATGTGCCTTTGGACTATCGACCAGTAGCAGTGCACTACTGAGGGCTCTGGACAAAGTTTTTGGAGATACCATCGAGACTTTTGTGACGCAATATGTAGACGACTTTTTAATATACAGTGAGAATCCCGAGTCGCACTTACATCACATAGATTATGTATTATCCAGGTTCCAGGAAAGCAACATGACCCTAAATTTAGAAAAGTGTGAGTTTTTCGTCAAAGAGGCTGAATTTCTGGGCCACATCATAACACCTGATGGTATACAACCTAATCCGGAGAGGGTCAAGGCCATAGAGCATATACCACCCCCACGTAACTTAAAACAGTTGAGAAGGTTTCTGGGCATTTTACAGTACCAGTCGAAATTCGTGGTCAACTACGCTAAGGAATTGGTACCCCTTAGAGCACTGTTAAAAAAAGATACTAAGTGGGAATGGAATGCTGAACACCAGGTGGCCTTTGAGAATATCAAAGAACTTTTCAAGCACAGTATTCTCCTGGAACGACCGGATCCAAATTCACCTTTTCTAGTATACACTGATGCTAGTGCGCACTCATATGGTGCAATATTAGCACAAGAAGATGCAGATGGCAACAAACATGTGATTGCCACAGCTTCTAGATTTTTAAACAAAATAGAAGCCAATGCCTGCATAACCGAACTGGAAATAGGTGCAATCCATTTTGCGTTGCGAAAGTTCAGACAATATATATATCTTTATAAAATAATTATATATACAGATCACGTAAGCCTGTCCTTCATTCAAAAATGCAAGCTGACCAACTCCAAAATCTCAAGGTACATACATGAGATCATGTCATACGACATAGAGGTCAAACATATCCCGGGGAAGGAGAACATCTTCAGTGACTTATTGTCAAGATTGAGGTCGGAGAGTCACATACCCGAGACGGTATACAGTCCGCACCATGAGATCAAAATTATGCAGATAAGTAGCAAAGAAAGCAACGAGATCTTGCAAGACTTCAAGAACATAGCAAAGCTACAACAAGAAGACCCTGAATTGAAGAGGCTATTCGACAAGGCTCCAGACATAATACCAAGATTGGATGCCAAGATAGGCAAATTTAGGAACATCCTATTTAAATTGCATGGTCGCGACGTAAGGAAATGGAAAATGATGGTACCAAATTCCTTACAGGACAGGGTCATTTTGGCATTCCACCACTCGATGCTTCACTCCGGTACTGAGAGGACAATGCTTGCCATCGAGGAGGTATTGTACATTAAACATCTTGGCAAGAAGGTCAGGAAGTTAATTTCCTCATGTGACCTATGCCAAAAGGCCAAGCCAATTAATGTAAAGTACGATGTCATCCCACAATCCATCGTGAGGAACGAGAAAAATGCATTGGTGTGTATTGACGAGCATGGAGAATTGCCATGGGGTAAAGATGGAAACAGATACATATTTGTCATGTTTGATGTTTTTACAAAATTCACCAAAATATACCCCATTAAGAACATCAAAAGCAGAACATGCCTAGATAAAATCGTCAAGGACTACATCCCAAAATATGGGAGAATAAAATGTATTTTATCGGACAATGCGACCATGCATAAGAGCAAGTTGTTTCAGAACACCTTAGAAACATTAGGAGTAAAATTGTACTATTCCTCAGCATATTACCCCCAGGGAAACCCGACTGAGAGAATCATGAGGGATATTAGTATTTATTTTCGTTTGCTCTGCCACAGAGACCACACTTCCTGGACGGAAAAATGCGGATATATAGAGGAGGTGATTAACCATTCGGTGAACCCCACGACCAAGTTCGCACCTATCGAGCTAATGACGAACACGAAACCAAGAAAATTAGCAATTGACATTGACACTACCATGGCTGCCCAAAGAGAATTATCAGAGAAAGAAAAATGTCAATTGGCATTCAGAAGATTACAACAGAAGGCTGAAAAAGGGAGGAACAAGGTGAAAAGATTCGTCAGGAAATGGTCCCCACAAATTGGAGAAAAGGTGCTCTTAAAAAGCCACAAAGCATCCAAGGCATCTGAAAAAAGATCTGGAAAGATGGAGCTATTGTATACTGGACCACTGGTCATAACAAAACAGCTGGGTGACCACACATATGAGCTACAGAATACAAATGGCAAGTTGGTAGGAAGATACCATAAAAACAAATTGAAGCCATACAAAGAAAGGACCAAATAGCCTTTGTCAACAAATGTGTAAGGCAGGAGTAGTAGAGATGAAAGAAGATAACAATTTTTGATGGGTTACTTATAGGAAATTATGTTCAGAATAGGATTACAACAGGGAAGAAAATCAACATAGTCATTGGCTATATCGACCACAAAGAGCATTGTCAACAAAGACAGATGAGAACACTGATTGTCATTAAATAAATGAATCATAGCGACGGAAGATAATATGTTTTTGACATAAGGATGTCAGGGACAAAAATAAAAATGAATTAATTATGATGAAAAAAATATAACATTTCGACACAAAGATGTCGAGGGTAAATGGAGAAGAAAAATAATACAATTACAGAATGATTGTAAGTATAGAAGTTTTCTCTTATAAAAATAAGAGACAAAGAAATGACAATTAGTGAAGTGAGGAAAACCATAATCAGAAAAACAATGCCCATGAATTGAGATGAATATAGCCAATGCTAAGCTCGAAGAAATGTTGAACCAAACAACAATGAATAATAACCCAATTAAGAAAATTAGTGTCATAAGTAACATCAGAGTTTAAGAACCGACTCAATAACCTGCCTATACATGAGCTTATAAGACAAAGAAGGCAAAGAACTGAATAAAATATTGCCATAAACATGATCATAATCATTAGCTCAAAATTTGTATCCTGTTTTTCTCTCCTCATAGCAATGAATACAAGTCAAAAACCACATGAAACACTTAAATTATATTTGTGTCAATGTCAAATGTACAATAACTGAGTATGTGTTGTATAAGAACTGAATATATGTTGTACAATAACTGAATATGTATTGTATGATAACTGGATATATTGTGTAATAACTGAATATATTGAGTGATAACTAAATGCATTATGCAAAAACTGAATGTGTATTGTGTAATAACTGAATATGTATTGCATAATAACAGAACACATATGTATTATGATAGCAAGATATATTGTGCAATAACTGAATATGTATTGTGTAATAATTGGACATGTTGTGTAGTAATCAAATGTGTTGTACAATAACTGAATATGTATTGTATAATGACTGAAGGTGTATTGTATAATAACAACATATGTGATATGATAACTGGGTATATTGTACAATGACTGAATATATATTGTATAATAATTGGACATATTGTGTAATAACTAAATGTGTTGTACAATAACTGAATATGTATTGTATAATAACCAAATGCATTGTGTAGTAACCGAATATGTGAAACTTATAAAGACATGTTGTATTATGTCAAAACAAAGGACAAAGACAAACAGTGAAGAAGACTGTAAAGAAAAAAAAAAATATATTGTACAAAGTGGTTGAATCATAAGAGTAGGGAGAAGTATTGTATTGTGTTTCAAGATTGTGAATAAGGTGACAACTTGAAAAACAAAACAAGGGGCATATGAGACAGAATATTGACTAATAGAAAATTGTTCATGTAAATATTTTTGTAAGAGTGTGTAAATTTTTAATTCTTTTAATTTGAATGTATCAGGGACCTATTTTTTTCAATACTCAAAATAGACAATGTCTTCTCAACTGTTTGAGTTCGACCAATGAGAACTGTTGCGCGGATGGATACATAAGAATGGCGGTGTTGCGTCATAGGACGCTCAGAAACTACTTTCATTAGCGTCTGTGACTTCAAAGTGTAAGGACGTATAATTGTTGATGGCGTGTGAATATGTGAATTACACCAAAACTTTTAAACAGCATGGACGCTATCCAATTTTAACAGTTATTAACTAGCTGAAACTGTAACGAGAAGTGTAAATAACTAATAAATGTGTTTGTAATAAAAGTACGTTGGTTTATGCATTCCATTCTACGACCACATCCCCTGCAGAAAAGAGTGGCGTCTGCTCTAACAAACTTTCCACCTTTTAGCAAAAACAATGCTCCATTTGCTGCCATATTCTCGCTAATATGTGTTAACCAACATTCTTTTAATAAAACCCCGCCACAATCTTAAGCCCCCAACTTTTACAGAACCTCTCCAAAACATTTATGGCTCTTGATAATCCCCCAATTGATATAGACCCCACCACCAGATCATCCGCAAATAGAAGACCTGCGATATCTCTATTATTTAATGTAGATGAGTATACATTCTCTTTACCCACTGCTTACAGGACATTATTGATAAACAAGTTAAATAGTATGCGGCTCAACCTACACTCCTGCCCAAATCCTATCCTCTTCTCAATACCTTGTGAAACTCTATTAACCCCCATTTTATAAATATACATTTTTTGTATACATGTTGTGAATTGCTTTAATCATCTTTCAACTCACCCCTTTCCAATGAAGCTTCAACCAAAGCGTCTCTCTATGTATTGTATGAAATGCCCTCTCCAGGTCTACAAAAACCATATAAACTCTTCCCCTTTTTAGTGCCAGATATTTATCCACTATTGTCTTGATGACAAGTATGTTGTTGACCATCCTCCTTCCCTTCCTAAAACCTGCCTGGAATTCTGAAATCCTATCCTCTTGCTCGGCCCAATCTTGTAACTTTATTGCCAGTATCCCAGTGTACATTTTCCGTAATATTGCTAACAGACTTACCCCTCTGTAATTAGTAGGATTATCAAACTTCCCTTTTCCTTTGTAAATTGGTACCACAATACTCTTCTTCCATGATTTTGGCACCTTTCCTCCCTCAAAAATATAGTTAAAACATTTTCCTTAATACTTCCCTTCTATTCCCATCCTTGCTTCAAACCTTCCGCCGTTTCCCCGGTATCCCATCTATTCCACATGCCTTGTTACTTTTCAGATTCCTAACTACCTCCTATATTTCCTGGTCTATAAATTCTGAATCAAGAACTTCCACTGCCCTCATCTCTAGTCCAATCCTTATCGTATAGTCTTTAATTCAACTATCACTCAGTAATTCCTTGAAATACTCACACCAAGTCTGAACCACAATATTATTCCTTTGGGTACTTTTTTATACATTTGTGTCTTGCATACTTAATGCTTCCTATAATGTATTACTAATCCTCTGTCCCCATTTCTCTCTCTTGAATTCTAATAAGGGTCTATACACCCATCTCTCTATTATAAAATGTTCTTTTACTGAGCATATATTGAGGAGGGGCAGAAGCTTGAATACAAATGAATACGAGGGCCACCATGAAAGTTTTGAGATGTGAAAAAATTAAAGCTGATCCACTCGAATTGGATGTAGGATGGGATAGCCCATCCTATGTGAGTAAACTGGTATCAGGTAGTGACTCTCCTACTTCAGGAATCCCAGCAGTGCAAGAAGGAACAACCCACGGCATGCAGGTAGCCAGAAGCTTGTGAGAGAGGATTTTCGCTCTTTCCAGGCATGCAATCTTTTTATCATCGGTAACAGAAATAAGTCACATGGGGCCAAGTTGGGACCATAAGGTGGATGAATCATAAGTTTGACCTCTGTAGACTTAGGAGCTGAATGGTAGTGTTGACTGTGTGTGCGGACGTGTTGTTGCAATGGAGAAGGATCCCTCACAGTCCCTGCGTGGCAAGAACTTGGCAAGAACTTTTGGCAAGCAAACTGCGGTGTACCAATTAGCGGTAACTGTGCTTTGCTCCTCCAGAGAAGTGGTTGCCACAAGACCACCCTTTGGGAACAATGAGGCTGCCATTTTCTTGTGGACACTTTGGTGAGGTTTCATCCTCTGTGATGATGTCAGAAACCCATCTGGAGTCCCCCCCTTCAGGTCTTGTCAGCATTTTATCACACCATTCAACACAGGTGTGTTTTTGTTCTTCCGTCAAATTGTGTGGCACTCATCGGGTTGTGACCCTCCTCACAAGAAGGAATTCATGGAGGATTTTCAAAGTTGCTGGCAATCCAATCTGCAATGAATCCTTAATTTCTTTAAATGTTATGCAGCTATCTTCGTGAGTCATTTTTCTCAACAGTGTGATATTTTCTTCAGTCACTGCCGATGCCAGACGTGTGCTCCTCACATGTTTGGGACCTTTTAAATTCCTGAAACCACCAAAAAACTATGACATGTGAAGGAGCAATGTCTCCAATAGCCTGTGACAAACGTTCAAGACTTTGGTACTGGTTTAACCCACTTTTAACTTTGTAGAAAATCGTTGAGCAAGTTCCATTGCAGGGACTTACGACCTGCGCACCATGGGTTGTTCATCCTTGCGCTGCTGGAATTCCTGGAGTGGAAGAGTCTCTACTTAGTAGCAGTTTACTCACAAAGGATGGGGCTATCCCATCCAGAATCTAATCTGAGTGGATCAGGAAGTAACTATTATCGGGAATAGTACGAACTGGTTTGAGAATTCAATGTCATTCTGGCAGGTTGTCATAGTAGCTTAATGGTTAGAGCACCCGCCTAGTAAGCGGAGGGTCTGTGGTTCAAATCCCAGCTGTGGCATTGAATTTTTAAGTTCCACTTCTACCTCTCAAACGTGGCCCACACATAGCTTGTGTGTTTAAAAAGCGCACCAACAGTAAGTTTGTTGGCATAAATAAATAATATTTACCATCTGAAGGTTATTTAATCCCGGGACATAAAGTACTTGCAATAGTAAGTCACCATTGGGGTAATTGTCTCTGATGTGGGACTGCCTTTGGTTTACCAGGAATAATACAAACTAGTTTGAGAATTCAATGTCATTCTGGCAGGTTGTCGCAGTAGCTTAATGGTTAGAGCATCCACCTAGTAAGCGGAGGGTCTGTGATTCAAATCCCAGCTGTGACATTGAATTTTTAAGTTCCAGTTCCACCTCTCATTATTGTGCATGTTTATATTGGGTCAATGCATATCTCCATGCTAGTTTTATTACATAAAATACATAGCAATACATAATAACAAGAGGATACACTACATCATAAATCAATAAGCACTCATGCGTTCACTCGGTGATGTAATCACTGTCTTTGTCAATGACCACCTGCCAGGGTTCCGGTAGCTCAATGCCACGTATGCAAAACTGTTGTGATTTTGAGTTGGAGAAATCTGTTAACCAGTTGCTAAGAGAAGCTTTATCATTAAACACCTGTCCCTGAGACTGGAGATGATGATAATCAGAAGGGGCTAAATGTGGTGAATATGCGAGGTAAGGAAGTGATTCTCAACTGAGTTCAGCAACTACATCTGTGGTTCATTAAAGATATTGAAGTTATTAACAGTGAAGCAACAAGATTCTAGAGTAAGAACAAATTAGAAACTAAAAACTTCACGTATCTTAGTAATGTTGCAAGTTTTTCGTGCAAATTGCTAGACTAAAGTTTCGAGTTGACTCCAACTCATTCTTAGTTAAAATAGTAAATGTAGCCAGGAAAAATTGCTTCAATCGTTGTTGCTGTTGTTGTTTTCTAGTGCCTTGCATCTGGCAATGAAGCCATTAGTATTCGTGCTTTCCAATACTTTTGAACCGTAGTTTCTTCTGATCTTAATGCTTCACAGGTCTTCAAGTGGTCTTCATTCATTTCTGCTGGATCGTTACACAGGACACATATTGGTGAAGCTGAGATACCTATTCTGTAGAGATGACTTGCTAAGCAGTCGTGATTTGTCAATAGTCGGAAGGCTGCAACAGCTGTTTTCCTTGGTCTCTGGGGGATTATATCTGGGTTGGAATGTAGCGTAATCCATTTTTTATCTTTGGCATTTGTTTCTATTTCTTGTAGGTATGAATGACAAAAATTTTTTAATGATCAAGCGTTTTATTGAGGAATATGAGAAATTGAATTTAGACTTTTGTGTTATTGTTGTGCCTTTCTTTGCAAGTGAGTCTGCAGCTTCGTTCCCCATGACTGCACAGTGTAGTGGAATCCATTGGAGATGAACAGTCTTATTAACGTTTTGGAGTTGCGTTAACATTTTGTAGCATTCTCTCATTTTTGTTGACTTCTTTGTAGTATTTGAACATATTCCCTGAACTGCAGCTTTAGCTATGAGTTTTAAGGATTGAAGGGGGGAGGTTCCCTTCTGTCCATTTAGAGTTTGGCAGTCGTAACATATTCTCGTGTTGGAGCAATGCTTGTTCTTCTATTTTTGTTGTTATTGATGGGGTCCGTGTTAAGGCAAGCATGACATCAATAGGTGTGGATTTAACTGCTCCAGTGATGAGACGAAGAGCCTGATTTTGTATTTGTTCAAGTTTATTGATGTTAGTATTTGATGCTGTTATTAAAGCTTCAGAACAGTACAAGGGGTTTGGTTTAACGTACATTTTGTATGTTGTGTTAAGGACTCTCCTTGAGCAGCCCCATTTAGCACGAGCTAACCGTTTCAGGATTTGCAGTTTCTTTTCAACCTTTTCTGAGATGTTTGTTATATGTTTTTTCCAACTTAGCTTTCTGTCGAAAGTGATGCCTAAGTATTTGGCATCATCAACTGCTTTGAGTGGTTAACCATTATAATTTATGTTAATATTAACTGGTTTGTATTTTAGTGTAAATATTTCATAATTTGTTTTTTCCACATTGATAGTCATGAGGTTCTTGGAGCTCCATTCATGTACTTTATTTAGGGGTGTTTCTATTCTGTCTTTCATTTACTCAGGTTTTTTGGAGAGCCTGGAGCCCAAATGACTACATCGTCAGCAAATAATGCAATTTTCGTTTCTGAAGTTTTTATTGTTGATGGAAGGTCATTTATATATATGTTGAAGAGTGTTGTGCTCAGAACAGCACCTTATGGAAGTCCTTGGTATGTTTGTTCATATCTGGAAATGTATGTATTATATTTTGTGGCACAAAATCTTTGTGAAATAAACTGAGTTATCCATTTAAGCATATTACATTTCACACCTATTGATCGCAACTACTCAATTAATTTGTTTCTCCAGACTGTCATATGCTGATTTAAAATCAATGAATACTGCCAAAGTATCCTCCTTTCTATTGAAAGCTTCCTTGATGTCTTGGCTTAGTAGGAGTACATTTTCACTTGTTCTACGATTCTGTCTGAAGCCGTCTGTGAACTATTAATTAAGTGTAATATTCTAGGAACCAGTTAAGTCTAGATGCCACCATTCTTTCCATCACTTTTGCAATAACACTGGTCAAAGATATTGGCCTGAAACTATTAATATTGTTTGAGGGTTTGTTTTTCTTTAAAACCGGGATGATAATGGCTTTTTTCCAGTCGGAAGGCACAGTCATTCTCCAACACGTGTAATACAGTTTAAGTAGGATTTCTTTTCCTTTCCTGCCAAGGTGTTTAGTAAACTCTGGGTGGATCTTGTCAGGTCCTGGAGATTTTTTGTCCTGTAATTGTTCTATTGCTAAATCCAGTTCTGTTTCATTAAAATCCTGAATAAAAATATCATTTCGTATATCTTTTGGCTTATTAGTTTCTCTGATAGTTTTTGGATAGCTTTATCTTGTTTTTTATACGCTTGGGGTATTCTTTGTGACTGAGCATAAAACTTGTTAAGGGAGTCTGCTATTTCCCTATCTGTAGTTAAGCTTTTGTTATTATGTTTTAATGGTTCACTTGTATTTTTTGATAATTTTGTTTTATTAAGGAATTTGTATATTTTATTTCCATCTTTCTTATAGTACATATATTCTACAAAATTTGTGAAACTGGCTCTCTTTGCTGTAATTAATTCTTTCTTAAAAATGGCTGCTTTTCTTCTCCAGTTTTGTACATCATCTGGACACTTGGTTCTTTCGGCTTTGACTCTTGCGATATTTCTTTCGTGTTTTAACTTAGATAAAGATGGAGACCAAAAGTAGCTATATTTCTTTAACTTTCCTTTGGGGATATGTGTTTTGGATGCTGTCAGTAATATTTCACAAATTTTTTTATTCATTTCATCTGTTGACTTGAACTCTGATTCTAACAGTGTATTACACCACCCTTCTATCTCATTTTGGAAACTGGAGCAATCTGCTTTTTTAAAATTCCAAGAAGTTTTAATTTTTGGTTTGTTACTTTTTGTTTATTAGACCTCCTATGGAGTTTATGGTGATTCTGTGGCCTGAACCTGGGTCCTCTATTATTTCCCTTTTTGTATTGTCAATTATGTCAGATGACACCATCAGAAGATCAGGATTTGTACCTGAACCATTATAATGAAGGCAAGTGGGTGGATCATTTGGATTAAATATTAATTCCATTGTTGATGAGGCTAATAGGTCTTCTATGACTCTTCCTGCTGAATTTATATCTCTGTAGCCCCACCTAGGGGAGTGTGCATTAAAATCACCTATTAAAATACTTTTGGGTTCTATGGGAATAAAATTTAGATCTAGTGTATTGTCTGGAGAATTGTAGATACTGTAAATTCTATAGTGGTAGTTACTTTTCCATACTTTTCCAGGTAGAACTGGAACTTAATTTTTAATTAATTACTTAATTGAATTTTTAAGTTCCAGTTTTGCCTCTCAAACTTTGCCCACACACGGCTTGTGTGTTTAAAAACACCAACAGTAAGTTTGTTGGCATAAATAAATAATAATTACCATGTGAAGGTTATTTAATCCTGGGGTATAAGTACTTGCAATAGTAAGTCACCATTGGGGTAATTGTCTCTGATGTGAGACTGCCTTTGTGGTTTACCAGGAAAAATATGAACTGGTTTGAGAATTCAATGCCATTCTGGCAGTTTGCCACAGTAGCTCAATGGTAGAGCACCTGCCTGGTAAGTGGAAGGTTTGTGGTTCAAATCCCAGCTGTGGCATTGAATTTTTAAGTTCCAGTTCTACCTCTCAATCCAGCGCATATTTTATTACAACGAGGAATAATAGTTTTAAATACGGAAATTATGAAGCTATTAACAGTGAAGCAACAAGAATTTAAAGTAAAAACAAATTAGAAACTAAAAGCTTCATTTATCTTAGTAATATTGCAAGTTCTTTGGTGCAGGGCCGCTCAAAAACATGGTATCCTTAACTTTGTGAATCATTTGTGACATTGCTATTAGCAATCGGACAAACCGAGACACATATATGTGTTATACGCATTGTTCTGTACTATATATAAAATTATTTGCACTTATTCAAGAGTATATTTGTATATTTGTGAGAAAAATTTTTCTGCCATGAATGTTATGAAGAATAAGTTAAGTTCATCTATTGCAGCTGCACATCTTGCTAATATAATTGTTCTGTACATATAAAAAATTATACCTAATATTGAGAAATGAAAAGCAAGTCAAAAAGTCACATTAACATTATAGAGCTTCAAAATTTGTTGGAATATTCTTATTAAATAGTGTAATAACAAACATTTCCATTATAATTTAGTGTTTCATTTCATGCTAATTTAAAAAAAAAACATTACATGATGTTCTTTTAAAATAATAAGCCATAACAGTTAACGAATGATAGATTGTTTTAAGTATCGGCCTACAGCTACATACATATACATACATACATTTATTTGCATTCCATAGATCCTACAATTTGCCTTGGCAACAGGATGTGGAACATGTCAATATGTTATACAATATTTACAATAGACAGGATTGATATTATAAACATAAAATAATCTAATGGTTACTTTAGATGTTGTTAAATTCATTTATGGTATAGCATGAATGCTTAAGAAGATATTCCTTTAGCTTAATTTTGAATACCTTATCATTACAGGTCCTTAACTCATTAGGTAGCATATTAAATATTTTTATACATTGGTAATGCACTCCTTTTTGGACACATGTGAGGTTAGTTGATGGTATATGAAGTTCAGATCTAGATCTTATATTGATATTGTGGATGTCAGAATTAGAAGTGAAGTAGTTTTTATTTTTTATGTAGAAGTTCATTAGTGAATATATGTATTCTCCGGTAAGGGTTAATATTTCTAGGTTTTTGAAAATGCTTCTACACGATGTTCTTGGATGAGAGTGTGATATAATTCTGATGGCCTAACACTAACCTGAATACCTTATTAATACTTATATAATAATCATAATGATTATTAATTCAATTTAGTTAAGTTTTACTGGCCCAAGCTCAAAATAGGTTGGCCACTCCTGCTGTTTTTGTGTTTATGTCTATATCAAGCATAAGAAGGCTAGTCAATCGGAGATCAATTCTCATTGTGTGATTATTCTGCCATCTCACATCAGATTTTCCGTCACCATGCATTTCCTTTCTGTATAAAGATCACAAACCAGAAAACACTGGGATATCTATAAAAGCTGCAGTAAAACAAATTTTGATTATTGAGGTCCAGTTCTTGGTATTTATTCAGGCTGTTTTTAATTTACAAAGGCTATTGAATTGTTATTATTTTTCATACTTAACATTTTGAAGTTTTTATTGCTTTGAGGTTGTTTCTTGCTAGCAGAAGTTGACACCATTAATGTTTTCTTTTTAATTTACAGGACGTCAGAAAACAAAAAGCAACTGGTCGCACAAGAGATGGCGCCACCTTTCCATGATGCCTGAGGATAAGTGAGCAAATCAATGATAAGAAGGATGTTGATAATCCAAACTCAGCATTATATTCTGTTATTGTTTGGGTATGTAAAACAACGCCTTATGAAGAAACATATTTCAATCTTTATGCACGAAGATATAGTCTTTAATGAGACAAATCCAGTGTACAAAATTGTATATTCTTAAAATCTTCAGTTAACATTTGTCAACATTTAAAACCACTTGTTGTTCAACTCAATTTAAAATCCTACAAGACTAGTTTCGGAGAGGCTCCTCTCCATCCTCAGCTGGTCGGTCGACAAGTGCTAACTAGAGATTTTTAAACACACTCCACTGTTTTAAACTCTTCATTTTCGTCATAGGTTTTATATTGCATTCTGTGCATAAATTTAAAATAAATGGAGATTATTATGCTAGCAACTGTTATTTCAGTGTAGTAAGAGTTCATTATTTTTCATTACAGGTTTTTGCAAATATGAGTGAATTGGTTTTTGCAAATATGAGTGGATTGGTTGTCACCTCCGATGTTGGAACAATAGAGAGTTGTAACCATCACTTTACTCATTTGATGTTTGGTTATCCTCAATCAGAATTAATCGGACAGGTAACAAACACTTGAGTACAAAATTAATTTCAGTCAATGAAGAGAGGATTGGCTCATAAAAACCAAATACTGTTTATGAAGAAAGTATTTTTTGTTATATAAAGCTCCATGAAATGCATCAGAATATTGTTTTTAAGAGCAAATTTATGTCTACTTGCATTCCCTATCGTAATATGCCATATTTCTCTGAATAAAGATGGTCCACTCTACCAGTCTACTCAGTGGCAGGGGAGAGCTGGTGTTGGCATTGTTAGTAGTTATATTATTATGCAGCATTCAGTGTACTTCCAGAAATAACAGGACTTCATTCATTGCTATATGTGTTTTAATTTGGTCTGTTCTTTTATATATATATATATGTGATGCCAGCTGCTGGCAAAGGAGAACCAAGGTCGACTTCCTCACACCACTATGTGGTCTGTAAACAAAGATGACAAACGTGTCAGGAATAAACGTTAGTTCTACATAATAGGAGAAGCTTCGAGAAAACGTATATTTGCAGAGAAATCACCAGCGCCTAATTCTTGGCTATATAAGTGGGTCAGCCAGAAGCAGTCGTGTTGAAGCAGAAAGAGTTGAGTGTTGGAACAGTTTTAGACAATTGTCGGAGTTGTTTGTGTACAGTGAGCATTATTTGTGTCAAGGTTATAATGCAATAGAACAACTGTAGAGATGCAAGGTTTTGATAAATTGTAAATTGTGTTAACAGTGAAATAAAGAATTGTGATTCACTTTTAGAAGAAGTAAAGTGACATTAAGAGTAACCACATTCGTCATGTATCACTATGGTGTCAGCAGTGGGATTCAAAAACCACAATGGAGGCAATGCTGGAAAATATATTGGCTGGAGTGCAGCATATGGAGACAAAAATGCTTGCCGAATTGAAACATGTTAACTCCGGAATGGAATAAATTAAATCCTGAATGGAGAAGTTGGAAAGCGAAGTAACAACATTGAATTGTGTAATGGAAGAAATAAAGACAAAGGAAATCCATGATGGAGAAGATAGACAGAGCTCTTGGCAAATATTGATGGGCAACTGATCTGCATGAAGGAAGATATGGAAGAACTTGGTGGGAAGGCAGAAGTTCTCTGTCAATGTGTTAACGTCTTGCAGGATGTTGGGTAATGTCGTAGTAGTCAGATTTGGCAGCAGCGTCAAGGCACTGAATGTCAAGGTTGGACGGGATAGTGTAGATCTAAGTAGGGAGCTGTTTTATGATTCATTTTGAGAAGAACTAAAGTGACATAAAAACTAACAGGACTGGTCATTTGTCACAAAATATTGAGCTTGTTTTTATTTACACGATAAGAATAACGCACACACACCCCCACCCTCACAAGTCCTTGCTGTAAAATTGCTTAGTCCTTTTTGGATTTAGGAAGTCTCAAAATGTGTATTTCTGATGAAACCTCGATATCAAATTTATGGGTGGAATATAATACTTCCCCTGCTAATGCAGTAGAGAAAGTAAAAATCGTTTTTAGAAATAAGGTCTATGAGTGGTTTGTTGCTACGTCCACCCAGGCCTGGTCTTCAGTCAGGCAGATAACAATACTGCTAGACCCCTTTCCCCATTAACCGCCAAGCAGGTTGGGCAGGGATATGTTAAAGGAAAATAAATAAAGGGAAAGGGAAAGCACAAATGGGTATTATACAGGAAGCTTATGTCTCAAGGAATGAATTAGGGGAAAGGCAATCTCCAATATTGCCCTACCTCACCAAGGTATGCTGTAAGCACTCGGTAAAATAAGGTTGACACAAAAACAATGTTTGTACATGCATGTATTGACTAAATAAGTTACATATAACAAAACACAACATAGGAAAGTGAGGTTATTTTTTCTGACAAAACTAAAATAACTTGACAAAGGGAATGCAATTCCCCTCCCTTTAGTCTCATTCGACTAGGCATGCAAGACAAAACTTATGTGTATTATCCTACTTGGAAGATAAAGAAAAAATTGTTATCAAAAACATAAACTTTTATAGACCTCACGAAATAAGAAAATTTGAGTTACAAGACATGAGACATCATGAAGAAGGCTGACTGGTATTGTATTTATCCGTTCATAAATTAGTTATAATTAAAGCTTAACTCCGTTTTACAATATCCTTAAACTACTGGTCCGGCACTTAGTGGCACAGTAATGCATCGTGCTACCCAGCACTATAAAAAACGCGAATGCTGCCACATTGCTCCGTGACCTCTTGCCCGAAAATGGCCGGAGTAAGCTACGAGTTCAAAAACACTCACACAGAAAAGAACTCACACTTCAATTTTGCCTAACTGCTTCACAATAGTATGTCCAAAGAACCTTTAGAATCATTTTGGAATAGAACGAAAATAAGCAACATTAAATTTAGAAAATTACTAAGCCATGAAAACATTCTCTGATATACATAAAATAACTAAGGATGGATCTCACCACTTAAGTATTGCCATGCTGCTCGCCTTTATCGCCGTACATGCCAGTTGAGTCCTGCTTGGTTGTAAGTTTCTCTAAGTATGAGAGGCTTTGTCATAATTTGCCAGCTTCCCGGAAATGAGTGATGAAGCCGGCTTATATACTGGCCAGGAGTCGTCGATGGGAAGGGAGCAAGACAGAACGCATGTGCGCCCGGTAGACTTCAGTACTATGACACTGCAAGTACTGGGTTGGAAATATTGTATGAACCAGGCTTGCTGGCTCAGTCCATGCTTCTCTGTGAAGCACAAATCAACTCACTGGTCCACTGATTCATTGTAGCCAAAAGTGGTGACACGCCACACTGTGAACTGCACAACTCAAAACCAAAAGGTTGGTTAAATACCAAGGTATTTAGGTTCAACATGTTCCAAGAATGCTACTCGAAGATTTTCAAGAAAATCCCCCACCCCAAAATACCTTTTATTTGGATATTTCTTCATTATGTGTTATTTTCTCGGGAATGGCTCTAACAGTTTTGATTAAACTCCATGTATTTAAGATATTTGCAATGCATATAAAATATAGAGGGTGCCAAAAAAATATGTACATACTTCAAGCAAAGAAAAAACTTTGTTAACATAACAAGGCTGAATTCAGACAAACAGAAAATGATCAGCATTAATCATCTTAGATTGCAGCACATATTGTTTCAATTTGTTCCTGAAGTGCTGCCAATATGGCTGTTTTTCTACAGTATACATCATCCTTAAGGTAGAAGTCTAGTGGAGTTACATCTGGTGAACGTGGTGGTAACTCAATGGGATCTCTTCGTCCCATGCAGTGCCCTGGAAGATTGTCGTCATGGTACACACGTACAACATGGTGGTAATGTGGTGGTGCACCATCCTGTTGAAAGTAAAATTCCTCATTTCCATAGAGTGTACGAATGGCGGGTAACAGATGTGCATAGTATGTTCAGGTACACTTGGCCAGTTACTGTCCCATCAAAAAAGAATGGTCCAATTAGACCCCTAGGTGACAACCCACATCAAACATTAATTCCAGGTAAATTAACAGCTTTTTCCACAAAAACATGTGGATTCTCACTATAACTCACTACGTATGCTTCAGCGGCCAGTGTCGATTTGGATTGTTTGCACACCAGTAGAATCAGTTGTTCCGGTTAACACTTCCATTCAACTTAAATTGTGCCTCATCGGGCAAAACAACTTTCTGTATGAAAGCCTTGTCCTCTTATGCCATGTTCTGAAACCAGTCACAGTACTGAATTCTCCAATCAGGGTCATTTTCATTTAATGCATGCAACAGTCTTGGAATAAAAATTTTCAACTTTGCAGGTTTAATAATACGATGTACACTGGTTCCCTTAATCTCCGTTTCATGTTCACATTGTTTTGTAGATTTCTGTGGTGACTGTTCAAAGCATTTCAAAACCATAGCCAAGTAGCTAGAGCTTGTTCTGTGCAAGATCTCCTAGATCTGCCCTTGCGAACATTGCCTACAGTGCCATGAGTCTCAAATTTGTCTTGAATGCATGCATTGTTACTTGTGTTGGTGGTTCTGTTCTGTATGTGCGTCTCCATTGCCGTTGAACTTCAACAACATTCTGAGTTTTCCAGTACCATTTCAAAATTGCTTTCCCCTATTCAAATGATAATCTTGCCTCCAATTTGGTGTAGCATTGCTAGCAGAATGTCACATCTGTTTACACATCATACGATAACCTTGTCTTCATTTTGTTTGTTGTTGATTTACCTGTCACATAGCAACACTGGCGTAATGTATGTCAGTCATGTGTGTTTACAGAACATCATACTATACATTCCTGTTGTTTTTCAATCTAACTTTGAAATATATTAAATACATATCTCCTGTCAAGGTGTATATACATTTTTTTGGCATCCTCTGTATATGTCTTGAATTTTCTATAAGTAGCATGTGGAGTTCATTTTATTGTGAATTACTTTTTTATTAACGATAAATCATAAGAAATAGACAAACTCTTACTACACAGAAAAATAGGTCTCATTACAGTGTACAGTTTCTGTGATGTTAACCATTTGCCGATTAGACACGGGTCCAACTCCCTGCCTATGCTCCTTGTTTATGACACTAGCACAGTGTTTTGAATAGCTTTACACCTTGTATACTATACTTTCTTTGCCACACACATTTGCTGTTGTCTCACTGTTTCCACACAGATAAGGGCAGCAAATTCATGTCATGTTCTTTCCGTTGGTGAACAGTGCCAAGGAGTTTGTAGAAGAGTGAGTAAAAGTGTATGAATCTAACACATCAAATTTTTCCTTTCTTTAAAAAAAAAAAGAAAATGAAACAAGGTTCTTCATTACACAAAAAACATTTCAGGAGAATCAGTTGTTCTGAAAGACTTTTGTTCCTCAGAATTTTATTAGTGATAAAAAAGTTGTTTTTGTTTTCTTTCACAGAAAATTACTACTATTATTCCAAACTTCTGTGAAGATTTGGAGTATTTGGGTGATACACCTGTAGCACTGCCACCTTTTTACTTGAACAAAACAGATGACGACAACAGCAATTACAATTCAGCACTGGAGAATACAGATCAAGATAAGTCTAGACACAGCAAAAAGGATGCATTTGAGCCTGAAAGGCCGAACCAGACGGTGGAGAGTTTGGGTGTTGAATTACTCAAAGAAGAGGAAAATAATGTAACAGATGTTGTAAATGCAAATAGTGCTCCAGCTGCAGTTGGAGAAATTGTTGATTCAAAAATCTTTATTACAGTTTCACGGGCGATCAGCCGTGTGAGGTTTGAAAATATTGAGCTTTCGGCCATTCTAAACTCCATGGCCTTCGTCAGAATGAAAATGACGGTTAGACTAGACTAGACTACCAGATGGCAGGCTGAGAACAGCCCGAGGTGTGTCATTCGTGTACCTGCCCTTTTAGGGCTTAACCACTGTATGACGGGATTAGGATGTTATAGGATGGCTGGTGAAGAATGAGGATTGAGGGTTGTTAGGAGGTAGCATATATTTATGCTCCTCATCAGTTGTTAATTTCAGCATGCAACTACCGTTGGGCACTGCTGATGGATGGTCCAAATATGGATATTTGGCGAAACATTTTGGACTTCCAAACTACTCTTGGAAGGACTGTAAGGAGCTCAGCTTACGCTGTTGATGGGGTAGCTCCTGTGTTACTGGGGGTGCCCGCAAGCCATGCGGGGAACCCGGTGTCGCACAAGCGTGCGTTCTCTAGGAATATAGTCCCCAAGAGACCTAATCAGGCCGCTCCATGTTGTGGAAACTGGTCGTAGAATTTAGTTGCCCGGCCTCTAATTTCGTCCTCCACGTACGGGAGGGACGAGGCTTCGTGCATTAGTCTCGTAGGGAATCTACGGTATACAGAATAGATTACACGAGATGACCTCTATTCTGTATACGTTGCAGACGCAGGAGGTGGGTGTCTGCAGCCATGCCCCAGATTTTGCAGGCATACAGGAGGATAGGGATAATGAGAGCCCGAAAGAGGCGTAACTTTAAGGGAATTGGCATCCCCGACCGCAGTATAGGGTACAGTGAGGCAATTGCCCCGCTGGTCCGCGCTGATAGGTCGTTGATGTGTCCCCGAAAAGTTAGGCCCTTGTCGAGCTTTACTCCCAGGTAGGTAAGGGAATCTACCCACTCTATCCTTCGGCGAAGGTAAGTGAATGTGGGGAAGTTGGCGGGAAAGCGGCGTTTGGTGAAAAGTATGGCGCGGCTTTTCTCCGGGTTGATGGACAATCCCAACGCCTACACCACTCTTGGATGAGGCGGAGGTGTCACTGTATGGGGAGAAAGGTTCTGCGAGGGTGTTTATTTGTACAGTATAGCAGCACGTCGTCAGCATATTGGGCTATGTTAACGTGCTGCTCGGATGGAATGTCGGCCACATATACGCTGAACAGCGTAGGGGACAATACAGAACCTTCAGGGACTCCGCCTCTGATTGGCCTTCGTGTGGATTTTGTTCCCGCAACTGCGACCACAAAGGATCTATGTTTTAGGAATGAGTGTAGCAGGTGTGTTAGGCGTGTGGGTAGCTCCAGTTGGATGAGTTTGCGGAGGAGACCGGCATGCCAGGTCGTAGAGAAGGCCTTCTCAACATCTAGAGAAACCGCGGCGGTGTAGGCTTTGTCCTGGAAACCCAGGGCGGCTGCCTCCACCACACGCAGCAACTGCTGAGATGTTGAGTGGCCAGGCCGGAACCCAAACTGATGGGGAGGGATGGCTTGAATGTCCCCTAAGATGGGAGACAAGCGGACTAGGATAAGCCTCTCGAGTACTTTCGAGAGTACAGACAGGAGACCTATGGATCGGTAGTTGGCAGGATGAACAGGGTCTTTCCCTGGCTTCAATATGCAGATCACCCGGGCCTCCTTCCACTCGCGTGGAAAGTGACTAAGGGCGAGGCACATATTGAAGACCTTAGTGAGGAAGAGCACGGCCTTGAAAGGAAGGTGGCGGAGCATGGCAGGGGTTAACCCGTCAGGCCCCGCAGCCTTTTTGCGGTCGAGGCGCCGGAGTACGCCCTGGAGCTCACTTGGTTTGATAATGGGAAGCCGATCCGACTCCCCGTGAGGACGTCGAAAGTATCGACGTACCTCCTGGCGGATACGGTCGGAGAAGTCTAGGTCCTGCGGATCATCTCTAGGACGCATAGTCCTCTCCAGGTAGTCAGCAAACACATTTTCTTTGGCTTGGGGTTCATAGGCCAGGCCTCGGGTGCCTTGGATAGGTGAGGTGTGTGAGCCTCCTCGGCTCCTGAGTCGCTTGGTGATCTTCCACACGTCGCCATCTTCCGGGTTCAAACGAGTCATCGTGTCCTCCCACGCAAGCATTCCTGCTCGCGTAGACGGAGACGAACCTCGTGGCGTAAACGCCTTAGAACCGCTAGATGATGGGGCGTGCGGTGCCTCTGGTAGCACCTGCGAGCCGCCCAAGAGCGACGGATGAGCAAAAGAAGCTCTAAAGGCAGGACATCAGGATGAAGAGGAGCTGGGGTGTGGATGGTGAGGTTGTGGACCGTTGGCTTCACGACAGAGGTGAAGGAAGAGATCGCAACATCTAGGGTTGGGATGTCTGTGATATTGGGGTTGGCGGGGATGGAGCCATTCAGGCAACTTCTGACGCAGTCCCAGTCTACGTTCGGATGTTGGATCGGGACCTCATGACTGGCAACCTGGGTGTTAATGATGGCCAACACGGGATTATGATCTCAATGAAGTTCGTTGACCGATGTGAGTGATAGATGGTATGGAAAGTGCTTGATGATTGCGAAGTCTATGACGGATGGCCACCCTAGACCTCGCGGGTAATGGGTAGGTTGCCAGGGACCCTCTACTCTAAGTTGAGGGTCCGCGTCTACCATTCTGATGATGTCGTTGCCTCTAGCGTCTGCTCGGGGGCCGCTATGCCAGCGCTGATGCTTAGCATTTAAGTCCCAGGCAATAATGGCATGAGGATGTAGGGCGAGGATGGAGAGGTAGTCGTTTGGAACGAACTGCCTCTGGGGTGGGTGATAAGCAGACACCATCAGGACTTCAGTACATCCGAGGTGGACACAAGTGGCCGTGGCCTCTAGGGTTTGAAGTGGAGGGAGCTGGATGGGTTTGTGGGCCACACTGTTCTTCACGAAGATCGCTGTGCCGCCCCCACGGCGGCCGACGCGGTCCGATCTGAGACAGTGATAGCCCTGGAGTCGGGATGTGACGTTCTGATGGAGATGTGTTTCTGAAAACAGAATGAGGTCTAGGGCATGCGCTCCAGCAAAATGGCGGAACTCATTCTCCTGACCGGCCAGGCCACACCCGTTCCAGAACGCGAACCTAAACGAGGTACGAGACCTAGTCTGATCCGCCATTCTGGGTCGTGTGGATGACGGTGGTCAGGAAAGCGAGCGCCTCCATGGCTATGGCCATTTTGCTGGTTTGGTCGCTGGCAGAGAGGAAACTTACCAACAGTTCGCAGATCCTCTGGCCATGGTTTTGCAACAACTGTTGCAACCACGCCAGTATGTTCTGGAACTGAGGTGTGGGAGGGGTAGTGGTTTGTTGTGGAGGTGGTTGGACAGGAGGGCTCGGTAGCACCGAGTCCTCTTCGACCGCGACCTCCCTCTGCTGGCGGGCGGGCGTGGGAACCCCACGCTCGCCTGGAGCTTCGGAGACGGTAGAAGGCCTCCGAGGACGTCGGCGTTTTCCCGACCTAGGAGGAAGGGGAGCTGGTTGGGTACCTGGAGCTTGTGTTTGTGCACTGGGGTGTGTGTCGGTGTTGTTACCGCGGGACGCCACCGTCTTACCCGCAGCTCTGCTGGTCACTGCCGCGTACGCTGAACCCTGGGTCGGTCCTGCCGGGGCAGGACCTACCCGGGGGCTGTCCGCCGCAGAAGGTTGGAACACCTGTGGTGGGTTCTTAGTTGCTAAGATGGCCTTCCTTGTTGGACAACCTCCGTAGCAAGCTACGTGTGCGCCGGTACAGTTGGCGCACTTGGGCACATCCTCCCGAGATTTCGGGCAGACCTCTTTTGAGTGTTCGCCACCGCACCTCAGGCAGCGAAGTTTCCTATGGCGAAAGTGGCTGGAGCGATTAAAGCCCAGACAACGATGGCACTGAGGAGGACCGCTAGAACCCTTGGATGGTTCAATATGTACCCGGAGGTAACAAAGGCCTGTGATGGCATCAATTTTCTTACCCTTCGGGTCGAGGGCTCTCTCCACCACTATGAGGAATAGTGGGAGGGGTGTTCTGGGTCCTTGTCCATTTGGTGCGGCTCTGGTCAGCTGTTTGACCAGTCTTGGACTGACGCCCTGACGTTTGAGGTCTGCGACAATCTCGTCGATGGGTGTGTCCACCGGGAGACCGCGGATAACTCTGTGGACGTCGCGGGTTCTCTCCAACCCGAAGGTGAAGTGGGGGATACCCTTGTCCTTAAGGTGGTGGAGGAGGATGTTGTAATCTTCGGCCGATTTGGCCTGGAAGATAAAGCGGCTCTTGCTCCGCCGCACCGTGCACTCCCTCGAAGGGTAGGCATTACCAGCTTAAGAAAGCCGATAGACCCTGTGAAGTCGTCCACGATGATCGGTGGAACGTGTCGCTTTTCGGGGAGAGGTGTTTGGGGTTGGTTGAGATTACGGAGACCTTCTTGTGCCAATTTGGCTAATTCGGCCAGCCGTCTCTTGGTTTTACGTGAGACCACCTCACGAAAGCCGTCTACACCCTGTTGAGGAGTGTCTTCCTCACCAGAGGAGAGACCAGATGAAGATGATTCGTCGTCCATCGCCACGGAAGATCTGCAGGAGTAAACACTCCCACAGTCCTCGGAGTCACACTCCGGATTTTGGCCCATCCGTGGAACTTGTCCACGTGGGAGGCCCTGGCTGGTGGTAGGTTCGGAAGCCTCGACTCTTCGGCACTTGCCTCTTCCGCTTTCGCGTTGAGTGGCAGGTCGCTTCTTAGCCTCGGCGGAGGTCTTTTTGACAGCACCAGTGGAGGTGCTGGCAAAGGGAGTTGCAGACTGGCTGGCAGGCCCCTTTCGGGACCTGCCGGGGGAAGAAGGATGGCTGGCAGGCCCCTTTCGGGACTTGCCAGGGGAAGAAGGAAGAGAAGACATGTTAGGGAAAGTGCAGGGACAGCTACAATACTGCACCCTGGGGTGCAGTATTACACAAACACACCTCGCGTGTTCTCACCTGCAGGTAGCCGGGGCTTAGCAGCGTGCCGAACAGAGGACCGGACACCTTTTTCAAGATGCGCCTTATCTACCCGAGGGTAGATGGCTAAGCCTTGTTCGGCAACCCGCTACCTGAAATGTAGTCTTCCCTCGTTGCACCAGCTCGCACCCCTCCGAGCGCGGAATCGATGTTTGAGAAGAAGCAGGAAGGAAATCAGAAGCAATGCGGCACGCTACAACTTGCTTACCAAGTTTCTTGCAACGTGCACGCGATATATACTTCGCCTGGCTGTTAGTCGACTATTACTCCACCACAGTCGCCGCAGTCGCTCTCCTGTAGCCCCTGGCGAGAAGTCCTAGAAGTCGAAGCAGCAAGCATCCAGCTCGAAGTAAACGTGACGCAGGTCGCAGAGCGAATCGTAATGACCGTTACGACGACGCTATCTGGCAGGCTGAGAACAGCCCGACGTGTGTCATGCGTGTACCTGCCCTTGTAAGGGCTTAACCACTTTATGACGGGATGTGGGGTTTTGCAGGATGGCGGGTGAAGATTGAGGTAGTAGGTTGTAAGGAGGCAGCAAGATTTTGCTCCTCAGCGGCTGCTTATTCAGTGTGCAACTTCCGTTGGGCACTGCTGGTGTGGGGGTCCAATATGGAGGTTCGTGAAATTTAGAATTTTGAATCCAAGCTTTCTTGGAGGACTGTAAGGTATTCAGCTTTCGCTATTAGAGGGGTGTCTCCTTCGTTACCGGGGATGCCCGCAAGCCATGCGGGGAACCCGGTGTCCCACACGCGTGCGTTCTGTGGGGTCATAGTCCCCAAGAGACCTAACCAGGGCACTCCTGTGTTGTGGAATCTGGTCGTACAATTTCTTTGCCCGGCGCCTGATTTCGTCCTCCACGTACGGAAGAGACGAGGCTTCGTGCAGTAGTCTCGATGGGAATCTGCGGCATACAGAATAGATTATCCAAAGGCCTCTGTTCTATATGCGCTGCAGACTCATGAGATGGGAATCTGCGGCCATGCCCCAGATTTCACAGGCGTATAGGAGGAGTGGGATCATGAGAGCCCGAAAAAGGCGTAGCTTTAGTGGAATTTGCATCCCTGACCACAGCATTGGGTATAGTGAGGCAGTTGCCCCGCCGGCCCGCGCTGACAGGTCGTTGATGTGTTCCCGAAAAGTAAGGCCCTTATCGAGCTCCACTCCCAGGTAGGAGATGGAGTTTACCCATTCAATCCTTCTTCGCAGATAGGTGAATGTGGGGAGATTTGGCGGGGAATCGGCGCTTAGTAAAAAGTATGGCGCGGCTTTTCTCCGGGTTAATGGACAATCGCCAACACCTGCACCATTCTTGGATGAGGCGGAGGTGTCGCTGTATTGGGAGGAAGGCTCTGTTAGGGTGTCTGTTTGTGGTGTAGAGCAACACGTCGTCAGCATACGGGGCTATGTTGACGTGCTGCTCTGTGGGTAGGTCGGCCACGTAGACGCTGAAGAGCGTGGGGGATAGAACAGAACCTTCGGGGACTCCGCCTTGGATTGGCCTGGTTGTGGATTTATTCCCCGCCACTGAGACCACAAAGGATCTGTGTTTAAGGAAGGAGAGTATTAGGTGTATGAGTCGTGTAGGTAGCTACAGCTTGATGAGTTTCCGGAGGAGACCGGCATGCCAGGTCGTAGAGAAGGCCTTCTCAACGTCCAGCGAGACCGCGGCGGTGTAGGCCTTGTCCTGGTATCCCAGGGCGGCAGCCTCCACTACACGCAGTAGCTGCTGGGGTGTTGAGTGGCCAGGCCGGAACCCAAACTGATGAGGAGGGATGGCTTGAATGTCCCCTAAGGTTGGGGACAAGCGGGCGAGTATTAACCTCTCAAATACCTTCGAGAGTACGGGTAGGAGGCTACTGGATCGGTAGTTGGCGGGATGGACCGGGTCTTTCCCTGGCTTCAGTATGCAAATCACCCGGGCCTCTTTCCACTCACGTGGGAAGTGGCTGAGGGCGAGACACATATTGAAGACCTTGGTCAGGTAGAGCACGGCCTTGAAGGGAAGGTGGCGGAGCATGACAGGTGTTATCCCGTCAGGCCCCGCGGCCTTTTTGTGGTTGAGGCGTCGGAGTATGCCCTGGACTTCACTGGGTTTGATGATAGGGAGCCGATCCGCGTTTTCATGAGGGCGTCGGAGATATCGACGAACCTCCCTACGTACACGTTCGGAGAAGTCTAGGTCCTGCGGGTCATCTCTCGGCCGCAAGGTCCTCTCCAGGTATTCAGCAAACGCATTTGCTTTGGCTTGGGGTTCGTAGGCCAGGCCTTGGGTGCCATGGATTGGGGAGGTGTGGGACCCACCTCGGTTTCTGAGTCGTCTGGCAATCCGCAACACGTCGCCGTCACCCAGGTTCAGACGAGACATCGTGTCCTCCCACGCGCGCACTCTGTGCTCGCGCAGTCGGAGACGCACCTCGTGGCGTAAACGCCTGAGAAGCGATAGGTTGTGCGGTGTGCGGTGCCTCTGACAGAGTCTGCGAGCCGCCCAAGAGCGGCGGATGAGCAAAAGTAGCTCTAGGGGCAAGACGTCGGGTTGAAGGGGAGCTGGGGTGTGGACAGTGAGGTTGTGGACCGTTCGCTTCACCACAGAGGGGAAGGAAGTGACCGCCGCCTCGAGGGTCGGTATGTTGGTGATGTTGGGGTTAGCTGGGATGGAGCCATTGAGGCAACTCTTGACACAGTCCCAGTCGACGTTCCGGTGTTGAACCGGGACCTCTTGGCTGGCGACCCGGGTGTTGGTGGTAGCCAACACTGGGTTGTGGGTCAACCATGTGGACTATGTCGTTGCCTCTTCTGTCCGTACGGGGGCCGCAATCTCAACGCGGATGCTTGGCATTTAGTTCCCCGGTCAGAATGACATGTGGGTGTAGGGCGAGGATGGAAAGGTAGTCGTTTGCAACGAACTGCCTCTGGGGTGGGTGGTGTGCAGACACCATCAGGACCTCAATACCGCCGAGGTGGATACAAGTAGCCGTAGCCTCAAGGGTTTGAAGTGGAGGGAGCTGGATGGGTTTGTTGACCACACTGTTCTTCACGAAGATCGCGGTGCCGCCCCCACGGCGGCCGACGCGGTCCGATCGGAGATAGTGATAGCCCTGGATTCGGGATGTGAGGTTCTGATGGAGATGCGTTTCTGAAACCAGGATGAGGTCAAGTGCATGCTTGCCAGCAAAGTGGTGGAGCTCGTTCTCCCTTCCGGCCAAACCGCACGTGTTCCAGAACGCGAACCTGAACGAGTTATTCACCCTAGTTCAAGCTGCCATTCTGGGTGGCCCTGGTAATGGTGGTGAGGAAAGCGAGACCTTCCATGGCAACAGCCATTTTGCTGGCTTGGTCTGTGGCGGTGAGGAATTTCACCAACAGCTCGCAGAGCTTCTGGCCGTGGTTTTGCAGCAGGTGCTGCAACCACGCCATCACCTCTGGGTACTGTGGTGTGGGAGGGGCGGGGGTTAGTTGTGGAGGTGGAGTGATGGATGGGTTGGTCGGTGCCGGTGTCTCTTCGGCCGCGACCTCCCTCGGCTGACGGGCGGGCGTAGGGTTTCCACGCTCGCTCTGAGCCTCGGAGACGGTAGCAGGCCTCCGAGAGTGACGGCGCTTACCCTCCCTTTGTGGAAGGGGACCGTGGGTTGTGCTGGAGCTTGTGTGTGTGCTCGAGGTGAGTGTGTGTTTGCACGTGACTTTGGAGTATTACCCCGTCTTGTGCTGGCCACTCCAGCGTACGCCTGACCCGCGTCTGGTCCTGCCGAGGCAGGTCCAGGCTGGGGATGACTGTCCGCCACTGGAGGTAGAACCACCTGGGGTGGTCTCCTAGCAGCTATGATGGCTTTCCGTGTTGGGCAGCCACCATAGCAGGCTACATGTGCGCCGGTGCAGTTGGCGCACTTGGGGTCGTCCTCCCTAGTTCTCGGGCAGACTTCCTTAAGATGTTCCTCGCCGCACCTGAGGCAGCGCAGGCGGCGATGACAAAAGTGGCTAGAGTGGTTAAACCCTAGACACCTATGACACTGAGGGGGTCCGCCAGAGCCTTTGGATGGCTCGATATGTACCCGGAGGTAACAGATGGCAGTTACGCGATCTATCTTTGCCTCCGGGTCGTTGGCACGCTCCACCACTACTAGAAATAGGGGGAGGGGGATTTTGGGTGCTTGCCCATCTGGAGAGGCCTTGGTCAGCTGCTTGATCAATCTTGGGGTGATACCCTGGCGGTCGAGGTCTGCCACGATATCGTTCACGGGTGTATCCACGGGAAGTTCGCGTATAACCCTGTGGATGTCACGGTACCTATCTAACCCGAAGGTGAAGTGGGGTGTGTCCTTCTCCTTAAGGTAACGGAGGATGAGGGCGTGGTCATTGGCCGATTTGGAAGATGAAGCGGCTTTTGTTCCGCCTCACCGTGCACTCCTCCGCGAAGGTCGGCATTATCAGCTTTAAAGAGCCGACCGACCCCTTGAAGTCGTCCACGATGATCGGTGGAACGTGGCCCTTCTTGGTTTTGGATGGTTGGTTGGTTGGGATGGTTGGGGTAGGTAACGCAGCCGTTCTTGAGCCAGTGCGGTCAAGGCGGCTAGGCGCTTGGTTCGGCGTGAGACTACCTCACGGAATCCGTCCTCTCGGCCGGGGTTTTCTTCCTCGGCAGAGGAGAGAGCAGAGGAGCTGGCTGCCTCGTCTATGGCGAGGGAGGATCTGCAGGAGAACACTGAGGTTCTCCCGCTATGGTAGGAATTTTCTGTGCGGACACTGGCACAGTTGTCGGAGTCGGACTCCGAAATTTGGCCTACTCGGGGAAATTCACCGCGTGGGAGGCCCTGACTGGTTTGTTTACGCTTGGTAGCGTCTAATTTGATGCACTTGCCTTTTCCGCTTGTGCGTTGCTTGGCAGAGCGCTTTCTTGCCTCGGTGGACGAGGTCTTTGGTATAACACCAGTGGATGTGCTGGCAACGGCTGTTGCAGGCTGGTTGGCAGGCCCGTTAACATAGCCCGAGCAGCACGTTAACATAGCCCGTTTCGGGTCTTGCCGGGAGAGGTATGGTTGGATTGCATTGTTCAGGTGTAAGGGCAGGTACAGTACTGCACCCTAAGGTGCAGCACGCTAAAACTAACCTCGTCTGTTCTCACCTGCAGGTAGCAGGTGCTCTGCAAGCGTGTAGAGCAGAGGGCCGGACACCTTGTTTCCAAGGTGCGCCTTACCTACCCTAAGGTAGATGGCTAGAACCTTGCTCTACCCCGCTACCTGTGCTAGTGTGGATATGCTCAATGTGCAGGCTCGTCAGTGGGGGTTGTCCTCTCCCAGGAGAGGCGCCCTACGGTGCTGTATTTACAGCCCGACTGCACAGGCAGGTATGCGTTCTCGTTTTTTTTTCTTTTTTTTAAGGATGGCCCCAACCCGCCGTCCTCGGTGGCGATCATCCAGAGGAGCTACATCGCCTCCCCATGCACATGCTCATGCACAAGCAGGGGGACAGGGTGCTAGAGTAGTAATAAGTGTATGTTCGGGTTCCGCGGAGCACCCCGGCAGTGTGGCGTATGTGTTAGCATGCGATACATGCATCGTGTATGTGTTGTGCCGGGTGATACTCATTCCATAGGTCTGAGTAGCACTATCGGGAATTGAGTGAATTGATTGAGTTGTTAGCAGGACTAACAGACTGACAGTGTTACGTTTGTATAGGGGAAACTTGACAGACTGCACATTGTTGGTATGGCTACCGAAGCCATAGGGACAGACTGACGGACACTGAAGGATAGAGGCAAATATACAGTGTATTACGCGATTCAGTGGTTGGGCGGGTGTGTGGTGAAGTTAACATGCCATGCAATGTAATAAGCTGTTGTCATGCAAGCTGTGTTACTTACAGTAGTGTTAGGAGACGCAATTTCCAAAAATCATTTCCGGATCCATAGCCAGGTCATATTCCTTACAGGTGGGGGGGGGGACCTCTTCCCCCCCCCCGGTACGCCCTGAAACATAGGGACTTTGAGGGCTAACAGGAGGTAAGGAGGATTGGAGGGATGGTCAATTATTGAAGTATGGTGATCAGTGATGAAGTTGGCAGCTGTAGAGCTGAAACAGAGAAGTTAAGGAGGTTTAAAAGTGTTAAATAGGTGTATAGCTACATCAATGGCTGGATTGGGGTTAGTTATGGATCTGTCGAAGAGATAGAGTTGTCGTTTATGTCCATGGGGGTCTGTTTCGTAATTGCCCATGGATTGTACGAGTTCATTGTGGTTAGTTTTGGTTCGGTCATACAAGTCAGCGGCAAGCTTTTTGATGAATTCCTCAAGATTGAGTATCTTGAGTTCATCATGGAGTTTCCAAGCCGGAGCAAAAGCAGGAACCTTTGCAATGACTCGGAGTATTTTGTTCTGGAATCGGATGAGAGTTTTCATGTGTGTAGTGCCAGCGTATCCCCATACGGGGGAAGCGTATGTGAGTATGGGACGAATAAGTGGTTTATATAGTGTGAGTCCAAGTTTAGGGCTTAGTGCACTATTAAGGTTGATGAGGGGATAGAGGTTGCGTAGTTGAGCTCGTGCTTTATGTCGTGTTCTTTTAATATGAGGTTTCCAAGTAAGTCCCTGGTCCATTAGAACTCCCAGGTACAATACTTGGTCAGTCCAGGGAATGTCACTGTTAAATAGTTGTAGGGGTGCCAGAGAATGTGCTGGGAATCTATGTTTTATTTTCTTAGTGAAGATAATGGCTTGAGATTTCTGGCTATTTACTTTTATTCGCCATTTTTGGAGCCATGGTTCTCTCGGTTTTTTTTTTATTTTATTTTATTTTATTTTTTTTTAACCGTGGAGGGGAAAAACCCGTTACAGGCGGAGGCCGACATGCTGAGGCCAACAGTGTGAGGGTCCCTGCGCCCTGAAGGGGGAGGGTACTCACTAAAAAACCCCTCCACGTGTTAGTTCGTACAATGCTTAAGGTTTCGTGCATCATCGTGCGTTAGTCGGGTCCCGCATAGCACCCCGGTTAGTAATTGAAAGCTTTAAGCTGGCATGAATTTCATGCGAGCGAGTCAAATGTTGCTTTTTGGTGATGCCCATGAAACCTGGACATGACCAAGAGGGATAAATGCATTGTTAAATTTGTATTGATATTAGACGCGGTTACGCTTACTTATGATTAGGTTGCACAGGCATAGGACTGTTAGTCATGATGTAATTTGTGCGATGCTTAAGTCTAGGGTCGCACAGGTATTTACCTGCAAGTCGTTATGATATCTGCTAATGTTAGTGCTAGCATACCTGAGGTTATTCGTGCAATTTGAGCTTATATCTAGTGTTGCACAGGTATTTACCTGCCAGTCGTTATAATATCTGCTAATGTTAGTGTTAGCAGACCTGAGGTTATTTGTGCAATGTTTGAGCTTATATCTAATGTTTCACAGGTGTTTACCTGCCAGTCGTTATAATATTTGCTAATGTTAGAGTTAGTGTAACTGAAGTTAATCGTGCAATATTTGAGCTTATATCTAGCGATGCACAGGTGAAAACCTGCAGGTCGTTGTGAGATAAGCTAATGTTAGTGTTAGAGTAAAAAGATATTTTCGTGCAAAATTAAGGCTTATGTCTAGTGTTGCACAGGTATGTACCTGCAAGTCGTTAGAATCAGCTAATGGTCTGTGATTTTTACGCATGCTTAATATAAATGTTATCGTGCTTGATTTCTTCTTTGTCTGCCCTAGACAGGCAGGTCTTGTATAAGCGTTTGTCCTGGTCTCGCCGTGTCGTCGGAGTGTCCTACTCCATCATACGGTGGCCCGCTTTCACCGCGCACGTAGGACACTGGTGGGAGGCCCTAGTTCACCCGGTCCGCCTTTGCATCGCCGAGGGCTTGTAGGGCTCTGTGGCAGGCTGCGGTCTGAAACAGGGAATAAGGAACGTTTTGTTGTGAGGTGAGAGGGAACAGTCCTCTGTCAAAGTTTCATTTAGTCGTGTAGTAGGTTGTTCAAGAATTCCTCTACTTCCGTGTTATTTGAAGTTAAATTTCTGTCGAAAAGCGCTTGCGGTCTAGCGTGTTTGTAAATTTCCATAGTACAGTTACCGAGGTTCGTTACTAAAGGGTTGTGATGTTTATGCAAGTGTTTATATGTATCGTGTGATAGCTTTTTAATGAATTGCTCTATCGTGTGCATTTTTAGTTCGTCGTGTAATAAGTCCGCTGATGCAGTGTAGGGTACCTTTGCTACCAGTCGCAGTATTTTATTTTGTAGCCTTTGTAGGCGCATAATATGTGTTTTTGCGGCATAACCCCAAACCGGAGCAGCATAAGTGAGTATAGGGTGGATAAGCGTCTTATATAGGGTTAGTCCCATTTTGAGTTTTAGTTGCGAGTTCATGTTTATAAGGGGATATAGTTTTCCTAATTGGGCGTTCGCTTTTCCCCTTATTTGGAATATATGCTGCTTCCATGTGAGTCCCTGGTCCATTTTAAGGCCTAACCAGGTGACTGTGTTTTTCCACTCAATGTTCTCTCCAAAAATGGTGAGTGGTGGAAGCTGGTGTTTTCCTAGTCTATGGTTGACTCTTTTGGTGAATATGATAGCCTGCGTTTTCTTGGCATTCACCTTAATTCTCCATTTGGTGAACCAATGCTGTAGCTCGTTAAGGGCGTTTTGTAGCCTCCTGTGTATGAAATCGACTTTCCCCGATTGCGCTACGATTGCCGTGTCATCTGCATAGAAGAATAAGTTCGTGTTGTGTGTTTTCGGGATATCGTTCATTGTTATATTAAAGATAATCGGCCCCAATATACTTCCTTGTGGGACTCCCGCTTTCATAGGGCGGGGGGAAGAGAGGTGGTTGTTAACTCTGGACTGGAATGTCTGATTGTGTAGATAGTTTGCGATTAGTTTAATTAGAGAGTCGCGTATATTTAGTGTTTTGAGCTTCTTGAGCAGGCCCGCGTGCCAAACTCTGTCGAACGCGCGTTCTACATCAAGTAGGAGTGCGCCTGTTGATTTTCGGATGTTGAACCCATGCGTGATGTGTTCTGTGGCTCCCAGTAGTTGCAGGGTTGTGAAATGGCGAGCGCGGAATCCGAATTGTTCGTTTATAGTTACCTTTTGTTTGATTAGTTGTGCATTTAGGCGGTATGCTTAGTAGACTAATTGGTCTGTAGCTCTGTGGGTTCAAGAAGTCTTTGCCCTTCTTGGGAAAGTGTACGACTATAGCTGACTTCCATCTGTCAGGGTAGTACCCTTTCTCTAGCACATAATTCAAGATTTTGGATAGTAGTTTGATGGCATCTTCGGGTAGGTTAGCTAAGGCTACCGCCGGGATGCTGTCTGGCCCAGGGGCCTTTCGTTTCGGTAAATGTTCAATGAGCCATTTGATTTCGCTGGGACATGTTTTTCTTATTTTATTGTGAGTTATTTGGTCTTTATATTCGCGCGTTTCTTCGGTTTCGGCGGTGAATTGTGGGCAAGAGGGAGTGGTGTTTGGGGTTAATGTTTCTTGTAGTGCGTCCGCGAGTGCATTTGCTTTTTCTTTATCGGTGGTCGCTATGTTTTGATTTGTAAGGAGTGGAGGGATTTGCACTTTATCGCGTGTTAGGCAGCGAGCTACTTTCCACACTGAGTCTCGTTCATAATCGAGATTCTCCAGTGTGTTCTGCCATTGCCTCGGGACGTGATTTGCTATCCTTTCGCTTACTAGGCTATTTAGGTGTTTAACGTACTCGAGGTGTGTTAAGTGCCGCGTTTTTTGCCATTTGCGTCTGGCTCTGTTCCTTTCGGCTGTTAGAGAGGTTATGTCTTTTGGGAGTTTAGTTTGATGTTGCCTAGGCTGGCTCATAGGCACAGAGGCAGCTGTGGCTATTTTTATGGCCTTTTCCAATTGGATGACCGCTTTGTTGGTGCTTTCGTTAGTGTTTAATGGGACAGTGGGCAAGTTTTTGCTTACAGTGTCTGCAAATTTGTCCCAGTTCGCTCTGTTATAGTTTGGGAGTATAATTGGCGGGATTAGAGCTCAGTCTTTTTTTTTTTTTTTTTTTTTTTTTTTTTTTTTTTTTTTTTTTTTGAAAGGGGAGACAGAAGTAGAGTTGGAAGTAAGACAGACTTGGCTTATCTCGCCAGGTAGGGATTTAAGGGGAAGGGATGGAGCTAAACTAGGAAGGTATAAATGCGAATGATAGGAAGTGTAGGTGATGTTTTCCGAGTCCCGCTATTAGCACCTCGGTTATTTATTGTAATTTGTGAATCCACCGAATATCTGGTGGATATGGTGCTAACTTGCCCGGGTGACAACCATAACCGGAGCCCTGGCTGCCACACACGGTGAATTGATGTAGGGTTCATGTTGTCACTGGCAGTTGCTGTTTCTACGGAGGTCTACACATGCTGTATGTTGACAGGTGGCGGAGTCGTGCAGTCTGTCGTAATATGCGTGTTGTGGTGTTCGTCTTCTCCGTGTTCTGTCTGGTAGCTCGTAGTTGGTGGGTGGATGTTTCTGCTGAAGTGCTGGAAGAGTGAATGGAGTTGATGTTGCCGCTGGAATCTTCTGAATTGGTTGTTCGGGTTGGAGTGTGTCAGTGTAGTGATACTGTGTTGTGGCGTCTGTTGTTGATGTGATGGTAGTCTCTAATCGATAAGGCTTACGCTGTATGGAGTTGAGAACTTCACTGTTGTCGAGTTCGATAGTTGCTGCTCGCAGTTGATGGAGTAGTCTGGCTGCGGCGTTAAATCCTGTCGTGTGATGAGTTAGTTGGCGGGCAATCGCTGCGTGGCGCTGACGGCTTGTCCGTATCTGCTTGTTGATCTTGGCGTTAAGTGATGATATTGAGTGAGTGAGAGCTGGGACGTTCTCTGCGGCGATATCTCGAACCTCTTGTATTGCAGTTGTGGTGTCTTGTAGTTCGTTGGTCACGGGTTGTGGTTGAGTGGTGACTGCTGTAGTTAATGTGGAGACTGCGCTTGTGAGTTGTTTGCAAGCATCTTCGATGCATCGAAGACGGTGGTCGAGGCCAGAGACCATAGAATGAAGTTCCTGGGCCTCGGTGCTGTGAAGCTCTCCATGTGTTGCTGCTGCGGCGTAGGAAGTTATTCCACGTGGTGTGGGTGCGTCGGTGGAGATAGGTGTTGCTATGTGTTGTTGCTGTCTGGCTGCACTGGTTGGTGTTGACTGCCTGGGGTAAAGTGGGCACTGCGCCTGTCCTGTAAAGTGACCATGGCTATTACAGGTGGCGCAGTACCTGCGTCGGTGGCGGAGGTCGTGGTTGGTGCATTGCAGTGTGAGGCATGAGGCTCCACAGTAATGGCACCTTGGTGCAGCGATGCAGGCAGTGGCGTCGTGCCCATAGCGGTAGCATCTGCGGCATGGCACTCGGCGAGTAGTTCGGATGGGCTCAGCAGGCAGTCGCCGCCCAAGTAAGGTCAAGCCCGTCCTCAAGGGGGCTTCCTGGTCTGCAGTGTCGGCGAAGATAATCCTCATCAAACTTGTGGGTCCGCGTGAGGTGACGATACGAGTGGCCCTCAAAGCTGACGGCCACTCGTGTTGTGCTGCTGTCAGTATATGCCTCGCTGGAAAATCGCGGGCCACTCCTCGGAAGATGACACTAATCCCCGAAATGGGGCCAGTGTGTGCAGGCGGCGATGGTGTGATGGCTGGGTGATGCTCCGTAGACGGCGGTGGAGGGGCCGGCAACTCCGGGATAGGCACTGCCACTGCCGCTCCCAAGGAGCTAGCCTCCTGCCTGGCTAGCAGCGGTCGCTCGACTGGCTGGCGCTCTGGCTGCGGCGAGGTTCTAGCATCGCTAGTGGCGCTCGGCGCGGCGTCGGCTCCAACTACGGTGTTTGCGCTAGCTGTCTCGGCGGTGGTGGTGGCTGCGCTGGTACTCACGACGGTGGTGATTGAATTTTGTTCAGGGGCCGATGTGGCTCCAGAACTCGGCGAGGTCGACGTTTTACGGCGTTGGTTCTTCTTCCTTCCCATCTTTTTTTTTTTTTTTTTTTTTTTTTAAGGTGGAGGGGAAAAATCTTGTTACGAGACCCCATGGTACTGTGGGAGTCGCCATTGAAGATGGCCATACCCACTAAAAAACCCCATCCACCGGATTAGGAAGGTGAAAGCCTGCTGCGTTACCGCCTGTAGCACCCGCCCATTCAGTGGTGAAGATAGAGCTGGTTCGCATAGCGTAACCAGACGGAGAAGGTTAGGAGCTTGGAGACGAGCTTGACCGAAGCCCAGCTTGCCCCCTAGCGGAGTCATGGATGGTTTGGTAGGAATCATTTGTGATTGCTGTCAGGAATCAGGGTGCTATGTGTCTTGGCGTGTATACGCCGCGTCTGTTCGTGCGCCTCAGAAGTCTGGGAGCGTGTCGATACCCTGCATGCTGGATCCCTGAAACAATCTAAATATACATGTACATACACTAAGAACAAAGGAAGTGTGTACAATTAGTCTCTTAGGTTAGTGGTAATTTGTGCGCTTGTGGCGTCGTCAATCTAGTGTAATTATAATTGTTACGTTCCGCCGTATGGCGTCGTCTGCAGTTCATAATTAAGGTTGTTGATATACCATTCGGCATCGTCAATTGGGTGAGTGCATGTCCGTTGTATCGCCTGTTCGTCTGGAGTGCACACTTGGCGGGCAGTCTGCCTGAAATGCAGGTGCGAGCCAGTGCCACTCCCCGGGGGGGCCCTCATCCCCCTGGGTCCGCCTTATAAATAAGGACTTGAGGGTTATCTGAAGAGAAACTGTAGGTATGAATGTGTGTGTGTGTGTGTGTGAGAGAGAGAGAGAGAGAGAGAGAGAGAGAGTGAGAGTGATGCACAGTTCACATGTGGATAACATCGGGGTAGTTAACTAGGTTGTCCAGATATTGTTGCATGTCAAGATCTGGCTCCCCGAGACCAATAGTTCTCTGGAATAGAGATAGTGGCCTTGCATGTTTGTCGTGCGTTATATCATAATTTCCTAGGTTTTGAATTAGTTCGTTGTGGTTTTTGTTTTTCTTATCAAGTAAGTTACAGGTGAGCCTTTTTATGAACTGTTCAATGGAATGTACTTTTAGCTCCTCGTGTAATTGGAGCGTTGGAGCTACTTCGGGTAGTCTCGCGATTATTCGGAGTACTCTATTCTGCATCGTTTGCAGTCTCTTTATGTGTGTTTTCGCTGCATGTCCCCATACGGGTGCAGCGTATGTTAGGATGGGCCGGATTAGTGTTTTATAAAGTGTAGTGCCCATCTCAAACTTTCGAGTACTGTTTGTGTTGATTATTGGGTATAGCTTATTGAGTTGTGCATTGGCTTTGGCTCTTACGGTGTCTACGTGCTGTTTCCGCGCAAGGCCCTGGTCCATTGTCACACCTAAGTAGGTGATGGTTTTGCTGTTCCATTGGATTGGCTCTTGTCCGAGCGTTAATGGCTGAAGGCCGTGTTTACCATGACGGTGCTTAATTCGCTTGGTGAATACAATTGTCTGGCTTTTTCTGGTATTTACCTTAATGCGCCATTTCGTGAGCCATGGCTCTAAATCATTTAGAGCATTTTGTAGCCTGGTGCGTATAATCCTCGGCATGGTTGATTGTGTGACAAGCGCTGTGTCATCCGCATATAGATATCGGTCTACTCTTATCGTCTCTGGTAAATCATTTATGTAAATATTAAAGAGGGTGGGCCCCAATAAACTTCCTTGTGGGACCCCTGCGCTGATTGGCCGTCGCGTTGATGTCTCTGTTTCGACTGCCGTGCGGAACGTTCGGTGAGATAGATAGTCCTTTATTATGGCTATCATAGAGTCCGCGAATTCAAGTGATATGAGCTTTCTGAGTAGACCAGCGTGCCACACGCGATCGAAGGCCCGTTCAATATCCAAGAAGATGGCCCCTGTGGATCGGTTTTCGTTGAATCCTCGCGTGATGGATTCCGTCATTCGCAGTAGTTGTAGTGTTGTCGAGTGTTGTGCCCGGAATCCGAATTGTTCGTTAATTACTAAGTTATTTTTTATTATGTGGTTCGTAAGTCCTTTGAGTATTATTTTCTCTAAAACCTTGCTCATAGTGCTGAGGAGGCTGATTGGCCTATAGTTTTCAGGCTGTGATTGGCTCTTTCTCGGTTTAGGGAAAATGAGAATTTTGGCCTCTTTCCACTGTGGAGGGAATCTGCCTTTTTCAATTGTATAGTTAAATATATCTGCCAGTAGCTTCAGTGCTTTGGCTGGCAGATGTTTTAGTACTATATTTGGAATTTGGTGTGGCCCTGGGGCCTTCCTAGAGGGCAGGTGTTTAATGATCCATTTGATCTCACCCGCATTCGTTTTTCGCGTCTTATTATGCGTTGGTGTTCTACCGATATTCACGACCATTGCTTCCGTTTCGTCCACAAATGCTTGGTCTGACGGAAAGGCATTCGGTTCAAATGTCGCCTCTAGGGTGTCTGCAAATGCTTCAGCTTTGGCTCGGGGAGTTTCCGCTATTCCGTTAGGCGTGTGGAGGGGAGGGACATTTGTGTACGTACGCGTTAGGTTTCTGGCTATTTTCCAGATTGTATGGTTTTGTGGGTTGATGTTACTTAACACATCGTGCCACTGATTTGTTGTGTATTCTCGTATTCGTTCGCTTGCTTGAATGCTTAGTTCCGTGTACGCATTACGGTCTATTAAGTTACGCGATTTTTGCCATTTACGCCTCGCACGATTTCTGTCCTGAATGGCTTGTCTAGTGTCGCGTGGAAATCTTTGTGTAGAAGTTATAGGATATCTGATTGGGATGTGTTGTTCGGTAGCGAGCTTAATTGATTCTACGATATGCTCAATAGCTTCGTCTTGTTTTTCATGTGTCTCGATTGTGTGATCGTGTATAATGTTTTGTAGTGTGTTTTCGAAGGACTCCCAGTCTGCTTGTCTGTAATTGGGTCTTGGAGGTTCTGATTTAAAAGTGATTGGGGCTTCAATTTCTAGTAACACTGGGAGGCGATCTGAGTTTAATTCGTTAATTACGTGTGTGTTTGTGTTGTGTGTAATGCCCTTGAGGAGAGCAATGTCTAGTATATCTGGTCTGTGTGTATGTACTCTTGGTATGAATGTCGGCTCTTCAGGGCCTGTTAGAAGTATGCTGTGTCTGTTGATGTATGCTAGTAGTTTATTGGCCGCCTTGTTTGCAGCTACGCAATTCCAGAGGAAATGTTTCGCGTTCAAGTCCCCTGCTATTACTACTTTTTGGGCCATACGCAAGAGTGTATCGATGTCGTCCGTGTCAATATCGCAGGGTGGATTATATGCCGCAATAAATGTAACTTCGGTATTAAGAAGCTTTACACTAACCGCGGTAGCTTCTATTCGGTTTAGTTGGGGGACAAACGCCTGGTGGTGTTGTACTGAATTTTGAATAACTACGGCTGTCCCTCCGCCTCTCCTATTTCTATCTGTTCGGTATACTGAGTATCCTGGAACTGAGAAGCGATCTACAGGTCCCAGGTGGGTTTCGTTAATTAGCGCTATTTGGATTGAATTCCTTTGGAGGAATTCCGTAAACTCCTTGCGCTTCCTTTTGAGGTTATTGCAATTCCAGTATATGATATTTACGGTGGGTGTGTTACTCATAACAAGTGAACTGTGCGAGAATTCCCAGGAAATGCGTGACATGGTCAAAGAGGCGAAGGGCTGGTCTCGTTTAATAAAATAAAATAAGCTACCAATTCAAATACAAAATAAATATACAAAATGTCACAGAATGACACTACTAAAGACACGCATCGGCGTATTGATACATGTGTGCATTACTCAAAAGGTGCGGCAATATCAATCTTTCTCTTTGCCAATAACATTGTTAGAGCATAGATGTGTCTTATATGTGCGCGTCCAAAATCAGTAATAGTGAAAAAGCTAAGTGTTTAAAGACTGTGAATTAGAGAAAAATAAGTAATACATTGATTAACTTCAAGAAGTTAATGAGCATGAAGTGCACAATTTAGTGAAGAAATATGGGATCAAGGAAATACAAAGTGATAGAAAAATTTGAGAGGTAGGACTGGAACTTAAAAATTCAATGCCACAACTGGGATTTGAACCACAGACCTTCCGCTTACCGGGCTTCCAGTTCTACCTCTCAAACTTTGCCCACACACGGCTTGTGTGTTTAAAAACACCAACAGTAAGCTTGTTGGCATAAATAAATAATGATAGAAAATTGTTTGGCAAAATATCGCTAAATCTTCAAACATGAAATATTGACAGTGCTACGGAAGTCCATCCAGTGAAATAAAAGATTGTTACTATGATGCGAGTTTAAAGCTGTGAACAAGAAGGTACAAATAAAATAGTACGCAAAAGTTAAACCCTGAGTCCATTATTCATTTCACCCTGCACCATGACCTGAGACAGCAAAGACTCAAGGACCCAATGAACCACGCATTCTTTTTAAAACCGCACCTGTATTTATGTTTACAATTCGTATGAGATGACCACAATTACACCTTCGATTCTGCAAACAACATAAGAGCATATGGTGAAAAGGATATGAACTTATCTTGCTCCGAACGGTGGTCATGCCGAATCATTCGTTTAATGAAGGACTGATATTCAATCTACCACAGCGGCTCATCTTTATTTGTTTATTTGTGTTCAGGTGTTTCTTGCTATTTAAATTCTATAAAACCGTTAACAGATGTTTAGGTTTAAAAACTATGGGTATAAGTTTCTTGATAAACATACAGAATAAGTTTATCTTCGTTAATTTACATACGTTTCTTTACTAAAACATTTTAAAGCAAAATAATGTTATTAATTTGGCAGAGCTATATTTCAATGTTTAAGAGGTGGAATCAGAACTGAAAAATTCAATGCCATAGCCAGGATTTGAATTTTGTAGCTTAGTGGTTAAAGTAGCCGTTCGATAAGCGGAAGATCTGTGGTTCAAATCCCGGCTATAGCATTGAATTTTTCAGTCCTGATTCCACCTCTTCAACATTGCCCACACATGGATTGTGTATGTATAAACACCAGCAGAAAGCTTGTTGGCATAAATAAACTATATTTTGATTATTGTGTGTATTTATCTACCATTTATAATGCCTACATCATTAAAACAAACTATAACAGGTATTCTATGCAACAAGTGGAATTAGGCAAGCTTTGTATTACATGGGCAAGAGCCACTGATCAAATAGTACCTTTATCTGCCATTAGGACAGTAATCTACACATTTTAACACTGATGTCTCCATACCAACTAAGATCTCTGGCCTCTAGATTAACCAAACATAAACTCACTTCATCAGCACTGCTATTGATGATGTCCATTTGTGCACGGGAAATCACAGATAAAAATGAACACATTTTTAAGTAGGGGTGTGCGGTCAAGACTGGCCATGTTATAGTGCTGAATCATATAGTCATATTTAAATTTTTGCCTATGCCAGGCCTGGGCAATCGGTGCTCTCTGAGTGCAGATCACTCATGGCCTTGCACTGATAACTATGTTTAGCAGGTGAAAAAGAATGAAGGTTGCTCAAGCTATCCCACGAATTGCCCAGATCTGTCGCAACCCTATACCCTACATTATGTACATGGTGAGAAAGAACAATTTCTACATATAAATTAAACCTAGTAATGGTGAATGCATCAGTGATCAAACATATTTGTGCTATAGAACCTCTATAGAACCTTGCACTTGACGGCTCTCAGTAAATTGCTAAATCAACAGAGTAACAAACGAGAAACTTTTCTGCTAAAATGCTGACCCAATTACTATGCAGCTTTTTAGTAGGTTGACCATGAAGCAGAATTAGAAGCAAAAGCTACTTTTGTTGTTGGTTTCAGCTACTTCCAAACACTTGCTTTGGTTTGTGTTCCATCTTCTGAATACAGTTGTGGCTTTGCGATTTTATTCTATTGTTTGTTTGCTTTGTTAACAGTTTTCATTGGTGGTGGTTGTCGGATTTATATTAAACTGTAGTAGCAGCGTCAGATTCATATTACGGAAATGACTAATAAGAGATGCCAAACGATAATTCTTGTAGTGATAAACCAATAAACCTTTGTGCCAATATCTGCTATTTGTAGCCAGGCAATGAAATTGTTAAATAGAACTCATGATTCTACAAGTAGGAGAAAAGATATGTAAAACTTAATGGGCTTCCCTCCTTTCCTAATGATAACGTAGCTATTCAGTTTTGCACTTTTAATTATAAGGCAATATTTTATTAATTTGCATTTATTGCATATGTACACTATTTATATATGCTTTTGAAGTGAAGTGGCAAACTTACCAGGTTTTTTGTAGTGGTAAAGGGTGGTATAAATAGAAACTAGCTACGCCTTGCGAGCCACTGCTTAGTGAGCAAGTGAGAATTGAGTCGCAGCTCGCAATTTTGGTATAAATAAAAACCTTACCTCTTCTCCAAGCAATGGCTCAGTGTGCTTAATGAGCTTTATCATCTCAAGTCAGCTGAGTAAACAAACACCTCTAACTGTTACCTTCCTGGTGATTTAAATTAAAATTTTTGTTGTGCTTTTAAAATATCTTTCTAATAAAAATTTATGTTAAGCATACTCACATTTAATAAAGCTAAATAGTGATGCAGATTTAAACTACACAAATAAAATTAAAAGTTTAGCTACTTAAAAACAATTACTATTTGCCTAACTTGCAACTGAAACCTCCATTTTCTCTCCAAATTCAATTACAGATTTTCTTTGTACACTAGTAATAAGAAACTTGTCACCTACCAAATGAAGTAATGAAGGTGGATTTCTTGTACTCATATATTTCTCGTCTTTGTTGCATTGTTTTATATTGATAATTTTTATAACTGTACTGTCCTGAGGTACTACAGCTCTTTGAGTATAGCCTTGGCCTACTGCCCGGCTGCTGGATCCCCTACTTCTGCCCACAGCAAGCATCATGAGTGGGGTCCAGTGGTGGAGAGTAGGACGTGGTCAGTGCCTTGATCCCTTTGTAACCGGAGTTTATCATACAGAGGAAAGCCAGGTTGGGTGATCAACCGTATGAGAAAGAGGAAGTGGATGATTTGAAATGATGGTGAAAGATAATAGGAATGGTGATGATGGACCAATTGGTGGAATGATGGTGGGGGAAAACCAGAGAATTCAGAGAAAACCAACCCCTACACTGGTGTGTCCACCACACATCCCACATATGGATATCTGGGATTGAACCCTGGTCACTTTGGTGAGAGCTATCTGCTCGGCCACAACGTGGCCTGAGTTTTATAACTAGGCGATGGAAATTTACATATACAAAAATATCGAAATTAGTAACTGTAGCCAGGGTTGTCATCAATTAAAGCTACGGATGCAAGAGATAGGGTCTTACTGTACATTTCATAGGGATTTCTTTGGCTGTTAAAAGACCTCAGAACTATATGTTTATGGGTTATTTGCTAACATTAGCTGGTTCAGCTTTAATTTCAGGAAGGTGATTATTAGGGCTCGGATTTCTATGACTTTTTTTTCTGATAATGCTTTGGTGATGTCTTGTGGAAAATATACATTGCTCATAATATGCAGTAGCACGACCATTTCTTTGACATGCATATAATTTAAATGCCACATTTCTGACTTCATTATTCTGAATCAGATAATTAAGTTTAGTACACTATCTGTTACACCTATACTTCTGTGCTGCAGGTTTATCTTAATAATAAACACTTTCGAAGCTCCATATATTCATTTAAATAGTCCCATTCCATTATAAGGCATTTTCATAAAGTACTGTTCTTAATTGAGTAATAAGCAAAATGTTGATAACCACTTGGTTGATTTCAGGCAATACGTTCCTGTGCTCAAAGTAACTATTAACTACTTTAAACAGAATCACGTCACATGCAACATGACAAAAAAACCTTAGTTCATTTCTCACAGAGTAATATAAGCACCACAAATTTCTCCTTACCAGTAAATAATAACAGTATTCATGACGTAAGCGAACATAAATTTCTAGTAATAATACTTGATAGAAAATTAACATGGGCTGGACATATAAATCATATTTGTGACAAAATTAGTAAATCTGTGTATCTCCTACGTCATTTTAAAAATATCTTAGATGAGAAGGGGCTCAAAATGATTTATTATGGAGTTATATACACATATTTACTGTATGCGATAGAAATTTGGGGCTGTGCTGCTGCAACCCATATGGAAAGGTATTTAGATTGCAAAAACGGGCAGTCAGATTGATTTTCAATATGAACTCTCGTGAATCATGTAGGGGAATATTTAAGGATAAGCAGATATTAACATTGTATTCTCTGTATGTCTATAAACTTGTAACCTATGCAGTTCAGAAACAAAACCTAAAAAATAGCAATATCCATAGTCACTACACCCGACACAATGATAATTATTTTCAGCAGAGATTTAGTAAAAATATTTCGAAAAAGGATCCTAATGTCATGGGTTTAATGCTTCATGCAAAACTACCTGCATATTTAAAATGTTCTAAAGGTAAACAATTTGAGTGTGCTCTGAAGAAGTATTTGATGAGGACATTGTACAGTATCAATGAACTATAATAATGTCCATATTGAAATTACAGACCCTCTGTGTAAATCATAAATGATAGGTAGCTATAGTAATATGTGTAACCATTAGTTTTTCCATCTCTGTAATACAAATTATAAATATAAATGTGTGAAAATGTCAAAAACTGTATTGCAGTCTATTGGCAATAAAGAATTTAATTTAATGTGATAGCTCAACAACCCAGCACTCCACATGGGTCGGTGTCTGTGCAGAGCCAATGTGATGAAGACCAAACTTGTGGGGAGTATGGTGAACATTACACAACTCTTCAACAAATAGGAAAAGGAGCTTTTGGTTATGTCAAAATGGCTTTTCGTAAAGAAGATGGTTTATTGGTAAGCAGTGTATTTTATTGTTGTAAATCTCTTCACCAAAATTTTGTATGTATTGTGGTCCTAAATTTCTCTAACAAGGTAGCTAAATCTATCTCCGCCTGTATTGTGTTTCATTGCTTAAGGTGGTTCCATAATTATTTTGTGTTCACAGGTGATAACAAAGTTCATTCAAAAACAGAAAGTTCATCAGCAGTCATGGGTAGATGATCCTAATCTTGGAAGGAAGGTGCCTCTTGAAATAAGCCTTCTAACAACACTCAAACATCCAAACATTGTAAGTGAAACCTGCTGTCCCTCTGGGCTTAGAATAGGTCCTCACATAAACACAGCTGATTGTTTGAAAACTAATGTGAATCAACAATGTGAAGTAATGTGCTAATTCAAAAAATTATACACATTGAGTTATTGTATCTTAAATTAAACTTCAACGTATTGCACATAAAGGCAAAATGTGTTGAGAATAAATTCAAGGTATGAGAAGTATAGTGTATTTGTGGACTCCACATATGTAACTTTTTGAATTGCTCATTGTATCACTCTGCCAACAGCTTTCAGCTACTCCAGGATAGCCCTCTTGTTCAGCTGTTTTTTTTATTTAGTGTTTAACACCCGCTTTTACTACTATGGCACCACAGGTGGTGACACTGATGATATATGGAATGAAGATGGAGCACCAGTGGAATGAGATGGCGGGGGAAACAGGAGAACCCAGAGGAAACCCTCCCCAGCACCACGAATCCCACATGCGGTTGCCTGGAATTGAACTTGGGCCGCTTTGGTGAGAAGTGAATGGTCTAACCACTAACCGCTGTTACATCTCACTCAACGTTATTGTAACAGTGTGTTCTCTTTCATTCCAGCAGCACTGGGCATTAAAATTACACTTGCAAAAGCTTTAAGTGAATCTCAGTTGTCCAATAGAGGCGCATCATCCAGCTCAATTTCAGAAATAGTTGTATCACTTGAAGAATCATCCAAGTTTATACTTTAAAAAGAAACTATGCGCTGTGAGGCAAATGGCACTTTTAATAAAATTCTTCACCTGCCCTAAAACACCAAATGGTCTTTCCCTTTCCTTTTTTGGGTGTTTTACAGTTCCTGTTTTTTTGATTTCCATTCTTGCAGTAGAAACACTATTCATAGATACACCTCTTGCTTCTGACGTCAATTTAGTTATGTCTTTCACAGCCCGGGTACCATAACTTTAAAAGAAAGGGTTAAACACACCTAATACGATTGTCTTTTCACCATGTTTTAAAGGCTTGCCGCTTTTATGTTTCTCTACACTATTCTGAGGACTTGAGCACTCCCCCCATAATGACTGCATGTGCACATACGCATTATTGAGAGGATGGGTGCCAGAACATAGCTTTGCTGCAATAAACAGTGCAATCAGGGAACTACTGACTATCATGTGAAAATAAGTAAAAGTAAAATAATTTATACTTAAACACTTTGGAAGTTTAATTACTGTGCCTATTCACCCTGATAATTATTTCAGTGTATCAAATAGATAATGAGTACAATGTAATAACAAACTATTTTTACTCACCCCGAAAGTTGTGCTATAGAAGTGTAATGTTGATATCCAGACCCATTCTAGGTCAGATTGATTTTAGATGTATGGGCTGTTCAAAAGAAAACATGCCATAAAAGAGACCTGTGCAGAAAATTAAATTACCGGATGAAATTTACATTCTGCGAAATAAAATGAAAGATGCTTATGAATTACACAAGATGACAAAAATTGAACGGCACAGGGAACGATATACACAATTAAAAAAGGAGTATCATAGGACTTTAATTGATTTAAAATTGCAACATTATAAACAAAAGATAAATAACTCCAGCAATATAAACAAAGCAGTATGGAATTTAGTCAAGGATAGAAACACCACACACAGCAATGTCAGTGAAAATATTAAATTGCTCCATGAAGGTAAACATGTAGATGATCCAAACAAAATAAGCAACTTATTTAACAACGATGTTGCAACCTTGGGAAGTAAGGAGAAGGATATATCACACAATAACACAGAAATACAGAATATTATCGTTAATACCATCTTCATGAATAACACAAACGTAGACGAAATCACAAAAATAATATGCACTTTTAAAGAACATTCATCTTCAGGGTGGGATGGTATGTCTACTAGAATATTGAAAGAGTGTCAAAATGGGCTCGCAGCTACTTTAGCCCACCTAATAAACTGCTCAATAAATGAAGAAATATTTCCAAATTGCTTAAAACTGGGAATCATAAAACTTATCTATAAAAAGGGTAATAGAAATAGTGTTGATAATTATAGGCCAATAACCTTAATTTCTGTGATTGGTAAAGTTTTTGAAAAGATTTTATTAGTCAGACTGGTTGACTTTCTTAATAGATACGATGTATTGAATTGCCACCAGCATGGTTTTCGAAAAGTTAGTAGGGAGGTTGAGGGGAAGCTGGGCCACTTTTTTATGGGCAAGATGGCCGCCATGCGTAATCTAAGGATTATTAGGTAGGAGGATAGAAGGACGCAGGATGTAGGTGTTTGAAGGAATCTCTAGCGATGACTCTTAAGGCCTATAGCAGTGTATGTATGCTTATGAGCGTTCATGGTGCCTGAGTATGTCGTTCACTATATTGATGTACGCCACCTAACACAAGAGCTTTCTGATTTGATTGAATATATTACCCCAACATAATGTTACCTCACCCCACATTGCCTCACTAACCTAACCTAACCTATCCTAATGTAACCTAACCTAAGCCTCATACTTCTACTCTTCTAACTTATCTTAACCTAACCTAAGCTCCATACTTCTACATGGCTAACCTAACCTAACCCAGCTCCCACTATTTACTCCCGTCTTTGATAATTTAACCTAAGCCCCATACTTCTACTCGTCTAACCTATCCTAACCTAACCTAACCTATCCTAATCTAACATGGCCTAGCCTAACCTAAGATAGATCCTCTTATTATTATTTATTCTATTCTACTAACATGATACGTTTCTAGACATTCATTCTATCCTCTTATCATCTATCCTATTCCCTCCTCTGCTTATCTATTCTATCCTGTCATACGCTACCCTGATCTCCCTCTAGGAATTTCATAAACATTTTGATACTATTTTGAGTCCTCTGATAGATCTTTTTAAGCACTTTTAGCATATTCTTGATGCTTTTACAACATATTTAAGAATTTTTCAGACAATTTTCAGAATTATTCAGTCATTTTCATACATTTTTAAGACGTTTCGCCCCATTTTGCTACAATTTTGCACCCTCTGTTAGATCTTTTAGACGCTTTTAGTATATTCAGGGCGCTTTTACAACATATTTAACAACTTTTCAGACAATTTTCAGAGTTATTCAGTAATTTTCATACATTTTTAAGACGTTTCACCCCATTTTGCTACAATTTTGCATCCTCTGTTAGATCTTTTAGACGCTTTTAGTATATTCAGGGCGCTTTTACAACATATTTAACAACTTTTCAGACAATTTTCAGAGTTATTCAGTCATTTTCATACATTTTTAAGACGTTTCGCCCCATTTTGCTACAATTTTGCACCCTCTGTTAGATCTTTTAGACGCTTTTAGTATATTCAGGGCGCTTTTACAACATATTTAACAACTTTTCAGACAATTTTCAGAGTTATTCAGTAATTTTCATACATTTTTAAGACGTTTCACCCCATTTTGCTACAATTTTGCATCCTCTGTTAGATCTTTTAGACGCTTTTAGTATATTCAGGGCGCTTTTACAACATATTTAACAACTTTTCAGACAATTTTCAGAGTTATTCAGTCATTTTCATACATTTTTAAGACGTTTCGCTCCATTTTACTGCAATTTTGCACCCTCTGTTATATCTTTTAGACGCTTTTAGTATATTCAGGGCGCTTTTACAACATATTTAACAACTTTTCAGACAATTTTCAGAGTTATTCAGTCATTTTCATACATTTTTAAGACGTTTCACCCCATTTTGCTACAATTTTGCACCCTCTGTTAGATCTTTTAGACGCTTTTAGTATATTCATGCTGCTTTTACAACATATTTAACAACTTTTCAGACAATTTTCAGAGTTATTCAGTCATTTTCATACATTTTTAAGACGTTTCACCCCATTTTGCTGCAATTTTGCACCCTCTGTTAGATCTTTTAGACGCTTTTAGTATATTCAGGGCGCTTTTACAACATATTTAACATCTTTTCAGACAATTTTCAGAGTTATTCAGTCATTTTCATACATTTTTAAGACGTTTCACCCCATTTTGTTGCAATTTTTCACCCTCTGCTAGATCTTTTAGACGCTTTTGGTATATTCAGGACGCTTTTACAACATATTTAACAACTTTTCAAGCAATTTCGAGGATTATTTAGAAGTCATATTATATATTTTCAGCGTGTATTGAGACCCGTTTAGACTCGTTGATAGATATTTCAGCCTGTTTCCAGATATTCTGAAGACTTTTACGTCCAGTTTAAACATTTTTCAGAGTATTTTAGACGAATTTGACATTATTTCACCACCGCCATCGTTGCAATCACCGCCATCCTTGCCATCATCACCATCGTTACCATCACCACCATAACCATCACCAATGCCACCATCCGCACTATCACCTCCACGTTATCATCACCATCATCAGCATCGTTACCATCACCACCATAACCATCACCAGTACCACCATTCTCATTATCACCTCCACATTACCATCAACATCCCCACCATTACCGTCGTTGCCATCACCAGTACCACCGTCGTTACCATCACCACCACCATTACCATAAACATCATCAGCATCATTAGCATCACCACCATAACCATCACCAATACCGCCATCCTTACCATCACCACCATCGTTAGCATCTCTACCATAACCATCAACACCACCACCACCACCACCGCCACCGCCATCGTTGCAATCACCATCGTCACCATCGTTACATTCACAACCATAACCACCACCAGGTCCTCCATTCTCACCATCACTACCATAACCATCACCGCCATCGTTAACATCACCACCGCCCTTGTCGCCACCACCATCGTTACCATAGCCACCATCCTTGCCATCATCAGCATCGTTACCGTCACCACCATAACCATCACCAGTACCACCATCCTCACCATCGCCACCACCGTTACCATCACACTCGTTACCATCATCACCATCACCGTTATAATCATCTCTACCATAACCATCACCAGTACCACCGTCGTTACCATCATCACCATCAGCAACACAAAGATCACCAACCCCTCCTATTATTATATAACCTAATCCATCCTCCCCTACTTATCTATTCTATCCTGTCATAATGTCTCTTGATCTTCCTCTTTGCAGATATAACCTTGGACGTTTATCTGTTATTTGTAGAAGATTTCCAGCGATTTTAGGGTTTAGAAGGTATTCAGCCACTGCGACACGCTTATTGAAGAACCTCTTAGGCAATTTTGAGAATTATGTAGGTTATTTGTTAGATTTTCCAGAGGTTTCATGCTATTTTGATGCTGTTTTAGATCGTTTTTGCGGATATTTTAGTTGCTTTTAGGGTCATCAGGCTGCTTTTACGACTGATTTACACACCTTTCAGGCAATTTCGAGAAATATTAGACATTTGTATTCCATTATCGAGACTTTCAAGGTATTTTATGGTCATCTTGAACCTTGGGTGCATATTTCAGTCACTTTTCAGGCATTCTGAGTGTTTTAGACCACTTTCCAGAACGCCTTAGACGATTTGGACGTTTCTTTAGCCAATATGATAGTTATTTTATTTACTTTCATTATATTTTGACATCATTCATGTTTCTTCTCCTCCCTCCCACTCTTTCTTAAACAAACATTAGAAGACGTTGTAACCTTGTTGTTCAACTAACTACTGTCTACGATTTGCTCCCCTGCTCCAGTATGCTATACATGCTAACCTCATTTTTAACGATTCTTTTGCATAGTTTAGTATGTTCTAATGGCAACACGCCAGACGTTGCTTACATTCCTTCTAAGACCATCATGACCTAACCTAACATAACCAACCATCATCGTCGCCAACGCAACCTATGGCGCAACGCCATAACCATTGCCACCACCAACTCTACCGCCAACACCACCAACACAGACATTACCACAACCACCACCACTACAACTGTCATTACTACCATCATACCCCTTCATTACCAACGCAGCCAGGACCACACCCACCATCATCATCACCACACCAACCAACGCCACCTATTCTGCAACACCGCCACCACCACCACCACCACCGTCACCACCACCATCACCACCACCACCATCAACACCTCCAACACCAGCGCCACTATAACGGCCACCACTACCACCACCACCAACACCACCACCACCACCACCATTAAGAACCTTTCAGGCAGTCATGAGGATTATGTAGATTATTTCATCGATTTTTCAGAGGTTTCATGGTATTTTGAGGTTGTTTTAGATCGTTTAACACATATTTTACTTGCTTTTGAGTACTTTCAACGGCATCAGGGAATAATTCTCACTACATCTAGGATACTGAAGTAGGTATTTCAAGCGTTAATAGACGTATCTATCAGTTTAAGGATCGGTTCAGACATTTTAGAGGCATTTTAAGCACTATGCGGGGATTTTAAACTTTTACACCGACATTTTGGACAGTCTTCAGGATACTTTGAAACACTTTTATAGGCGTTAAACGCTTTTAATTGTGTTTTTTTGAACACTAACTCAAACATCGGATCCTTCGCAGGAATTTCAGGGTTTTCAGGGTATCTCAGGCTTGTGACAGGCATGTTTCACCAGTTTAAAGATGTTTTAAGACGCTGAAGCAGGAATTTTTGACGCTGCTAGAATTATTTTAGTTAATTTAAGCACAGTTCACCAAGTTTTCTTCATTAATTGCTTTTGTTTTACAGTAGTCGAGGTGCAGTCCAACCTAACCATTCATTTATTGCATTTCTTGCACTTATTATTTCGACTACATTTCACTACTAACCTAACCCAGCAACAATCGTATCATCATCATATCATCATCATCAACAACAACAACTGCTCTATCTCGTAGTCTGACCAAGCTAACCTAACCTAACTTAACCTAAGCTAAGCTCCATACTTCTATTCGTCTAACCTATCCTAACCTAACCCAGCCTGAGCTCCATACTTCTACTCGTCTAACCTAATTTCTAAGCCCTTACTTCTACTCTCTTTACTTTGGTCTTTCATATTTTAACCTAACCTTATTGTTATCCTCCTCTTATTGTTATTTATTCTATTTCATCATCATGATCAGTTTCTAGATATTCATTCTATCCTCTTATTATCCCTCCTATATCATCCTCCTCTGCTTGTCTATTCCATCCTGCCATAAGGATTTCCCTCTTTGCGGATATAACCTCGGGGTATTTATTCGTTGCTTGTAAAGGATTTCCAACGAATTTAGGATTTAGAAGATATTCAGACTCACCAGCATGCATGTTTTCAGGATTTTTTAAATCTTTTCGGAGCATTCTATAGCTATTTTAAGTGTTTCAAGACACTTTTCGGGATATTGAGAGCGCTTTTGCACCAGTTTTAAGTACATTTTTTGAAACGTTTCACCCCAATTTCAATGCTATTTTGGTCCGTCCGATAGATCTTTGAGTCACTTTTAGTATATTCCTGGCACTTTTGCAACATATTCAAGAACTTTTCAGGCAATTTCGAGGATTATTTAGACGCATCTAACACAACCAACCATCTCCAACGGGAGTGCCACCACATCCTGCGACAGCATAAACATCATCACCACTATCACCAATCCCCACCATCCGCCATCACCATCTCCACCACCATCGCTATCATCACAATAAGATCCATGTAACATAAACATAAGAATTATAAAGAAAAGGGACGAACAATACCTATAACCAACAGCATAAGCATTACAGATATATTCTACCGATTGCTATACTTTATAAATAACAACATAAATAGTAAAGTACATGATTTTCTTTTTCGCTTTCGCCGGCTTTTTCCGATTTATGTGAGAGTTCTAATGACCTAGTTATCGGCGGCCCCTTAAACCATACTAATTAAACGCTTAAAGAAACCAAATTTCTGCTATATTTCATCAACTCTTCCTATTTTTATGACTTTTACTCGTCTTTTACGCACTTTGAAACGAATCCAACAGAAAAATTAAGACGCGAAACGGCGGTTATGTATCTTTAAGTAACATTACTTTTATCAATATCAGATGACTCACGATAATTCAGGATCACGATTGCAGCGCCTCATAGCGGCTTCAATCAGTACTAAAACGCACATTCGACAGATTTTATACTCTTTATGACGGTAAATTATATATTAGCCCTCAAATTATCATTGTTTTTATGGTTTTCCACCGTTTTTACGTACTTTGCAACGAATCCGACAGAAACATTAAGATGCGAAACGGCGGTTATGTATCTTTAAGTAACATTTCTTTTATCGATATCGGATGACAGTAATGGAACCATCTAAACAATATTTAAACGCTTAAAAAAACCAAATTTCTGCTATATTCCATCAAACCTTCCTATTTTTATGACTTTTTCTCGTCTTTTACGCACCTTGAAACGAATCCAACAGAAAAATTAAGACGCGAAACGGCGGTTATGTATCTTTAAGTAACATTACCTTTATCGATATCAGATGACTCACGATAATTCAAGATCACGATTGCAGCAACTCATAGCGGCTTCAATCAGTACTAAAACGCACATTCGACAGATTTTATACTCTTTATGACGGTAAATTATATATTAGCCCTCAAATTATCATTATTTTTATGGTTTTCCACCGTTTTTACGTACTCTGAGACAAATCCAACATCGAATTAAGAAGCGAAACGGTTGTTATGTATCGTTTAAGTAACAAACACATTCCTCTCAACTGAACCCACCTTATAAACGACTACGCATTCAAGATTAAGTTTTGTATTTAAATGTATATAATCAGGAAACTACGTGAGTCAAGATTAACTTGCTTCGTTTTTATTTGATAGTTCAACGTTAACATGCATTTCCCCCACATTTTTTAAAGTTTAAACAAGGTAAATGTTTATAATTTTAATACTTTCACGCAGACACTCACATACGCAGACACACACAGACACACACACAGACACACACCCATACACACAGACACACAAACACACACAGATACACAGACACAGACACACACACATACACATACACACACATAAAACACACATACACAAACACACACACACAAACACACAGACACACGCATGCGCAGACACACACATACACAGACGCACACATACGCAGACACGTACATACGCAGACACATACAGACACACACACACAGACACACACACATACACACAGACACACACAGACACACACATAAAACACACACATACACACAGACACACAGACACACACACTCACACACACATACACACATACGCAAAATTAAGAAGCGAAACGGATGTATAATATCTTTTAAGTAACAAACACATTCCTCTCAACTGAACAATACAAGAAATAGCAGGTATAGACTTGTCCTCACATTAACGGAAAAACCCTAGCCTCACACAAAGGCGTCGATTTATAACATTAGAGGAGAAACTAGCCTCAAACACAGGCGTCGACATTATAACCAAGCTAGTAAACCGTAAGAGCACATTCGAGAATGCTTTTAGACATCTAAGGACATATTTTCTCCATATTTTTACAGATACTTATAAATCACAGTACTTCTTCTTCTTCTTCTTCTTCTTCTTCTTCTTCTTCTTGTTCTTCATATATTCTCATTCTCCTTCATGCTAACAGGGAATATACACGAACTGAAGGTTATTAGCTGAAATATAAAATAAAATCTCTTCTTCTTGTTCTGGTTCTTCTTCTTCTTCTTCTTCTTCTTGTTCTGGTTCTTCTTCTTCTGCTTGTTCTTCTTATTATTATTATATTCTCATTCTCCTTCGTGCTATCAAGAAATATACGCGTAATTTTGACGTTATTACCTTAAATATTAAATAAAATAACAGCATTCTCCGTCAATTATATCTAAACCGACTTTTTCCGTGTTATGCAACATTTAAGTTTCTAGAATCAACACAAGCAATGTTTCTCTCAATAACAGCATTTTATAATTGATTTTGTAAGTAATAACACCAATTTAAACTTTATTACAGATCTCTAAGACCCTAGTTTGCAAAGTATTTAAATGGACCCTTAGAGATTCGAACTAGACCCCACAGTACAAAAGCTACCATTTTTATCAATAATTCAAGAGCAGATATTTAGCTGAAGTGTTTAACTTTTTATTTCATCACGCTAACTTTATTGATTCGCGAATAAATCGACTTTGAAGTAATTGCCCCGTCCCGGTAATCGAACTATGAGTCGTAGGGATAAAATTGTCTAGTATATCATTTTATATGCCAAGTTACCCTAATTTGTCTTTGCATTACTATTCCAAGTGTAAAAATAGCGATATAGAGCAAATTTCAATAATTCTCCACAAGATAGGGATCGAACCTACGATACGTTAACTCTAACATGTTATAAAATAATCGTCCTTAACAAGTATTATCATATAAAGTTTATTTCAGTCTTCCAACACAAGCGGTTCTCGAAATAATTAAATTTACCAAATCAGGATTGGAACCCAAGACTCTAGGATACCAAGCATACCAAAGAGGAAAGCCCATAACAATACCAATTTAATAAAATTTATTCGAAGATTTTATCACTAATAGTTTAGGAGTTATTCCAATAATAATTCATAATTTGCACGGGAATCGAACGCTAGACCACCGACAGCCTTCAAAATTATACCAAATACGCGTCGTTTTATTACAAGATAATTACCGTTTACCCCATATCGATATCGCATTTAGTTTAGGAGAAATCAAGCATAATAGAGTAGAGTAATAATGGGGGTTTCAAACCACTCAAAGGGATGCCGCTAATTAGATAACAAAGGCGCTAATTAGATTATAATTAGCGTCATTGTTATCCAATTACCGTCATTGTCATCCAATTAGTGGCGGCTCCTTTGAGTGGTTTTAAAATGTTGTGTTGCTGTGACGTCACACCCAGGACAAGATTTTAAAACCACTCAAAGGCGCCGCTAATTGGATAACAATGACGCTAATTATAATCTAATTAGCGCCTTTGTTATCCAATTAGCGGCATCCCTTTGAGTGGTTTGAAACCCCCATTATTACTCTACTCTATTATGCTTGATTTCTCCTAAACTAAATGAGATATCGATATGGGGTAAACGGTAATTATCTTGTAATAAAACGACGCGTATTTGGTATAATTTTGAAGGCTGTCGGTGGTCTAGCGTTCGATTCCCGTGCAAATTATGAATTATTATTGGAATAACTCCTAAACTATTAGTGATAAAATCTTCGAATAAATTTTATTAAATTGGTATTGTTATGGGCTTTCCTCTTTGGTATGCTTGGTATCCTAGAGTCTTGGGTTCTAATCCTGATTTGGTAAATTTAATTATTTCGAGAACCGCTTGTGTTGGAAGACTGAAATAAACTTTATATGATAATACTTGTTAAGGACGATTATTTTATAACATGTTAGAGTTAACGTATCGTAGGTTCGATCCCTATCTTGTGGAGAATTATTGAAATTTGCTCTATATCGCTATTTTTACACTTGGAATAGTAATGCAAAGACAAATTAGGGTAACTTGGCATATAAAATGATATACTAGACAATTTTATCCCTACGACTCATAGTTCGATTACCGGGACGGGGCAATTACTTCAAAGTCGATTTATTCGCGAATCAATAAAGTTAGCGTGATGAAATAAAAAGTTAAACACTTCAGCTAAATATCTGCTCTTGAATTATTGATAAAAATGGTAGCTTTTGTACTGTGGGGTCTAGTTCGAATCTCTAAGGGTCCATTTAAATACTTTGCAAACTAGGGTCTTAGAGATCTGTAATAAAGTTTAAATTGGTGTTATTACTTACAAAATCAATTATAAAATGCTGTTATTGAGAGAAACATTGCTTGTGTTGATTCTAGAAGCTTAAATGTTGCATAACACGGAAAAAGTCGGTTTAGATATAATTGACGGAGAATGCTGTTATTTTATTTAATATTTAAGGTAATAACGTCAAAATTACGCGTATATTTCTTGATAGCACGAAGGAGAATGAGAATATAATAATAATAATAATAATAATAATAATAATAATAATAATAATAATAATAATAATAATAATAATAATAATAATAATAATAATAATAATAATAATAATAATAATAATAATAATAATAATAATAATAATAATAATAATAATAATAATAATAATAATAATAATAATAATAATAATAATAATAATAATAATAATAATAATAATAATAATAATAATAATAATAATAATAATAATAATAATAATAATAATAATAATAATAATAATAATAATAATAATAATAATAATAATAATAATAATAATAATAATAATAATAATAATAATAATAATAATAATAATAATAATAATAATAATAATAATAATAATAATAATAATAATAATAATAATAATAATAATAATAATAATAATAATAATAAGAAGAAGAAGAAGAAGAAGAAGAAGAAGAAGAAGAAGAAGAAGCAGAAGAAGAAGAACCAGAACAAGAAGAAGAAGAAGAAGAACCAGAACAAGAAGAAGAGATTTTATTTTATATTTCAGCTAATAACCTTCAGTTCGTGTATATTCCCTGTTAGCATGAAGGAGAATGAGAATATATGAAGAACAAGAAGAAGAAGAAGAAGAAGAAGAAGTACTGTGATTTATAAGTATCTGTAAAAATATGGAGAAAATATGTCCTTAGATGTCTAAAAGCATTCTCGAGTGTGCTCTTACGGTTTACCAGCTTGGTTATAATGTCGACGCCTGTGTTTGAGGCTAGTTTCTCCTCTAATGTTATAAATCGACGCCTTTGTGTGAGGCTAGGGTTTTTCCGTTAATGTGAGGACAAGTCTATACCTGCTATTTCTTGTATTGTTCAGTTGAGAGGAATGTGTTTGTTACTTAAAAGATATTATACATCCGTTTCGCTTCTTAATTTTGCGTATGTGTGTGTATGTGTGTGTGAGTGTGTGTGTCTGTGTGTATGTGTGTATGTGTGTGTTTTATGTGTGTGTCTGTGTGTGTCTGTGTGTATGTGTGTGTGTCTGTGTGTGTCTGTATGTGTCTGCGTATGTACGTGTCTGCGTATGTGTGCGTCTGTGTATGTGTGTGTCTGCGCATGCGTGTGTCTGTGTGTTTGTGTGTGTGTGTTTGTGTATGTGTGTTTTATGTGTGTGTATGTGTATGTGTGTGTGTCTGTGTCTGTGTATCTGTGTGTGTTTGTGTGTCTGTGTGTATGGGTGTGTGTCTGTGTGTGTGTGTCTGTGTGTGTCTGCGTATGTGAGTGTCTGCGTGAAAGTATTAAAATTATAAACATTTACCTTGTTTAAACTTTAAAAAATGTGGGGGAAATGCATGTTAACGTTGAACTATCAAATAAAAACGAAGCAAGTTAATCTTGACTCACGTAGTTTCCTGATTATATACATTTAAATACAAAACTTAATCTTGAATGCGTAGTCGTTTATAAGGTGGGTTCAGTTGAGAGGAATGTGTTTGTTACTTAAACGATACATAACAACCGTTTCGCTTCTTAATTCGATGTTGGATTTGTCTCAGAGTACGTAAAAACGGTGGAAAACCATAAAAATAATGATAATTTGAGGGCTAATATATAATTTACCGTCATAAAGAGTATAAAATCTGTCGAATGTGCGTTTTAGTACTGATTGAAGCCGCTATGAGTTGCTGCAATCGTGATCTTGAATTATCGTGAGTCATCTGATATCGATAAAGGTAATGTTACTTAAAGATACATAACCGCCGTTTCGCGTCTTAATTTTTCTGTTGGATTCGTTTCAAGGTGCGTAAAAGACGAGAAAAAGTCATAAAAATAGGAAGGTTTGATGGAATATAGCAGAAATTTGGTTTTTTTTTAAGCGTTTAAATATTGTTTAGATGGTTCCATTACTGTCATCCGATATCGATAAAAGAAATGTTACTTAAAGATACATAACCGCCGTTTCGCATCTTAATGTTTCTGTCGGATTCGTTGCAAAGTACGTAAAAACGGTGGAAAACCATAAAAACAATGATAATTTGAGGGCTAATATATAATTTACCGTCATAAAGAGTATAAAATCTGTCGAATGTGCGTTTTAGTACTGATTGAAGCCGCTATGAGGCGCTGCAATCGTGATCCTGAATTATCGTGAGTCATCTGATATTGATAAAAGTAATGTTACTTAAAGATACATAACCGCCGTTTCGCGTCTTAATTTTTCTGTTGGATTCGTTTCAAAGTGCGTAAAAGACGAGTAAAAGTCATAAAAATAGGAAGAGTTGATGAAATATAGCAGAAATTTGGTTTCTTTAAGCGTTTAATTAGTATGGTTTAAGGGGCCGCCGATAACTAGGTCATTAGAACTCTCACATAAATCGGAAAAAGCCGGCGAAAGCGAAAAAGAAAATCATTGTCTTTACTGTTTATGTTGTTATTTATAAAGTATAGCAATCGGTAGAATATATCTGTAATGCTTATGCTGTTGGTTATAGGTATTGTTCGTCCCTTTTCTTTATAATTCTTATGTTTATGTTACATGGATCTTATTGTGATGATAGCGATGGTGGTGGAGATGGTGATGGCGGATGGTTGGGATTGGTGATAGTGGTGATGATGTTTATGCTGTCGCAGGATGTGGTGGCACTCCCGTTGGAGATGGTTGGTTGTGTTAGATGCGTCTAAATAATCCTCGAAATTGCCTGAAAAGTTCTTGAATATGTTGCAAAAGTGCCAGGAATATACTAAAAGTGACTCAAAGATCTATCGGACGGACCAAAATAGCATTGAAATTGGGGTGAAACGTTTCAAAAAATGTACTTAAAACTGGTGTAAAAGCGCTCTCAATATCCCGAAAAGTGTCTTAAAACACTTAAAATAGCTATAGAATGCTCCGAAAAGATTTAAAAAATCCTGAAAACATGCATGCTGGTGAGTCTGAATATCTTCTAAATCCCAAATTCGTTGGAAATCCTTTACAAGCAACGAATAAATACCCCGAGGTTATATCCGCAAAGAGGGAAATCCTTATGGCAGGATGGAATAGACAAGCAGAGGAGGATGATATAGGAGGGATAATAAGAGGATAGAATGTATATCTAGAAACTGATCATGATGATGAAATAGAATAAATAACAATAAGAGGAGGATAACAATAAGGTTAGGTTAAAATATGAAAGACCAAAGTAAAAAGAGTAGAAGTAAGGGCTTAGAAATTAGGTTAGACGAGTAGAAGTATGGAGCTCAGGCTGGGTTAGGTTAGGATAGGTTAGACGAATAGAAGTATGGAGCTTAGCTTAGGTTAAGTTAGGTTAGGTTAGCTTGGTCAGACTACGAGATAGAGCAGTTGTTGTTGTTGTTGATGATGATGATGATGATACGATTGTTGCTGGGTTAGGTTAGTAGTGAAATGTAGTCGAAATAATAAGTGCAAGAAATGCAATAAATGAATGGTTAGGTTGGACTGCACCTCGACTACTGTAAAACAAAAGCAATTAATGAAGAAAACTTGGTGAACTGTGCTTAAATTAACTAAAATAATTCTAGCAGCGTCAAAAATTCCTGCTTCAGCGTCTTAAAACATCTTTAAACTGGTGAAACATGCCTGTCACAAGCCTGAGATACCCTGAAAACCCTGAAATTCCTGCGAAGGATCCGATGTTTGAGTTAGTGTTCAAAAAAACACAATTAAAAGCGTTTAACGCCTATAAAAGTGTTTCAAAGTATCCTGAAGACTGTCCAAAATGTCGGTGTAAAAGTTTAAAATCCCCGCATAGTGCTTAAAATGCCTCTAAAATGTCTGAACCGATCCTTAAACTGATAGATACGTCTATTAACGCTTGAAATACCTACTTCAGTATCCTAGATGTAGTGAGAATTATTCCCTGATGCCGTTGAAAGTACTCAAAAGCAAGTAAAATATGTGTTAAACGATCTAAAACAACCTCAAAATACCATGAAACCTCTGAAAAATCGATGAAATAATCTACATAATCCTCATGACTGCCTGAAAGGTTCTTAATGGTGGTGGTGGTGGTGTTGGTGGTGGTGGTAGTGGTGGCCGTTATAGTGGCGCTGGTGTTGGAGGTGTTGATGGTGGTGGTGGTGATGGTGGTGGTGACGGTGGTGGTGGTGGTGGTGGCGGTGTTGCAGAATAGGTGGCGTTGGTTGGTGTGGTGATGATGATGGTGGGTGTGGTCCTGGCTGCGTTGGTAATGAAGGGGTATGATGGTAGTAATGACAGTTGTAGTGGTGGTGGGTGTGGTAATGTCTGTGTTGGTGGTGTTGGCGGTAGAGTTGGTGGTAGCAATGGTTATGGCGTTGCGCCATAGGTTGCGTTGGCGACGATGATGATTGGTTATGTTAGGTTAGGTCATGATGGTCTTAGAAGGAATGTAAGCAACGTCTGGCGTGTTGCCATTAGAACATACTAAACTATGCAAAAGAATCGTTAAAAATGAGGTTAGCATGTATAGCATACTGGAGCAGGGGAGCAAATCGTAGACAGTAGTTAGTTGAACAACAAGGTTACAACGTCTTCTAATGTTTGTTTAAGAAAGAGTGGGAGGGAGGAGAAGAAACATGAATGATGTCAAAATATAATGAAAGTAAATAAAATAACTATCATATTGGCTAAAGAAACGTCCAAATCGTCTAAGGCGTTCTGGAAAGTGGTCTAAAACACTCAGAATGCCTGAAAAGTGACTGAAATATGCACCCAAGGTTCAAGATGACCATAAAATACCTTGAAAGTCTCGATAATGGAATACAAATGTCTAATAATTCTCGAAATTGCCTGAAAGGTGTGTAAATCAGTCGTAAAAGCAGCCTGATGACCCTAAAAGCAACTAAAATATCCGCAAAAACGATCTAAAACAGCATCAAAATAGCATGAAACCTCTGGAAAATCTAACAAATAACCTACATAATTCTCAAAATTGCCTAAGAGGTTCTTCAATAAGCGTGTCGCAGTGGCTGAATACCTTCTAAACCCTAAAATCGCTGGAAATCTTCTACAAATAACAGATAAACGTCCAAGGTTATATCTGCAAAGAGGAAGATCAAGAGACATTATGACAGGATAGAATAGATAAGTAGGGGAGGATGGATTAGGTTATATAATAATAGGAGGGGTTGGTGATCTTTGTGTTGCTGATGGTGATGATGGTAACGACGGTGGTACTGGTGATGGTTATGGTAGAGATGATTATAACGGTGATGGTGATGATGGTAACGAGTGTGATGGTAACGGTGGTGGCGATGGTGAGGATGGTGGTACTGGTGATGGTTATGGTGGTGACGGTAACGATGCTGATGATGGCAAGGATGGTGGCTATGGTAACGATGGTGGTGGCGACAAGGGCGGTGGTGATGTTAACGATGGCGGTGATGGTTATGGTAGTGATGGTGAGAATGGAGGACCTGGTGGTGGTTATGGTTGTGAATGTAACGATGGTGACGATGGTGATTGCAACGATGGCGGTGGCGGTGGTGGTGGTGGTGGTGGTGTTGATGGTTATGGTAGAGATGCTAACGATGGTGGTGATGGTAAGGATGGCGGTATTGGTGATGGTTATGGTGGTGATGCTAATGATGCTGATGATGTTTATGGTAATGGTGGTGGTGATGGTAACGACGGTGGTACTGGTGATGGCAACGACGGTAATGGTGGGGATGTTGATGGTAATGTGGAGGTGATAATGAGAATGGTGGTACTGGTGATGGTTATGGTGGTGATGGTAACGATGCTGATGATGGTGATGATAACGTGGAGGTGATAGTGCGGATGGTGGCATTGGTGATGGTTATGGTGGTGATGGTAACGATGGTGATGATGGCAAGGATGGCGGTGATTGCAACGATGGCGGTGGTGAAATAATGTCAAATTCGTCTAAAATACTCTGAAAAATGTTTAAACTGGACGTAAAAGTCTTCAGAATATCTGGAAACAGGCTGAAATATCTATCAACGAGTCTAAACGGGTCTCAATACACGCTGAAAATATATAATATGACTTCTAAATAATCCTCGAAATTGCTTGAAAAGTTGTTAAATATGTTGTAAAAGCGTCCTGAATATACCAAAAGCGTCTAAAAGATCTAGCAGAGGGTGAAAAATTGCAACAAAATGGGGTGAAACGTCTTAAAAATGTATGAAAATGACTGAATAACTCTGAAAATTGTCTGAAAAGATGTTAAATATGTTGTAAAAGCGCCCTGAATATACTAAAAGCGTCTAAAAGATCTAACAGAGGGTGCAAAATTGCAGCAAAATGGGGTGAAACGTCTTAAAAATGTGTGAAAATGACTGAATAACTCTGAAAATTGTCTGAAAAGTTGTTAAATATGTTGTAAAAGCAGCATGAATATACTAAAAGCGTCTAAAAGATCTAACAGAGGGTGCAAAATTGTAGCAAAATGGGGTGAAACGTCTTAAAAATGTATGAAAATGACTGAATAACTCTGAAAATTGTCTGAAAAGTTGTTAAATATGTTGTAAAAGCGCCCTGAATATACTAAAAGCGTCTAAAAGATATAACAGAGGGTGCAAAATTGCAGTAAAATGGAGCGAAACGTCTTAAAAATGTATGAAAATGACTGAATAACTCTGAAAATTGTCTGAAAAGTTGTTAAATATGTTGTAAAAGCGCCCTGAATATACTAAAAGCGTCTAAAAGATATAACAGAGGGTGCAAAATTGCAGGAAAATGGAGCGAAACGTCTTAAAAATGTATGAAAATGACTGAATAACTCTGAAAATTGTCTGAAAAGTTGTTAAATATGTTGTAAAAGCGCCCTGAATATACTAAAAGCGTCTAAAATATCTAACAGAGGATGCAAAATTGTAGCAAAATGGGGTGAAACGTCTTAAAAATGTATGAAAATTACTGAATAACTCTGAAAATTGTCTGAAAAGTTGTTAAATATGTTGTAAAAGCGCCCTGAATATACTAAAAGCGTCTAAAAGATCTAACAGAGGGTGCAAAATTGTAGCAAAATGGGGCGAAACGTCTTAAAAATGTATGAAAATGACTGAATAATTCTGAAAATTGTCTGAAAAATTCTTAAATATGTTGTAAAAGCATCAAGAATATGCTAAAAGTGCTTAAAAAGATCTATCAGAGGACTCAAAATAGTATCAAAATGTTTATGAAATTCCTAGAGGGAGATCAGGGTAGCGTATGACAGGATAGAATAGATAAGCAGAGGAGGGAATAGGATAGATGATAAGAGGATAGAATGAATGTCTAGAAACGTATCATGTTAGTAGAATAGAATAAATAATAATAAGAGGATCTATCTTAGGTTAGGCTAGGCCATGTTAGATTAGGATAGGTTAGGTTAGGTTAGGATAGGTTAGACGAGTAGAAGTATGGGGCTTAGGTTAAATTATCAAAGACGGGAGTAAATAGTGGGAGCTGGGTTAGGTTAGGTTAGCCATGTAGAAGTATGGAGCTTAGGTTAGGTTAAGATAAGTTAGAAGAGTAGAAGTATGAGGCTTAGGTTAGGTTAGATTAGGATAGGTTAGGTTAGTGAGGCAATGTGGGGTGAGGTAACATTATGTTGGGGTAATATATTCAATCAAATCAGAAAGCTCTTGTTTTAGGTGGCGTACATCAATATAGTGAACGACATACTCAGGCACCATGAACGCTCATAAGCATACATACACTGCTATAGGCCTTAAGAGTCATCCCTAGAGATTCCTTCAAACACCTACATCCTGCGTCCTTCTATCCTCCTACCTAATAATCCTTAGATTACGCATGGCGGCCATCTTGCCCATAAAAAAGTGGCCCAGCTTCCCCTCAACCTCCCTACTGTTATGTCAACAACCACAGCAGTTGCTGATTTTATGCACAAAGTTTCGGAAAATCTAGACAAAGGTTTGAGCACTGCGGGAGCATTAATTGATCTTTCAAAGGCGTTTGACTGTGTCTCTCATCAAATACTGCTTAATAAACTAGAAATTTATGGCATAAGAGGCAAAATGCTAAATATAATTAAGTCTTATCTAAGTAATAGAAAGTGTTCAACAGAAATCAACCATAAAATAGGTTCAAAAGTGTAAAGTATGTATCAGAACAAAAAGTAGTAACAACTGGAGTATCTCAAGGGTCTGTTCTGGGTCCAATTTTGTATCTAATATATGTAAATAATTTACCAAATATAACTACCAATACTATAGTATAGTATGCAGATGACACCACAATGATTTGCAGTGAAAAATCTCGTACTCAGTTGGTAACAGAAATTTCACACTCTGTAAAACAGCTAGCAACGTACTTAAGTAGCATAAATTTAGAAGTTAATTCTAAGAAAAGCAAAATGATCATATTTGAATACCGTAAAGCAAATGTAGTAACTGATGATGTACACTATAACAACACTAGAATTGAAAAAGTTGATAACCATAACTTCCTAGGGATTCACATAAACAATAGGTTAACTTGGGAAGCTCATATTGACTATGTATGTAAAAAAATAAGCTCAAATATATATGTTTTAAGACAATTATCATTGTATTTAGACAAAAACATGTTACAAACTTTATATTTTGGACTCATCTATCCTCATATCTCCTATGGCATAGAATTACGGGGAAGCACCTGTAATGCGCACATGAATAGAGTATTGGTGTTGCAAAAAAATGTGTACGTTGTATCTATAGATTAGCAAGTACTGATTCGTGTAGAAATGTATTTAGAGATAGTAAGATTCTTACTGTAGCTGGACTATATGTATATAAGGTAGTTGTAATTGCAACTGAGAAGGAAAATAATGGCTCAAGTAACAGCGCACTTTATGATTATTATACCAGAGGAAGGGATGACTACCACAGGAAGCATTTAAATCTCAAATCAACTTGCAAGGATCCATCAATTATAGGACAGATATTGTACAACACACTGCCAACAACTGTTAAACAACACAAAGGAAAACAATTTAAAAAGGAACTGAAAACATATTTAATCCAGAAATGTATATATAGGTTAGATGAATTATAATTAATTATATGTAATGAATTGTAAATGGTATTATCTGTTGTAAATAGAAACTTCTTAATTATATAGAAAATGTATGTATATATTCAGTTTAGTTTAATCTTATAATATTAATGTAACTTATGTATACCCATTGTATTGTAGAATATGACAATGTCTGAAACTTCTATGAAGTCTATAGACAATAAACATTATTATCATCATCATCATCATCATCACCATCACCATCACCATCACTATTACTATCACTATCACTATATCACTATCACTATCATTATCAATATCATTATCAATATCATTATCATTATTATTGTGTATATATGACCTTTTTTGTGCCTTAGGTTCAAGTATTGGATGTGTTTGAGAACCCAAAGTTCTTTCAACTGGTGATGGAAAAGCATGGGGCAGGAATGGATCTTTTCGAGTTCATGGACAGAAAATCCTATCTTGATGAATCACTGAACAGCTATATCTCCAGACAGGTATATAACATTATTTGAACATACATTTTAGAAATGTTTGGTAATTTTTAGTTATGGTTAATTAACTGATGTTAATGGGCTACCCTCAAGCCAAATGTCACATTTGTTTATATAACACAATTTCTAAGCATAATTTTTCAGACTATTTATATTATTTACAAAATTTTGATGTAATGAAAATGCTTAGGAATTACTATCTCTTCCTTATGGTATACAGAGAAGCAATGCTGAGTTTTCAGGAAATGCACTCCCTTTAATTTTTTGAATGGTCAAGGGAAATAAATTACATTTTATATATGTCAAAAGGCAGAAAAATCATATATCAATGACATTATAAACAAAAGCGGTTAAGGGTGTTATGTATTTTGTCTATCTGGGGAAATTTTTAAATTGTTTGGCGGTAGTCCTTTTAGGTGTCATGGCGGTCAATCTCACAGCATTTTCAAAACATGACTAGAATATCGACATGTGCAATATTATGAATATCGTTCCACACATGAATGTTGAGCTATGGAAATACAATAGTGCTATGTGGTCAGATGTTAAAACACATTTTGAGAAGGTGCTGCTTTCTTTGTTATGCAGTGATGATATAATGTCATTTATTGACTTGTGTATTCAGCGTTGAAGAGGTTAAGGCAAAGTGTGGAATTCTGTTCAAGTTTCAGCAGTTGAAATGAATAATAAGATTAGTTTTTCTCATTCCTGCAAATAAAAGGATTAAGTTGTTTGGCGGTGATGATGAGAATAGTAGAGTGATGAAAGTAAAGAAAAGGGTGGAGATGAAGTTGTGTGTGCTGAAAATGTCATTCACATGTCGGATTATTTCTCCAAATGGTGTTGGTTATGTTCTTACTGGCTGTTGGACAATGGAGCAGAAAGAATATTTCTGCTGTATTAATGAGTGGTTGGTTGTAAAAAACAAGAAACTGGGGTGCAAAAGTGTAAGAAAGCTGGTACACTGGTGCCAGAAAGAAGTAATTGAGGAATGAAAATGTTGCAACAGTGGTCTACAATTTCACTGTCATGCTTTGGAGAAAGCAAAACAGACCAGATGACATGTCTCTGAAATAAAATCTGCAAACACAAAGAAAGCTCAGCCCATCAAACTGCTTTGAAAATACTATGTGCAGCAAATGAAAAATCTTTGGAATCTGTCTGCACTGGAGAACGAAAAGTCATTAACAGCTTATGTTTTTGTAACAGCCTGTAAAGTTGCCAAGCAGAATCAATTGTGTAATTATTCTTAGAAATTGATGTTTAGAAATTAAATGAAGTGGACATGAATCGTATTGTCGCCCAGAGCATTATTGTCGGTGCTACCGCAAAGGAGTCGAAGGAAAGAGACAGAGAATGGCCGCATTGTTGGGCGCTTGCCGAAAGAGAGAAAGTGATAGATGCCTCTAGAATTGTCTGCTTTGTATGTCACCGCAAAATAACTGAGCTTTCCCGAAGTTTCCAGAATAGTGCTTGGGAGATATAAATAGCGGTAAAGTGTGAGAAGGGACAGTTCTTTGTGTTACGAGTTCGGAGCCGTGCTGTTGGAGAATCGGAAAAGACTTTCTTGCTGTTGCAACGAGTGTACAAAGTTACTGTTTACGGAAATAAAAGTGTTTCTTTATCTCGACTACATCTATCTTCTTTACTTCACACCCAACCAAAAAGTCACACTGGTGTCAGGAGTGGGATTCGCCGAATTGCTTCTAGTTTCGTTACATCGTCGTTAGAAGTTGCAACGTTAGAACCAAGATGGAGGGAGATTCGGAAACCAGGATGATGGCAATGATGAAAGAATTATTCGCCGAAATGAAGACGGCAAACGACAACCTCGCTGCCAAAATGAAGACGGCAAACGACAACCTCGCTGCCGAGCTGAAAGAAGAAATGAAGACGGCAAACAACCTCGCTGCTGAACTGAGAGACATGAAGACGACAAACGACAACCTCGCGGCCGAGCTAAAAGAGATGAAGACGGAGCTATCGGCGAAAATTGACGAGCAACTGACTGGCGTGAGGAAGGATGTGAAAGAGCTCGGTGGAAAGATGGAGGACCTCGGCCAACGCGTTGACGCCCTGGAGAATGTCGGGAAACGGCTTAGCGTTCTCGAAGACAGGGTCGACGCTAGCGCCAAGGAGCTAAATGCAATGGTGGAAGGGATGCTTAGTGAAAAGCTCAAGAACTACAAGGCCGAGGCTCCAGCACGCGACACAACATCGACGCGCGTCAAACCACCGAAGCACGATGGCACGTCAACGTTTGAGGTCTTCCGCCGTCAATTCGACACAGTGGCCAAGCACAACAAATGGTCGCCAGAAGAAGAGGCCGCGCAGCTGATAGCCAGCCTCCAGGGACGAGCCGCAGAGGTGCTGAACGCAGTCCACACGCTCAGGTTACCGGGCGGAGCGGACGTGTTTTTGCATCACTCTGGTGAAAACGCCTTTTAGTTGTTTATTTTTGTTTCTTCTTTAGTGAGAGTAGTATAAATTGTGAGTGTAGTGTTTTATAAGTGTGTGGTGTAAAGGACAAGTAAGTAGATGCAGTAGTGTGCTATATACTGTAGTTTAAAAATAGAAATAAATTCGACGTATGAAGTTATAGTGCGGCAAGTTGGCCCTGTTTGATTATAGCTGCCAAAGTCAGCAATATTTTTCCGCTGCTTGCACGTAGTGCAAAGCGGAGGACCTTCATAGTCTTCATTAGTAGTGTTTATGTAAAATAGGTGAAAAAGATAATTTTTATTGGCTTAATTTTAATACATCGGGGGGCTTTTCCCCTCGTAATATGGCAAGTAATAAAGAAGAGCTTCAGGAAGGCTTTACGCCTAAGAGATCACTTAGAAGGTCGCCTGAGAGGAAAAGCCATGCAGTAAATTTGACCAAAAATATGGAAGAAATGGCAGAGGATATAAATAATATCAATAATACCGAACAAGTAAAAATTGTAAGCGAAATGGCAACAATGGATGAATTTGATCTCCTTATTGTTGAATTAAATAATATGATTAGTAAAGAAAAAATGACAGTTGAAAAAAAAAGGAATTTCATGCCATGTTCGGAAAACTCAACAAATTATATACAGCCAAGACAACTAAATTAGAAATTGCATTAGCAGAGGCCAGATTGGCTAAAGATATATGTATCAGTAAGGTTAATGAACCGGTAAAGAGTTACGCGCAGACGGTAGCAATTCCAGGTATTCCTGTTTTGAAAAAATCAATCACCAAACCAGAAGCTTATCAAATGGCGGTAAATGTAAAGAAACATACACTTTTTATTTCATCAAAGAACAATCAGGATTCTAGGGAATTACAAAAGATTGTGACACAAAGCCTGAAACCTACACAGGAGAAAATCAAAATAAGACAGGTGAGGACTGCAGGAAAAAATTTGATTCTGGATATGGAAACTGAAGAAGATATGAACAAAGTAATAAACAGCAAAAATCTAGAAGGGAAGGATCTAACTATTGAACCTCCCAGAAAAAGAAATCCCCTTATGATCATATATGACGTTTTATCGGGCACTAAAGAAGAATAATTAAAAGAAAATATTTATTTACAAAATTTTGAAGGCTCTCTCTCAAAGGAAGAATTTGATAAAGATTTCCTTTTAAAATTTAAAGCAGGTCCCAGAGAAAAAGCCACAGTGCATCATGTTGCTGAAGTTTCAGCCAAAATTAGAAACATATTAAATAGCAGAGGCAGGGTATTTTTAGGTTTCCAAGCATGTTCAGTAAAGGACTATATCTCTGTTCCAAGATGCCTAAAGTGTTACGATTATGGACATATTGCCAAAAACTGCAGAGCTCAAAGTACAGTTTGTGGGCATTGTGGGGAGAATACACATACTAGGAAAGATTGTAATCATAAAGATAAACCTGTAGTTTGTATACCATGTGAAAAGAGGAAGAAGAAATGCGGGGGGAAAGATAACTGTCCCACTTATAGAATGTATTGGGAGCGAACTGTTTCTAGGATAAACTATGAGTGAGTCACAAACTAAATTAGTGCAACAATCACGTAGGAAACCCCGGCGAAACACACCAAGTAGAATACGCAGAAATTTATTAAGAGTAATTAGACACAAACTTAAATTAAATCAGAATAAAATTAATTATCAAACACAAACCGATTCAATATATGTTAAACCTGAATTAATAAATGTATATGCTAATGGTAAAGTTGATGAATATGAAAATAACTTCATAAAATCAGATTCTAGTAACATGGTATATGCAAAAATTAAAGACGATTTACAACAGAAGAACTCAGATAAAAAACAAAGGATAACTGTAGATTACGATGCTATTTCAAAAATAGGAGAAGAAGAGGAAGAAGAACAACAGAAAGAAGAGAAAAATTTAATAGCAAATAGTAACACATTAATTCCAATGACGAGCACATTACAAAATTTTTACAACAAAAATTTCCTATCAGACTTATGGAAATATAGATCAGGCAACTTAAAACAAATGCATCAGGTTTTTAAAACGGAAGGGAAGGTTAATATACCGGAAACGCTTGTGGAAGAACAGAGGGTGCTAACTTCTGATGACGGCAGCGAAGACCACGGACACACGACAGGCGACAGCTCAATGACACCAGATGCTGCGGTCAGCAGTGTTTACGCTGCATTTGACGAAACATTACAGCTGAGCCGTTTAGAGGAAAGAAACAACTTATCAGCAGCTTTAAGGCATATTATACGAACCCTCCACAAAAACGGCGATAAAATTATTTTTCCAATCCCAGATGCTATCGATAGAATGGAACTAAAAGTTCTAAATATTCCAACCGACCCAAACGAATTATTAGAATTAGTTAAAAAAGTTTATAGTAGAAGAAATGAAATCTTGGATCTGGATGAAGTATATAAACATTTTGTTTTATGTTATGGAAGAATTGCTTTTGATGGGTCGCAAAAATGGCCGCATTGTTATGCGGTGATTAGGCATGATAACCTTGACTATCCCAAAATAATCTCCCAAAAAGCAACACCTACCCCAATATTCCCTCAAACCACCAATCATAGTAATACAGGAATCTTTAAACATAAATCCAACAAAGTCCCGCAAAATAATTATAAAAAAACCAATAGATATCCCACCAATAGTAATCCATTTCTCCAAGTAACAAAATTATTAAGTAACAACAGCAAACCCAAACCTTCCAATACCCCACCTAAAATCAAACCCAAAACCCCACAAATGAGAAGAGTACAATTGGTTCGTGTACATAAACTATCGAGAGAGCTCACTGAAGAAAATAGGAAACAGGGTATTAAACAAAAATTTTTGGCACCCAGAGGTTATGTTCTTTTAAGACGAAATAATGGCAGACTCACACCAATACCCCATCAGATTACTTAGATTGGCACAAATAAACGCCCAGAGAAGTAGATTGGTTATGTCGGAAATCAAGAAGATTATAAATAAGTTAAATATCGATATTTTATGCATACAAGAGCCTTACTTAATAAACAAAAAACTAGCATATACCCCTGTTATGGCGAGAGAAATTCACACCGGGGAGAATCCAATGGCAGCTATTATTATAAATAGCAATGAACTACAGGTAACCAAAATAACACAACTAAATGATACACATAATAACTGCATACAAATCAGTCATGATACAGGAACTTTTATTCTTTCCAACCACTACTTTCAGTACAGCCATGAAATTGAACCATATCTGGAATCGATACATAATATAAATAGACTATATCCAAATTATGAAGTATTACATACAATGGATGCAAATGCGAAGTCTGAATGGTGGCACAATAGTACAAAAGATGAAAGAGGGGAAAAATTGGAAGAGATTATATCAGAACTCAACTTAAGTGTTCTAAATCTACCTAACAACGCACCAACCTTTGAAAATCGAGCAGGTGCAACATCGAACATTGACCTGACCCTAGCAAATTTTTACATGGTTAACAAAATAGAAAACTGGAAAGTAGGTTTGGATTACACTACAAGCGATCACAGATTAATTTATTTCAATTACATTTTAGAACCCAGAAGAAATGTACATTTTAAAAAGGAATTTAGATTAAACTACAGACAAACCAACTGGGAGAGATTTCGACAGCAATTTGAAAACGTAAATCTAAATTACACCGGCAATGATCTACATTTTGAAGCCAAAGAATTGGAGAAAATAATTAGACAAATAATGATAAATACCATACCGAAGCGCAAAATTAAGAAATATACAGACAACGTATGGACAGAAGAACTTTACAACTTACGAAGAAAATTAAGGAAAACTAGACGAATATATCAAAAAACTATAATATATGAAGAAAGAGAAAGAAATCTGTTACTTTACAGAAAAGCTAAACTTAAATTTAAGACAACCCTGCAAGAAACTAGGGAAAAATCATGGCAAAATTATATCGAAAACAGCATAGGCCAAAACATTTGGGGAGTACCATATAAAATAGTTATGGAAAAAATAAAAAAACCGGAAGTGTTAAATACTTTGAGAAAAGAAGATGGGACTATTACAACCAACTGGTCGGAATCTATAAACGAATTGCTACGAAAACTACTACCGTATGATAATGACGAGACAGATAATGAGCAAAATAGGATATTAAGAAATGAACTACAGGCACCATATGAAAACAATACAGTCATTTTCCCATTTCATGAAACTGAAATCAAACATACAATTTTAAACCTTAAGAAAAAGAAGGCAGCTGGAATAGATGAAATTAAAAATGAGATTTTGATTAATATAAGGGATAGCTTAATTCCATATTTACACAATATGTTTAATGACTGTCTATGGCAAGGAGAATTTCCCAGAGCTTGCAAAATTGCCAAGTTGACAATACTCAAAAAAGGAAGTGATAAAGATCCACTTGATCCTAAGTCCTATCGACCAATCTGCTTATTGAACACTATAGGGAAAGTTTTTGAATCCTTATTGAATAAAAGAATCATTGAATTTAGAACCATGATTGGCATGAATGACAACCAATATGGATTTCGGAAGGGAAGGTCTACCGAGGATGCCATTAACACAGTAATTGGAGCCACAAAAAATTCACCAAGCAAATATGTAGCCGCTATTTTTGTCGATATTTCTGGCGCTTTTGACAACCTTTGGTGGCCTTTTCTTTTTAAGAGATTAAGAAGCTTAAATTATCCAGTTTCATTATATAGAATTCATTTAAACTATTGCAAAGATAGAAAAGTGAAACTTTTAGGAATAAATCAAACAATAACTAAGACTATTACTAAAGGATGCCCACAGGGTTCTATATTAGGGCCCACATTTTGGGACATTGTTTTAGAAACTCTCCTAGAGGAAGTACAGCGCAATAATAATTGTCTGAAAGTAATAGCTTACGCTGATGACGTAGTTTTTTTAATAGATGCAAATTCAAGACGAGAACTAGAAGGAAAAAGTAATAATTTGTTGCATATACTTTCAACCTGGTGCAAGAGTTCCAAAATGAAGATATCCCCAGCAAAATCTGGATATATGATTTTAAAGGGAAATTTTAAAAGGGATCCAAGTTTAAAATTTGAAAATGAAAAAATAAGAAGAAATAAGAATATGAAATATTTAGGAATATATTTAGATGAGAAGTTAAATTTTTATCATCATACAGAGCATGTAAGGGTCAAAGCCGAAAAAACTATGATGAAACTTTCTAGAATAATTCAATTTGATTATAAAATTCCGCTCCATACTGTTAGCATATATCACACAAGTATATTCAGCTCAATAATAACTTACGGTGCTGCAATTTGGGCTACTAGAATGAAAAATGTGATGATTAGAAATCTCCTAAGAAGGACACAAAGGAAAGTTTTATTAAGATTCACGGCAGCTTATAAAACAACCCCTACTTTAGCTCTTTTTGTAATAACTGGAATTTGGCCAGTAGATTTAACTCTAAGACTTCGAGGAGCTTATTTTTGGCTTAAAAAAGGAAACTTTAACGCAGTTGCTGATATTTTGGAGCAGTATTGCACTACTAAGCGGGAAATTAAAACTAGACTGATGCATATTCGGCAAGAAGAATGGGAAATTATAAATCAAGGAAGGCGTGCCTTTTCTTTCTTCACGAATATCTCCGAAAGATTGGCACTCAAACATTTGAATAATACGAAAGGACTTGTACACTATATATCTGGCCATGGACCTTACGGCACTTATTGGAAAAAAATTAATAAATTGAACACCGATGAGTGTGACGTATGCTTTAAGCAGGACACACCGGAGCATGTTATGTTTGAATGTCAAAAAAACACCAATTTTACGCTTGAGGAAAGAGAAAATCTACAAGGATATCAGCTCTTTGATATAATACGTAACAAAGATCTGTTTCCACATTTAGAGGCTCTAGCAACAAGATTAGTTTACATGCTAGAAAGATAATTATAGAACAACCTCGACAAGCAGGAAACATAACGATAAATGCAGCAGAAAGACGATCACACAGAATTCAGACCAGGAACATGACAAGAAACCGTGAAAACCTACATATATATGATGAAATGGAACGGGATGGAATTTAATTATCCAGACAACGAGGTAAAGGGACCGAGCACAATAGTATACAGTCAGGATGGAGAGGCAGTATACTCAGGAAGTACTATCGGTGTGAGGCAGGCGACAACCCACGACCAGGGAGATGATCAGAAAGGAGTGGCGTGTCGAGGCGAGGCGAGGCGAGGCGAGGCGAGGCGAGGCGAGGCGAGGCGAGGCGAGGCGAGTCGAGTCGAGTCTTCACCAAGTCGGGATTGCTGCATCATGCATTGATAGGAAGATCGGCGACGGATTGAGTGACCGCAAGTGCTAATGATCAAGTTAGTGATAGGATTTTAAGTGATTTATGACCCTGATTATCTAGTTAATCAAATTAAAAGTAAATAAGTGATTTAGTGATGTGAAAGTTGAATTAGTGAAGTGAAATGTGATTTATTTCATAAAACTTCTGGATGTTTAGGAAATAATAGTGAAAGATAATTTTGTAAAAATTAATTAAAAATAATTAAATATTAGTGATTTTAGTCCACATTATTATATTATTAAAGTATATAAATCATCTTATTAATCAAAAGTATAACATTTTTGTGTATGTTGTTTTTATAAATTTTGGTTATGTAGATTTTGAACTTTATACTACACACATTTTGTAGATTTTGTAGTTTTTGTGCTGGAAACCAGTACATATAGTATGCCGCCGGTAACCGGCGGCAGTTTAGAGTTTTAGTTTATAGCTGTTTCTTTTTCTTTATATATATATATATATAACTGGTTACCAGTTATATTTTACTGGATACCAGTAAATTTTTGTTTATTTAAAATTTTTAATAAATATGTAAATTTAAATTAAAAAATATATATTTATAAAAAGTATTAGTTATAGGTATAATATTAAATTAATTAAATTTTAAATAATAATGATAGGTAATAATAATGATGATAATGATATTAATAGTAATAATATAATTTATAATTTTATGTGATAATTATAATTAATAATTTAATTTTATATATTTGTTTATTGTTTAGTAATAGTTTGTAGTTGTGAGTGATGTTGTGTATGAAATTTATATTTTGTTGTATTGAGGAGATTAATTTGTTTTAATTTTAAAATTTTATTGTTTTTTTTTCTTTTAACATATATATTAATTTATTTAGAAATTTTATTGTATTTTGATTGTTTGAAATGATTTGTTATTGTTTTAGAGAATTTATTTCTTAGAGTGATTATGTGTGAAATGTTATAATTTGTGTTTTTGTTCTTATTTTCTTGTGTTTTGTTTTATGATATATTATTTAATTTATCTATCTTTATAATTTGTTATATATTATATTATATTATTTTGTAATTTTATTTTAAAATTTTTCTGTAAAGTATGTTGTATGTATGAATGTGTAGAATAAATAAATTTTAAAGATCTGGCATATTAGCCCTGGTGTAAGTAATTAGGTGCCAGGGTTATTATACAGATTTTTATTTTATTTTATTTTATTTTTTTATTTTAGTCCAGACTGCGGCGGCGCCCAAAGACAATTGGGAGGCCCTGGAGAACCGGTTCGGAAACCACCGCTTACCTGCAGCCTACCGCAGCCAACTGAAATCTAGGATGCAACTGCCAGTGGAGACGCTGCAGGAGTTCGCCCTGGCAATCGAACAGCTGGCCAGCAAAGCCTTGGTCGACCTTCCCTCCGAATTCGTATCCCGAGAGGCCGCCTATACCTTCGTCGACGGGGTACGCGATGCCGAGATACTTCAACGCCTGATGCTCGGCGACTACAAGAGCATCCACGACGCACTAACAGCCGCATTAAGGATGGAAGTGGCCAAAGTGATGGCTACCCCGACCTCGAAGACAAGGAGTGTCCGCTACGATGAAGACCACAGACCAGTCCAGGGACGCCGACGAAGACCAGGTGGCGTGTGTTGGGGGTGTGGCCAGCCGGGACACCTGATGAGAGACTGCCGGCACCAAGAAGAGCAGCCGGAAAACGAGTAATGACCGGCGTGGCGAGGGGCACGTCGGCGCCGTCACCATCATCCCCTCGAGTGACACTGCGCGCCGTCAGCCGACGGATGGATGACAGCCTCATCGCGGACGGTTGGGTGAGAGGAAAGCCGTGCCGCGTGCTTGTTGACACTGGAGCAGCCGTGACTGTCGTCAGACCTGACGTAGCCAGGGGCTTGCCGTCGAGAAAACCGAGCCGACCGTACCAACTAGTGACGGCATCGGGTGACACCTTGCCTGTGGAGAGGGGGGCCCTGCTGCAGTTGACCTTGGGGCGAAGTGTCTTGCGTTTGTGGGTGTTCGTCGCGGAGGTGGCTGAGGAGGTGATACTGGGACTGGATGCCCTCAGGAGCCACGAGGCGACGGTCGACATCGGCAAGAAGGTTCTGCGGCTTAAGGGAGAGGAAGTAATGCTCCGGCACCCCGAAGAACGCCTTGGAATCTGCAGGGTCATTCTCAGGGAAGACGTAGTTGTCCCTGCGAGAAGCGAGATGGTAGTGACGGCGCGACTGGAAGGCCAGCGCAAGAAGAACATGCTGCTGGACCGGAAGACACATGTGCACGGGCTCGGTGTAGCCGGGACATTGTTGCCGTGCTGAGAGGAGGTGCCGGTGAGACTGCTCAACCCAACAGACACCGATCACGACGTCCAAACGGGACGGAGTTGGGGACGTGTGAGCCCGTGGTCAGCGTAACACCAATAGACAAGACCCAGGAGCCGGTGCCGACGCAACACCTGGGGTCCCGGCTGGAAGAATTACTGGAGAGGGCGGCCGAACACCTGACCGCTGAACAGAGAGAGAAGGACCAACAACTGTGAGACGATATCAGCGCGTCTTCAGCCAAGGCAGCAGCGATTACGGCCGCACGGACCGAGTGCTTCACCACATCGACACCGGAGACGCCCGGCCTATTCGGCAACCACCTAGACGCGTTCCGTTGGCTAAACAAGCGGCGGTACGAGACATGCTGGAGGACATGAGAACCAAGGGAGTGATCGAAGAGTCTGATAGTCCTTGGTGTTCCCCTGTAGTGCTGGTGAAGAAGAAGAATGGCGAGCTACGCTTCTGCGTAGATTACAGGAAGCTGAACGCTGTCACCAGGAAGGACTGCTTCCCCTTACCCCGGATTGACGACACCCTGGACACGCTTGCTGGTGCGCAGTGGTTCTCAACCCTGGACCTGAAATCGGGTTACTGGCAGGTGGCTCTAGACCCGAGAGACAAGGAGAAGACCGCATTCTCGACAGGCCAAGGGCTTTGGCACTTCACAGTTATACCCTTTGGTCTCTGCAACGCACCAGCTACCTTCCAACGCCTCATGGAGTCAGTAATGAGAGGATTGACTTATGACGCCTGCCTGTTATACCTGGACGACATCATCATCGTCGGCAAGACATTCGAAGACCATCTTGAAAAACTGAGCAAGGTGCTGCAGAGACTGCAGGCGACCGGCTTGAAGCTGAACGCCAAGAAGTGCCAGCTCTTCCGCAGGGAAGTCAACTACTTGGGACACATAGTCTCACCAACTGGAGTGGCCACGGATCCGGAGAAGACACAGGCCGTGAGAGATTGGCCTCGCCCAAAGGATAGGCGAGAACTGCGCAGTTTCCTTGGTTTGTGCAGTTATTACCGCCGCTTCGTAAAGGGCTTCTCCAGCATCGCCAAACCCCTCACTCGCTTGACAGAAGAACATCGACCTTATGTGTGGACGGAGGACGCCGAAGGTGCTTTCCGGCAGCTCAAGAGGACGCTCTGCAGTGCTCCTATTTTGGGATTCCCACAACCAGGCGACGCCTTCATTGTGGACACCGACGCCAGCGACCATTGCATTGCAGGCGTCCTATCCCAAGTCCAGAACGGCCACGAGCGGGTGATAGCCTACTACAGCAAGACGTTGTCCAAGGCAGAGAAGAACTACTGTGTCACCGGACGAGAGCTACTGGCGGTAGTGAAGACCTTGGAGCATTTCCACAAGTACCTGTACGGTCAGCCATTCCACCTGAGGACAGACCACTCCGCCCTAACCTGGCTACTTAGCTTCAGGAACCTGGAGGGCCAGACAGCCCGTTGGGTCCAAAGGTTGCAGGAGTACGACTTCACCTCCAAACATCGCAGAGGGAAGAGCCACGGCAATGCAGACGCCATGTCCCGAAGACCCTGCCTAGAAGAGTGCCGCAAATGCGCAAGAGTGGAAGAGAAGGAGCATACTGCAGCTGTCAGAGTGTTCACGGCAGTGCCTGCGGACGGATGGGATAGCGCGGGCCTGAGGAGGGAGCAGCTGGCGGACGCCGACTTGGGGCCACTCTTGAGAGAAGTGCAGGCAGGGACAAGACCAACCTGGGAGGACATCGCACCCAGAAGCGCTACATACAAGTCGTACTGGGCCCAATGGGACTTGTTGAAGACCAAAGAGGGCGTGTTGTTCCGGGTATGGGAATCACCTGATGGGAAGACCCAGAAAGAGCAGTTGGTACTTCCCCGAAGTAGGGTCCCGGAAGTCTTGGAGGAAATGCACGCCGGTACCTCGGGTGGACACCTAGGAGCAAACCGGACGATCGACAAACTCCGACAGCGCTACTACTGGCTGAGGCTCCGAGCAGACGCTGAGAACTGGTGCCGTCAATGTCACGTGTGCGCGGCGAGTCGCGGCCCCCAGACTAGGAGCCGGGGTCGCATGCAGCAGTACAACGTCGGAGCGCCCTTCGAACGCATCGCCGTCGACATAGCTGGACCATTCCCAGTGTCCGATCGAGGCAACAAGTACCTGATGGTAGCTGTGGACTACTTCACCAAGTGGCCGGAGGTGTATGCCATCCCGAACCAAGAGGCGAAGACAGTTACAGACTGCCTCGTGGAACAGCTGTTTTGCCGTTTTGGGGTCCCGTTAGAGCTCCACAGCGACCAGGGCACCAATTTTGAGTCGCACCTAATGAAGGAGGCATTGGAAAGTCTTGGGGTGAACAAGACCCGCACAACACCCCTACTTCCACAGTCGGACGGCATGGTCGAGAGATACATCAAGACCCTAGAGGAGCACCTGAGGAAGGTCGTGGCCAGCCATCAGAGAGACTGGGACCTCAAGGTACCACTGTTCTTGCTGGCCTATCGCTCGTCGACACACGACACCACCGGGATGACACCAGCAAGCCTAATGTTCGGCCGAGACCTACGCCTCCCTTGTGACCTGGCTTTTGGGAGCCTCCCGGAAGCGAAACGGCCGGCAACCGAGTATGTGGAGAGTCTAGTAGACCATCTCCACGACATGCACGAGATGGCTCGTCAGAACATCCAGATGGCGAGATACCGCATGAAGACCCGGTACGACAGGCAAGTCAACAGCCGAGGATTCCAGCAAGGTGACATGGTCTGGTTGTACCGCCCTACCCGGACCAAGGGACGCTGCCCAAAACTTCAACAACCGTGGCAAGGACCGTACCGAGTGGTAAAGAGGATTAACGACGTAGTCTACCGCATCCAGAAGGTGCCCCGAGGGAAGATGTTAGTGGTACACCTGGATCGTCTGCCCCGTTACGATGGTGCTGTTCGGGACGACCAGCCCTGAGGAGGGAGCAGTGTCGCCCAGCGCATTATTGTCGGAGTCGAAGGAAAGAGACAGAGAATGGCCGCATTGTTGGGCGCTTGCCGAAAGAGAGAAAGTGATAGAGGCCTCTAGAATTGTCTGCTTTGTATTTCACCGCAAAATAACTGAGCTTTCCCGAAGTTTCCAGAATAGTGCTTGGGAGATATAAATAGCGGTAAAGTGTGAGAAGGGACAGTTCTTTGTGTTACGAGTTCGGAGCCGTGCTGTTGGAGAATCGGAAAAGACTTTCTTGCTGTTGCAACGAGTGTACAAAGTTACTGCTTACGGAAATAAAAGTGTTTCTTTATCTCGACTACATCTGTCTTCTTTACTTCACACCGAACAAAAAAGTCACAATATTCTTATTGCAGGTTTGCATGTGTCAATATATGAGGTCATATTGCTGCAGAAATAATAGTCATGCTACCTGATATGATGGAACCAACTAATATCTACTTAGATTTTATTGAAGTACCATAATGCACAACAGCTGAAGGAGTATTCAATGCTGTAATGAGTAATTTAAAGACTTCAGGTTTTGATGAAGAATTTTTGAATAAGTCTCATTTCTGTTGTCAGTGATACCAAGGCAGTTATATTGGGGAAAAAGAAGGGTGCAGTTACATTGCTGAAACAAGCTTTTCCAGAAATTTTAAGTTGTCACTGTGCCAACCATAAGCTAGAGCTATAAGCCTTAACAAGAAACAGGTAGGTAGTATATCTCAAAGCTGACAAAGAAACACATTAGTGATCCTAGAACATGGCGATTATATGAAAAGGGTTCACCTGCTTTCATCTGTTTCTGATTGTGTGGAAATTCCAGAAAGTACTGTATTCACTTGCAGAAATTTGGTCAACAAAACCTTGGAAGGAATAACTTCAGTATTGAACGATGAGGAAATTGCTCTGAAGTCTATTAACCCTACCCTTCCCAGGTTACACTGCTTACCTAAAATACACAAAAAAGATAAGAGCATGAGATCCATCATTAATGGAATTAGCTCGTCAACTTGCTATGTAGTAAAATAGTTATTTAACATAAAAAAATCTCTAGAGCTATTCAGCAAGATCCAAGATTTTAGAATGCCAGAAAAACCACATAATGGTTTCTTTTTATGTCAAAGCATTATTCATAAGTATTCTAACAGAGAAAATGCCTATGCTAAGAGAATGCTAACCACATGTACCATAGAATTAGAAGCACTTATAAACTTGATGGAATTATGCATCCAACAAAACTGCTTCACGTTCAATAACAGGTTCTATAAACAAGCACAAGGTCGGGCTATGGGAAACCCTATATCACCCATCCTAGCAGGATTATATACAAGTCATTTAGAAACACACATAGTAAAAGCCTTTACTCACATCTTAAAATTTTGGCTCAATATGTAGATAATATATTTAAGATGCTCTCGGGCTTCGGGCTAGGTGTAGATAATAAGTTTGCTATTATACCAGAAAAACCCAAGGAAGACACAGAAATGACTCAAACTACAGGATGTTTGTCTAAATTTCATTATGGAAACTGAAGAAAATAACACCTTACTGCTGTTTGGACCTCAAAATAATCAGAGACAAGAAAAACTTTACAATTGGTATCTACAAAAAATCAGTGCAGTAGTAGTGTGTCTGCCTTTGGCATGGGGGACCCAGGTTCAATCCCTGGTACCGACATGGAGATTTTTCCCCACTGGGAGGTATGGTTTGGCGTGCTCTCAGTCTCGTGATGTCAGTTGAGCAGCTATCCTGATGGAAAGGTAGCTTCCCTCGAAGGTCAAGTAGTTACCTTAAGGTTGGGGAGTCGGCGTGCTGACCCCTGCAACCCCAATCCTGCACTCCTCTGTGGCTTTAGCTGCAGCTGGAGAATGCAGTGGCTGGGCGATAAAAGTACTATATGCATAGGGGTTATTATCTACAGAAAATGTACACATGTAGATAATTACATAAAAAAGAATGGTTGCAATTAAATCTCACACCAGCTTGCTGTATTCAAAAGTCATAGTTTAAACAATATCTCTCTAAGTAGAGAACATTCAAAAGAACCCCAATGTATACTGAACATATTTGGAATACACTACTTCAACTCAGGTTTAATATTTAAGACGTTAAAACAGAGTAGTACACTCAAATAAATAGCCCAAAGAATTACTCTTGAGACAGGCAGTGACAAATTGGAAATATAAGCACACATATTCACAGGTGTATATTGAAGAGCAAGAGGATTAATGACTTCATTGTCAGAAATCCAGCATTAGCTAACAACAACATATTCACAGGTGTTCAGAAAATATGAAAAGGTCTTCAATAGGTTTTAACCATATTAGCTCCTCAAAACAGATATAACCATAACAATTTGTTGAACAGGCCACTCAAAAACATGTCTCAGATGCACTTAAATAAGGAAACTTCCAGATCAACTATGAAGAGTGTGAGAAATTCTACACAGGGAAGAACCAAGAGAAATTTGGCCACATGAGAAATACTTCAGCTGAAACAGTCAAAATACTGTGTCACACCACTTTTGATCTGAGAACCACAACATTGACCAAACGAAAACCAGTTTCCTCATCACTAGAACTGTTTGGGGGAAAATATTCCTTGTCAAGAATGCAGATAACAAAGTAAATTTTGAAATCCTACCGAATAGTTTGTTGGAGCTTGTCATTCCATCAATAGACAGCAGTAGGATCCAACCCTATCAGGATAGGATGGGGAAAGAAGTAATGGCATGGCTCAGTCATTTAATTGCTGATGATAAGGATGAATGCCCTCGAAAACATTCCAGTTTTAAAAACTTAGTTAAGTGAAGTTACGTGTAAAGATAGTGTTAAACCTAAACTAAACCCCAGCGCGATAGCCCACGAGGGGCCAAGGTCTACCGCACAGCCACTGCGTCCCCCACCTCTGCCCACTACAGGCCTCATTGGTGAGGTGCAGTACTGGAGGGTGGGACGTGGTCAGCACCCCAAGCCCTCCCAGCCAGTTATGCGGTCTTCTAGACCTGGGGCTGCTACTTCTCCATCAAGTAGCTCCTCAATTGGTCCCCCCGGGACCTAACGAGGCTGAGTGCACCCCGTGCCAGACCTCCCAGAGGGGATAAAATCCCCATCCTGGTACCTGGGATCGAACCCGGTTCCTCCGCGCCAGAGGCAAGCGCGCTGCCAACTGCGTTACGGAGGCGGTCTAAGATAGTGTTACTCATTCCAAATTCAATATAGAGCTCCCTCTGGTGATGATATAACAAAAGATTTTCCTTCAGAAATCAATCACTTTAAATCGTTAATAGATAAGCTGTACACCCTCTTCCATCAGTTGCCCAAAAATGGCAGAGGACTAAGAACACATGCAGAGAAACTTGAAAGCCAAATTGTTAAGATTGGCAGAGTCTTAGGTTGCCTCTAGCTTTAGAAGTGTTTTAGCGGTTTGGAGAAATTATGAGGCACTAATTTTAAATGTTATTAGTGCTAAGAATGATGTGACCAGAGACAACACTGATAGGAAAATGTGTGAATGTTGTCAAAAGAAAATCACCAGTACTTAACTTAATTTTGGATCTGGGTTCAATTGTGGTATCCTACAGGAGTTGTCTGACCTTAGTTTAGAACTGAAGGTTCATATCACTCATACTGCTAACGATAGAATTCAAAAAGCAGAAACACATTAAAAATACCACAAAACTAAGCAAGCAAAACCAAGGTTCTAGTCGAACTCACTACAAATTCCACAAATTTTTTAAAAAAAAAAAAAAAAAAAAAAAAAAAAAAACTTCTGCTTAGCTCCACAAAACAAAAACTAATCTGAATAAAAACTACATAAAAAAACTACTCTAAAACAGATCAAAGGATATGTCCCAGAACTAAAAGGTATGTGTGTTTGTATATATATATATACACACACACATATTATATATATAAAACAACGAGGAATTTAGAAACCAGATTAAAGGAATATATGAGATTATCAAATACAAGCATATGAATAAATCTGCAGTTTCACATCATTTTTGGACAACTGATCACAACACCACACATAACTAGACATCGGATTTATATGGAAATGCATATTCTACCTGCTTTGCTGATGATATGAAAAGGTAACTATAACTACATTTTACCATAAATTGTTACTATATACAGAGTGGAAGGGAAATAATCCGTGAGACTTTAACAGCAAATTTTTCTTATTGTGAATAACAAGAAAATCTAATACCAAAAACTAGAAAGTTTACAGTTGTTTAGAAACAAATACTTTTATCCAAAAGAACTTACCATCACTTGGCTGAATTATTGTTCATTAAAGGTTCTTAATTTATGGCTATATTCTTAAAAAATTGAATAGACAACTTTTACCTTTGGCATATTTTAAAAGAATCAGTGGTAGTTTTGCAAATTAAATTTAAAAAATCCACAATGTGTTGCTTTCTTAATTCAGTTAGAGCTGGCAACATAGCATCAACTGTGTTTACTTTCTTCTAATATTGGTGTAGATTGTATGGAATGTGTACTTAATCGCAAGAATTCTTTTTTTTTTTTTTTGTCATGGCTGCAAAAGATGTGAAGTTCTAATGTTCTAATGTTATTGGACACTTGTTACTGCTAATAAATGTTAGTCATTAAAAGTATGCCATTTTTGTACATAATGTCACCGCGCCCGCCACATCTAATTGCCGACAACAGCAGTGTCACCCATCGCATTATTGTCGGCACTACCGCAAAGGAGCCGAAGGAAAGAGACAGAGAATGGCCGCATTGTTGGGGCGCTTGCCGAAAGAGAGAAACGGATAGAGACTTCAAGAATCTTCTGCTTTGTATTTCACCGCAATAACTGAACTTTCCAGAGTAGTGCCTGGGAGATATAAATAGCGGTAAAGTGCGACAGAAGAGGGAGTCAGACGTATGTGAAGCGTTGAGTAGTCGTGCCGACGGAGAAGGACAGACATATGTGAAGCGTTGAGTAGTCGTGCCGACGGAAAGGACAGACGTATGTGAAGCGTTGAGGAGTCGTGCCGACGCAGAAGGGGCAGTTGTTGTGTTACTAGTTCGGAGCCGTGCTGTTGGTGAATGGGAAAAGACTTTCTTACTGTTGCAACTAGTGTACAAAGTTACTGTTTACGGAAATAAAAGTGTTTCTTTATCTAGACTACATCTGTCTTCTTTACTTTACACACACACCCAAAGTCACAATAATATCAGAATGTTATTTGTAACCCATATACAATGTTTTATGAAAGAGAGCTGTTATTAATTTTGTCTGAATTCAGCCCCTATAAATGGGTAGTTTTTGTAAACCAAATGTACTCAGCATCTGCACATAATAGCAGAATGCTACTTGTAACTGCTGTTTCATTTAAATATGGTTAATAAGAAAGAAGTTACTAATGTATTTCAAGCTAGATTAGCATTCTGTCCCACAGTGCATAGAAGACTTCTCTTTGTCTCTTGTTTTCTCAAAAATAGCTCTAATGATTTTGATTAAAACATCGTATATTTAAGATGCTTTCATAGCTAATAAAATGAGTATCTTGAATTTTCTGTGAATAGCTATAGTCCACTTCGTTTGCTATGCATTTTGTATAACTGGTAGGCCATAAGAGGAAGATAAGGCATACTATACAAAATTTAGATGTAATTAAAGCACACAATTTATCCAATAAATTTCTTGTACTACAAATCATGTCTAAGGTGGTTGCTGTTGGTTTGAATATTCAACTGTTTTTATTATATATGCTGTTGGTTTGAATTTTCAACTGTTTTTATCATATATTTCTTGAAGTGTTATATTGTCTCCCACTTGTTGTTTTCCACGATCTCGTGCAGATATAGGATCATTGAAATATGTTGTTAGCTAATGCTGGATTTCTGACAATGAAGTCATTTATCCTCTTGCTCTACAATATTTTTCACCGATGGATGGGGCACTAGAAGTGGCCGGGCATATTTGAAGGTGGTCTCGATCCATTTCCTCTTGCAGATCACATAGAGGACAGAGTGGTGAAGAATATATCCCAACTCTGTTTAAATGTTTTGCCAGACAATCATGTCCTGTAATCAACCTGAAGGTTGCAGCTGCTGTTTTTCGAGGATACTCAGGAATTACTGTTTGAATGTTTGGTAGTTCCCATCTTTTATTCTTTGATTTTTCATAGTAATATTTTGCAACAATTTTTTTGAATTCAGAGTTCACTAATCTTTTAGCTCCATAAAATGGTAGATTAACTATAGATTTTTGTACACCGCTGGTACCCTTTTTTGCAAAAAAAAATCAGCTTTCTCATTACCACTCAGTCCACAGTGAGCTGGTATCCATTGGGAGACTAGGTGTTTTTGAAGTGCTGTTAGATGGGTAAGGATTTTCCAACATTCTATAATTGTTTGGTTTTTTGGTGACAACCTGAAAGTAATTGCTGCCCTGAAATCTGAGAGAATAACTACTTGATGAAAATGTGAAATTCTATACAAAAGATTTTGTAGGGCCATTCAAATTGCTTCAATTTCTCCATCAAAGTTAGTAGTTCCATACCTTAAAGATTTGTAATAGGAAAAGAGGTGACACGTGACTCCAGCCCTGCTCCATCTCGGTTTGATATCAGTGATCTATCAGTATAAATATGGAGCCATTCATGTTCCGGAATTATGGATTATGGATTGTCTCTAATGACAATAATTTTAGAACACTAGGAGTATAACTTTTCTTAACTTCTGTCAGGTGCAAATAATATGTGATGTCTAATATTTGTGTCGGATTGACTTTAGATATGAAGTTTTCCTTTGAACTAGGAAGGTATACATTCTTCTTGATGTCTTGAATTTTGGAAAGAAAGCTCTCCTGAGTCTTTAGTGTATGTGTAAAATTTCTCTTGTGCCATGTATTGAATGGGAGTCTGATCAACTTTTTGTGTTGAGTAAGAGCCGCTTTTTCTATTTCATATTCAATGGGGTATTGGTTGGTTAGTATTTCCATAGCTGGTATTGGTATGGTTTTGATAGCACCTGTAATTAGTCTCAGACTTTGGTTTTGAAAGATTTGAATTTTTTTTGTGTTTGCTGTTACAAGAACTTCACAGCAGTAAGTAAATAATGGCTTTATATATACATTGTATGTTGTGTTAAGAGTTGCTCTGGAACATCCCCACTTCATTCGTGTTAGACGTTTTAACAGGGAAAGGCGCCTCCCTGCTCTTTGTATTACATTTTCTATTTGTTTGGTCCATATAAGTTTGGTATCAAATGAAACTCGTAAATACTTTGCTTCCTTTGTTTCTGGTTATTGTTGACGCTCAAAATTTAGCTTTATTTTTAGTGGTCTTTTTCTTAAAAAAAGAAAAAGTTCCCTTAGTGTTTTTTTTTTCATTAAAATATATTGTAATCTATTCACAGGCTCTCTCCACTGTGCCAGAGAACATACAGTCACTGGGAAAATGGTGCTGGCAGAGGTGCAAAAAATCCTTAGCTCTTAAATAGGCAGTGTATCTCTTATTGCTTCACTAAACAAAATGATTCTATTAGTCAAACCTTTTAAGAATAGGTTCCAATGTGATGGGTTCGAAATGCCATTCTCTTTGCATAACCAGCAGCATGACCAGCTTGAGGAAAGTATCATCATCGTCATCACCATCACCTTCTTCTCCTTCTCGTCCTCCTCCTTTGTCTTCTTCTTCTTCTTCTCCAACTTCCCCTGGTTACTCTAAAAGTGTTGGGGGGTCTTCTGTGAGGGTCTTCCATGTTTTGAAAAAAGTATAAGTATTTGAAAATTCAAACCAGTAACAATTAATATCTGAAAAATAGTTAATTCCACAAAAAAGAAAAAAGAGTGATATATTCTGTGCTTTAATGAGATTACATTTTTTTTGGTGTGCTAAGTTTTGTCTATCTTTTACGGTTTACCAGTTTTGCAAAAATAATCCAGAATGAAGAGAATCTCTGAAGCTGTTTCCAGTAAATTCAAGATATAAATTTCATTTACCGTGAAAATATCTTAAGCTTATAGCAATTTAAACAAAATCATTACAGCCATTTTTGAGAAAATCAACATTTCCGAAAAACTTTCTGTGTAAGGAATAATTTGGGGTGGAGAGATTTCTGTAGAAATCTTTGTGTTACATCGTTGGAAGATCCTGAACTTAAGATACCAAATTTGGTATTTAACCTAGTTTTTGTTTTCCAGTTACAGATGTTTTTCAAAAAATTCATTTCTGAAAAATACTTTTTTCTGAGTTCTCTCAAAACCTTTGATGAAACCTTAGTATTGAACTTTTGGGTGAAATACAGTACTTCTTCTTACTTTATTTAGTGGAGAAAGTAATGAATGAGAGTGCATGACTCATAGTTGAAAATGGCATGTAGACAAATGCTCTGAAGAAAGAATAGTGTCACCGCGCCCGCCGTATCTAATTGCCGACAACCGCAGTGTCACCCATCGCATTATTGTCGGCACTACCGCAAAGGAGCCGAAGGAAAGAGACGGAGAATGGCCGCATTGTTGGGCGCTTGCCGAAAGAGAGAAAGTGATAGAGGCTTCTAGAACTGTCTGCTTTGTGTTTTACCGCTAAATAAGTGAACGTTCCGGAAGCTTCCAGAATAGTGCCTGGGAGATATAAATAGCGGTAAAGTGTGAGAAGAGTCAGTCAGACGTACGTGAAGCGTTGAGTAGTGCCGACGGAGAACAGTCAGACGTATGTGAAGCGTTGAGTAGTGCCGACGGAGAACAGTCAGACGTACGTGAAGCGTTGAGTAGTGCCGACGGAGAACAGTCAGACGTATGTGAAGCGTTGAGTAGTGCCGACGGAGAACAGTCTGACGTATGTGAAGGTTGAGTAGTCGTGCCGACGGAGACGGACAGACGATGTGGAGAGTTGTGTCGACGGAGAAGAGTTAGTTCTTTGTGTTACGAGTTCGGAGCCGTGCTGTTGGAGAATCGGAAAATATTTCTTGTTGTTGCAACGAGTGTACAAAGTTACTGTTTACGGAAATAAAAGTGTTTCTTTATCTCGACTACATCTGTCTACTTTACTTCACACACAACCGACAAAAGTCACAATATGCTTATAATGAAAAATGAAGCTATTAACAGTGAAGCAACAAGAATCTAAAGTAAGAACAAATTAGAAACTAGAAGCTTCACTTGTCTTAGTAATATTGCATGTTTTTATGCAGCTGACACGTTTCAAATTGACTCCAACTCATTCTCAAAGCTATAGAAGATAATTACTATTACTAAGATAAGTGAAGCTTTTAGTTTCTAATTTGTTCTTACTTTTTATGCTCATTATGTTTCTTTCAGATTGTGTCTGCTGTGGATTACCTTCACTCTTTGCAGATTTTACACACAGACATTAAAGATGAAAATGTGATTATCAATGAAAGCTTTCATGCAAAGTTTATTGATTTTGGGTCGGCCACATTCATGAGTGAGGGCCGTCTCTTCTCAACCTTTTATGGTACTGTGGAATATTGCAGTCCTGAAGCGTTGGCAGGGAATAAGTAAGTACTGGCTTTCCTTTTATGCTTTTGCTTAATGATTAAATAGAAAGTGACATCTAAAAGCGCTGTAAGCAAAATATTTTTGTTAATATTTTGCTTTGGATAAATAAATGGTGTTAAACTAACCTGAAATGAAAAAAATTACATATTTAATATTTTAATTTTTTAATGTATTTATATATTTTTTTATTTTATACTGGGTAACTGATGTGGTTTGTGCAGTGTACATCATTACATGAGAATTATTTTGAATGTAAGCATAACAGAAATAATAAGGCATCCTATAAGATCTGGTTCATCAGAAGAAATTAATTATTAAAATCAAGATTAACTCAGTAATTGCATATTCAAAAGAATCATTTTTTTTTCTTTTGCATGTTGTAGGTTTAACTGTTTTAATTAAAATACAATTCAATATATTGCAAGCATTTGGGTGTTATAAGGCTAAGAGAGTCATTCTCAAAGTTAAATGTATGGCATATAACACCTGAAAATGCTTAATTTGCAAATCTTAGTCTTGCAAAACATCCGGCATCCATCACAGTGCTTTTGGTTGTCAGGCTATGTTAAAGAATTAGTCTCATTGTATTACCCTATAATCCCCAATAACTTTTCATTAATCTCTCTCTAAAAATGAAGATATTCTTAGTTCTTGTGAAAACAAAATCTCAGTATTTTCCATATAAAGCTCATTTTAAGAAATAACAGATGCAACTCAACTTGAAAATTGTTTAGTCTATTTGTTAGACTGACTTCACTTTACTTATGTAAATTCAAATTCAGAACATGTTTCGGAAGCTATTGATGTGGCCCGGGTTCAATCCCAGGCAACTGCATGTGGGATTCGTGGTGGACGAGGTGGTGCTGGGGTGGGTTTCCTCCAGGTTCTCCAGTTTCCCCTGCCATTTCATTCCCTCAGTGCTCCATCTTCATTCCAAGTATTAAGTGTCACTGCTGCAGTGCAGTAGTAGTAAAAGCGGGCGTTAGACACTACTACAAAAAGAAAGAAAAAAAAAAAAAAACTGGAGACAACATTACAGGGGTGGTTGAAGAAGTGGAACTGAAGAAATTGTATTCTTTGTGTTTAGATTGGGTGGCACTGTGGTCGAGCAGTTAGACTGTTCACCTATCATCTTGGTAGCCCAGGTTCCATCCCAGGTACACACATGTGGTATTCGTGGTGGACAAGGCAGCATCTGGTTGGGTTTTCTCCAGTTTCCCCCACCTCTCATTCCACCAACTGCTCCATCATTACTTTTTTATCCATCCAATCATTTTGTCTGCATTTCATGACATCCTCTTCCTCACTCTCATACCTGGTGCTGGGCTGACCACCCACTTCCAGGTCTTCACTCTGTCTGATCCATAGGTTTGTCTGCTCCCTGACAGGCACCCTAGGCTCGCGCTTGTAAGTCCTAGGGGGTATAAGTTCTCCATACAGGGACATTAATCAGATAAATAAAGAAAGATGAAGTGTTTAGATTGCTTAAAATGATTTCAATTCACTAGGTGCCAATGAAATATTATGGAGAAGTTTTGTAAATTATGCATTGTTGCTCTACAATCTCTGCACTTCAAATAGAAATCATGCCAGAATTTATGTCTTCCTCCCCTTTCTTTTTAATTTGTGTAGCATGGAATAGTAAGTAGAAAAGGTATTGTATTCCAACCAAAGTTTGAAATTGAGTTTCACTAGAAATACACTTTTTGAGGCCCCTGGATAAAAAAAATAGCAGTTGTACAATGAAATGTTTGCACATGCATGTTGGAGAATGAGAGAGAGCAGAATTACTCAAAAACAGTAAATCTGGAAATAAGTTCAATATCCGAAGATGCGACATGAAGATGTTTAAGAAAACCCCCAAACCATAACTGTGGTTTACAAGAAAAATGTTTAAAATTGTTTGATTTTCTGAGAAGTCCTTTAACAGTATTGATTAAAATACTATATGTAAAGATATTTACAAATGGAAGGTAAATTTTGAATTTTCTGGGCTAGCCCATAAAGACTTCATTCAGAAGTAATTTTGTACGAGTTTTATAATTGATAAGTGTCTGGTGTGCCAGGCTGACCTCGACGGTGACTGGAACAACTTCATAGGAGAGTAACACTTACATTCCATCAGTAGCGAATAGTTCATACTTCACAGAAAATGTCTGGTGTACCAGGTCGAGCTTGACGGAGACTGAAATATTAACATTAATATTACCCCGTACCACACTGGACTTAAATATTTAAATAAACTTAAGTGCTCAAAGAACGCTTGTATTTTTCTAATGCCATAAACAATTGAAATCAACCTGTTCAATTTTTGCAAATATGTTGTAAATATTTAAACAGAAGACATTTAAGTATTAATATGTAATAAGATATAGCAAATGTGGGAACACAAGTTAAATTAATACTAGATTTAACACAAGTTTTTCTCAGTGTTTTTTTTTACAGTAAGGGTATTGTGTCCAGTGATGATGCACACATCGCTAAATAAATTGTTTTTGTTTATCATCAACTCAGTCTGTTAGTAAACATTTGACACATTCTGAGCAAATGTCTTAAATTTATGAGTTATATTAGGCCAAAAGGAAATCTTTTCCAATAGTTTTGATAGTGAAAGAAGTAGAACAGTGTACCTCCATTCAGTCCTCAAGGTTTCCCACTGCAGATTTCACACACAAGTTATGTCCAAAGGAACCTTATTTGTGTGAGTTTTGCAATACTACTTTTCTCAAATGGAAGGTTGTTATTCACTTTTTTATCTCTTGGCTGTGCAAAGAGAATAGCATTTCAAAGCCTTCATATACTGACCAGCTTTAGAACATTTAGCTATTGCTCAAACTTACTGTATTTCCATATTCCCCTTGTACCTACAAGGAAATAAGCATGAAGATAAATTGTACAAATGTTTATCTTAACTATTACGGTAATTATTATTTATTTATGCCAACAAACTTAATGTTGGTGTTTTTAAACACACAGGCTGTGTATGGACGATGTTGAAGAGGTGGAGTCAGGACTGAGGAATTCAATGTTATGGCCAGGATCTTCCGCTTGTTGAGTGGTTGCTTTAGCCACTGGGCTGCCATGGCCAACTTGCCAGTACAACATTACAAATCAGCTGGGGAATTTAATGCTATAGTGGCAAGTTGGCCTTGGTGGCTTGGTGGTTGGAGCAGCTGCTTGATGGGCGGAGGATCCGTGGTTCAGGTCCTGCTTATGGCGTTGAATTTTTCAGTTCTGATTCCACCTCATGACCTGTTTGTCATCAAACAGTTATAATATTCAAATCTCTTCATTTAAATACCATAAGTACTGACAAAGCTTCTTCAGAGTACATTTACTTTATTGTACAGCTCTAATTGTTTTAAAAGGCACAAGTCATTGTAAGGTGTGCTGATTGTTGATGAGCTCAGAAACCAGCATAAACTTTTACTATTTAATTTATGACAAATTATCTCATTTATACAATTTTTACACTTCACAATCATAGCTTAAATCCCCAAGAGCAAAATGTACTATTTAGACATTTATGGTGGTTTTGTTCTTTAAAATCTCAAAAAATATTCAAAGCCGAAACTTTTGACTCACACTGTACATTTCTTGGAAAACATCTCTGTGTAGAAGTGAGTATGACCTTAAAGCTATTTTTGAGCAAAGTTGTGAAATACCAAACCGTACTTGCTAGTCTTTTATGCCCTGTGCTTCAGTTGGGATTAAACTTATTAATGAACACAGGTGAAAGGAAAAGCAAGTGCATTACGGTTGCTGAAAAATTGTGCATTTTGAATGTAATGAAGGAATGTGGCAGCATAAAACTCTCTAGCACCCCATCTATCAGTGAAAAATATTGGAGAGCAAGAGGATTCATGACTTCATTGTCATTAGCTAACAACATTTTCCAAGTAATGCGTCCTGAGATTCAAACTCAGGGTCCCTTGAATCAAAGACAGACAAGCAACCCCCAAACCACACAGGCAGATAATACTTTCACAAAGAACTATTACCATCTCCTTGGAATGGAGGTGGAAGTGCTTCCCTTGAAATGCTTCCAACTGCTGAGTGACTTGGCTTGACTCAACACTACTAGTAATCTTTATGAATCAAATTATGTACTTTCAAATCTGACAGGTCAGTAAAGCTCTTATCACATAGTTTACACTGGTGTGGCTTCTTACCTTCATGGATCAAATAATGTCTTTTCAAATTTGACAAATGAGTAAAGCTCTTATCACACAGTTTACACTGGTGCGGCTTCTTACCTTCATGGATCAAATAATGTCTTTTCAAACTTGACAACTGAGTAAAGCTCTTATCACACAGTTTACACTGGTGCGGCTTCTTACCTCCATGAATCAAATTATGTTTTTTCAAAGATGACAATATTCTACACTGGTGCGGCTTCTCACCTTCATGAATCAAATTATGTCTTTTCAAATGTGACAAATGAGTAAAGCTCTTATCACACAGTTTACACTGGTGTGGCTTCTCACCTTCATGAATCAAATTATGTCTTTTCAAATGTGACAACTGAGTAAAGCTCTTATCACACAGTTTACACTGGTGCGGCTTCTCACCTTCATGAATCAAATTATGTCTTTTCAAATGTGACAACTGAGTAAAGCTCTTATCACACAGTTTACACTGGTGTGGCTTCTCACCTTCATGAATGAAATTATGTCTTTTCAAATGTGACAACTGAGTAAAGCTCTTATCACACAGTTTACACTGGTGCGGCTTCTTACCTTTATGAACAAAACTATGTGTTTTCAAGTTCCACAAGGTAATAAATCTCTTATCACACAGTTTACACTGGTGCGGCTTCTCACCTTCATGAATCAAATTATGTCTTTTCAAATGTGACAACTGAGTAAAGCTCTTATCACACAGTTTACACTGGTGTGGCTTCTCACCTTCATGAATCAAATTATGTTTTTTCAAAGATGACAATTGAGTAAAACTCTTATCACACATTTTACACTGGTGCAGCTTCTTACGTTCATGAATCAAATTGTGTATTTTGAAATGTGACAAACGAGTAAAGCTCTTATCACAAGATTTACATACATGTGGTCTTTTGCCCTGATGGATCAAAGATTTTTGTTTCAAGAATAAAGGCCTTATACACATTTCCCCTCCCTCACTATATCTACCTGATTGTTCTGAGAGAACATGTTTATCTGCAGTTGGCATTTCTGTGACATCACTTTTCAGATGTTCAAATTCGAGGCGATCCTTTCCATTACAGAAGCTTATGTCTCCTTCTGAGACTTCAGGAGGGAGCAATGGTGATTTATCACTGACAGCACCGGAAACTGTGTCTGTACATATTCTGAAATATTGGAGGACTTGGCATTATTAAGTAGAATAATCAGATATTTAGCCCTGATAATACAATCTCTGGTTATTAACAACACGTGTATGCTCAGAGATGAGTGACATCTGTAGTTACAAATACTTATGTAAGGCAACTATGTTGATCATTACAACTGAGCTAACTTAATTAACTCAGAATATCATTGCATAAATTATAAAATCTTTCCAATCAAAGCATTAATGGCAACAGCAGGCTGATGTCTGTGACAATACCAGCAATGTTTGTTACATTCACTGAGGATTACAACAATTTTCAGGTTTGTTTCAAAAAACTATTTAAAGTAAGTTTGCAAGTAATGCCTATGTTGAGTAGATCTGGCAAGAAAATATATTTCTGACAAACTAGTAATAGCAAGTCAGTAGACAATACTTTGGATGGAATGTTTCTCATGACACAACTTTGTACTGTTTCTATGACATAACAAGATAAAAATGAAGAACAAAGCAGTTATAAAATGTATGTGGTACAAGAATTTCAAATCAACAGCAAAAGCCATCTCTGAAGTCATCTAATGTAACCGAAATGTATTTCAGAAGTTGTATGTTTCCCTAGTATTTACATTTTAAATTTGTTAACCATTTGTTTCTATTGTATGGCTTAAAAGTACTGCAGCATATCTTTTATCCAAAATGAATTGTATTCAGCAGTTATTCAGACAAAATGCAAAAATAATTTGTCAACCATGAGAGTATAGTAAACAGACAACACTTAAATCAAAACTGTTAAAAGAAATGTTTGATTTAATAAAAATAAGCACAAATTTTCCATACAAGGAAGAGATGCATGTGGTTTCTTCAAAATCTCTGTGTCAATCATTCAAAGATCCTGAAGTTAAGCACTACGTTTGCAATTTATATGAATTTAATTTTCGAATTATCCTAATCTAGGCATTTTTGTTACAGGAAATTTTTATCAGTAATTTTTGAGAAAGGGAAGAACAACAAACATGTATATACAAAGAGGGTGCTAGTTATGCGGCAGGAGGTTTGTAGATGTTATTGTAGTGCTTTACACCCGCTTTTACTACTACAGGCGGTGGCACATGGAATGAAGCACTGGTGAAATGAGATGGCAGGGGAAACCGGAGTACCCGGAGAAAATCTGCCCTGACGTCGCTTCGTCCACCACGAATACCACATGCGGGTCCCTGGGATCGAACCTGGGCCACCTAGGTGGTAGGCGAGCTCACTAACCGCTTGGCCACGGCGCCGCCGGGTTTGTAGATAACAGAAATGACCAGCTGCATGTGAAAATATAAGAGTCAGGAAAAATCTAGTCTCACAATACTGAGAAGCAAAGAACAGATAGATTTGTGATTCAATTCTAAGCATCAGACACACAGATAATAAGAAGCTGATATGCATTTCAGTTTTCTGTTTTGAATTCAATACCACATCTCTCTAAGGTCTTCAGAAATTTCACCACAACATTGATAATTGCTCAGAAAGTAACATTCACATTTTTTGATGTAGTATCAAAAGGTGTGACATTTTATAGAATTACTGATGTATAATAATGATGATAATGACAATAATAACATACAATACGAGACAAGATAAAAGGAGTTATAAATGAAGTTCAACTTATGATTATGCTTCGATTTGTTTTCATAAATCTGATGATAATGATAATAACATACAAGACGAGACAAGATAAAAGGAGTTATAAATGAAGGTCAACTTATGATTATGCTTCGATTTGTTCACATAAATCTGCAAGTGTCCAGCGCAGCAGTACAATCTTTGTCCTACTCCAACTGGTGTAGAAGAAAGACTAAGTAAACACATTACTGTCAGGTAATGACTAAAAGATACAACAAGATGGTTGACTGTACACATGTGAGGATTTGGTTATTCTATAACGACAATGATACTTCAGATGTCATATACTGTAAACACACTCCTTTTACTTCTCTTCCTATACACAGGAATAATGGTAGAGGTATTACAAAAGGGGCCAGAAACAGAAGGAACAATATCAGGCAGGGCTCAGGTATGGGAGAACATCTGGCATACTCATGATTCTGACGCTAGTGGGTAAATATTTTTGCTAAACAAGAGCAAGGGTACATATGTTTTTAATGGATTTGCAGAAAGCCCCTTATAGACTGAATATAGAAGGAGATTAATGTTGAAATTATAAGGGAAAACAATATGCAGATAATCCATGAACATAATTAAACGACAACCAATGCAATGAAGTATTCTTCAAAACAATAGCCGTGTGTAGCACAAGGTTTAAAAGGATAAAATGTCAAAAAATAAATAAATAAATAAAATAAAAAATAATATCTGCCAGCTATGTCCAGATACCTAATTTCTTATATCTGGACGTAGTTTGTGGATATTTTGATTTATTGAAACTTAGTAATTACAATTTGTTCACAACAGAATGTGCAGAAGTTACTAACTTAAATTAAACTAAATAACAAACGAAAATTAGTGATAATTTCAAGTTATATGAGATCTCAGAGTATTCATGCAAATTATTGTTCTCTAGTTGCTGCTATTCGTCTCTGGTAAGTGGTCCAAGTCTCATCAGGGTGTTGTTTTGGCCTCGTTCTTCTCCTTTCTGCCTACACTTGTCGTACAGTGATCAGGAGTTTGGGGCACTTGGTTTCGGTTATATTGATTTGACAATCTTAACAATCAACGGGGTGGTGGTACAACAGTCACTGGAGGTCTATCAAAATTTCTGAGATTTCTTTCTTGTTCAGTTAATCTTAAAGATCTTTCTGCTACACTGATTTGAGTTGCTAACTCATTTAAAGTATTTAGGTTTTCCTTATTCCTGACCATTTCCTATAAGATGAGGTGCATGAGCTTTTCCCTGTTAGATTGTGCTATTTCACTGTATTTCTGACAGTTAAACAATACATCTTCTGGAGTATCACGTTTTAAGTAAGTGCCATATGGCCCATGGCCTGTTATATAGTGTAATGCAGCTTGTAAGGGATTTAGGTGCTTTAGTCGTAACCTTTCTCGTATATTAGGGTAAAACATAGGTGCATCTCCCAGTTTGCAGGTTATCCCATTATCCCTGACTGCCATAAGGATATTAATTCAGCCCTTATTTGTGTCTTCATATAGCATCGTTTTCCTATTATATCTTCTATCTTGTTGATTGCTTTTCTTTAGCCAATAGTAAGCACCATATAGACGAACCTGTAGATCTATTGGCCAGGAATCAGTGGCCACAAGAAGAGTCATAGTAGACGTCGTTCTTCCTGCTCCAGTAAAACGAAGAAGGATTTTCCTCTGGCATTTTCTGAGATCTGCGACAAGGTTTAATTTTTGCATACACTGTGCCCACGCTCCTGCACCATATGTAATGATAGCAGTAAAGATATAATTATGGTATGTTCTAATGGTAGTGAGAGGTACCTAGTTTACATTGACGTTGGGCAATACTCGCAATGTTCATCATAATTTTACTGGCTTTGTTGCAGACCTGAGTAACATGTGTCTTGAAGTTGCCTTTCTCATCAAGCGTTATTCCAAGGTATTTAATATACTTGTGGCGTTGAATACGTTTTTCGTGTATTCGTATAACTGGGTTTCTTAATAATTTAACTTTAAGTAGCAACTAAGCAGATTTGTTAGCTGCAATTTATAGTTTAACAGAGTTGCACCAGCCATATACCTTCTGGGTAACATCAGAAGATTTTGTTTCCAGTTGCAGGCGGGTGTTTCCTTCTATTAATAAAATCAGATCATACGCATATGCTACAGTGGCATATATTTGTGGGTCAACAACTAACTCATTAAGCAGAGGCTCCAAACCTATATCCCAGAATATTGGACCCAATATAGAACCTTGCGTACAGCCTTTTGTAATATCACATGTGATGGTACTATTTGCCCCTGTGATGTTGACTTGGCGGTCTACACAATAGTTCTTCAGAATTCTATAAAGAGTTCTTGGGTATTCTTTTTGGAGCATGCGTTCAAAAAGTGCAGGCCACCAGAGGTTATCGAAAGCTCCAGCTTTATCAAAGAAGAGACCCATCACATAGTTCTTTTTAGAGTTCTAAGCTTCAATTATGGCTTTTGTTATTGCATCCATTGTTAACTTTCCAGATCTAAAACCATATTGAGTAGGATTAAAGCCTTTCAGGATCCTAAACTCTTGTATGTGTTTACATAGGAGTTTTTCTTGTACTTTACCCAAAAGGTTAAGTAGACAAATTCGGTCTAGAAGATTTTGGCAACGCAGGATCCTTATCGCCACCTTTATGTAAGATCGTGATACTGGCTTCTTTCCAGAATAGGGAATACGGCCTTGCCATAGACATTCATTAAAGAGATCTGTTAGATATGGAGTTATTTCTGGTGCAGTATGTATGAGTATTTCTGCATGTATTTGATCAGGTCCTGGAGCCTTCTTCTTTTTGAGATTTTGTAATGCATGCAGAACTTCAGATCTGTCAAAGGGATAGACGACTCCAGCTGTTGGTTCGTCGGAGGTGAAATCCTTTCTAAGTTGTTTGTGCTGGATTGTATCTGACTCATGGTTATCTGAGGGAAGGACAGTAGTTAGCAGGGTTTGTAGGTTTAGATTCAATCCATCTTTTAGTTAGTTCACCATTTGGTTTAAGTAATGTAGGGTAAAATGACGCTGAAAAACTCAATACCATGGCCAAGATTTGAACTGCAGATCTTTGGGTCTCTGTGAAGTTCATTTAACCGCCAAGATACCATGGCCAACATGCCAATGATAAGCTCTCCAACTCCCTCACAATTTTTCCCGGTAATATCGTATCTGTATGTTGGCCATTGTAGCTCAGTGGTTAAAGCAGTCAGGCAGAGAATGGAAGATCCATGGTTGAAATTCTGGCTATGGCGTTGAATTTTACTGTCTCATTCTACCCTTTCAACGACTAAAGGAATTTACACAGGAGTAAAATTTTGTATTCCATGTGGGAAGGCAGAGGCAGAAACTCAGTATTATATAGTTCACATATTTAGAGATGACATTTCAGAAAATGTCAAAGAAAATAATGTGCATTGTTGCGTTACAATGAACAGAGAAACTCCTGGTTCCCTACATTCAGGTGATGCAGTGGTGAAGACAGAAACAATAATAGGCCTATAGAACGCCATCAATAGTATAGATAAATTTTGAGCACTACTCTAGTACTAAAGAAATTAAGCAAAATTAGGAAATATCAGCGATGGCATTTAAATGATAATAGATTAGAGATAGTAAGAGACTTTGATTACTCAGGAGTGTGATTGAGCAGCATGCAGTAAAAGAGCATTAACAAAAGGATGACAGCAATAATGGGGCTAAGAAGTAATGACAAATTGGTTAGAGAGAATTTGTGAAGCCATAGTGGAATCAAAGATGACAAATGTAATAGAAATTTGAGGGATAAAACAAGCAAGCAGGAAAATATAGTGCTTTTAGATTGTTCATCGATGAAGTACTAGAATCAACAAAATCAGCATTGAAAGGAGTGGCAATGATAGAAATGGGATGAACAGGTAGAAACATGTGAAGTGAAACTGGGAGTCACGTGTTCCCTAAATACAATCAGCAAGTTCTTCAACAACTGATATGCAAAAGAATTATAGAATTTAGACAATTGATAGGAATGAATAATGAACAGTTTGGTTTCTGAAAAGCATGTTTCACAGAGAAAGCAATATATGAGGTAAAAGTGATTAAGAACAGTCAGTGCAAATATGAAACTGGAATATGCATTTTTATTTCTGGAGCATTCTGTAATTTATGGTAACCTCATTTATTTGGGATATTTAGGCAAAAGAAATCCACAAATTCTTTATTAAGTTTTAACAGATTACTGTAAAAATAGGAAAACATTAATAGAAGGAAAGTAATGAGGTAATGTGAAAAACAGAACATTCTTGAGCTGCATTTTAGGATCCCTGTTTGGGAACAATGCTGTGGAAACAGTACTTGAGGATCTTGTAGAAACAGGTGTATTCAACACTATAGCACACACAGATGACCTGATAGTTTTGGTTCAAGGAAATAGTAGGAATCAGTTGGAAAGAAACTTAAAAACCCAGTAAGTAAATTAGATGAAAGGTACAATAACTAGATAAAAACAGCCCCAAATAAACCATGATTAGTGTTATATAGGGAAAATTGAAAAGAAGCCCTACTACAAAAATGGCATATTATTGAATAAAGACATAAAAGCAAATTAGATATTTAGCAATATAATAAGACAAAAAAACTACACTTTAGAACATATGAAGATTTTGTAAGGCAAAAGTCAAGAAAAATTATGATGCAACTTGGAAGAATGTTTCAGAAGAAGTTCAAATTGTCTCTAAGGACTATAAATTACACAAGTCTTCTGCTTCCCGAGATAAAAATCTATGAACTAAAACAAAGTGCAAGAAATGAGAATTTAGTTAAGGAAGACACACAAGCAGTCTTGGGAATTAACAATATTAACAGGGTGTATATGTGAAGAGATTATGGACAGAACTATGGATCTCATCAGCAATACTAGATCAACTGCACTTAGTGTTCAGGTAATAGTAAGGGTTAAAAATTATTTTGATGTTTAAAGACACTGATAAATGCTAGGATCACATCAGCGTCGCCAGTGTGCCGGATTTCGTACCACAGGAGTTCTTTTACATGGCAGTAAATCTACTGACATGGAGCTGTTGGTTTTAAGTACACTTAAAAGTCATCGGTCTGGGCCAGGTTTGAACCTGCAACCTTGGGATAAGTAGGCCAGCATCTAACCAACTGAGCCACCCAGACCGACAGTAAGCAGTGTGGTCACATAACCAACAAAGATTGCAAATAATAAATAGTGAATTAAACTGGATGTGTGAAAAAGAGGAATGACTATTTGTGAACAGGAACTTCTTGGTTACAGCATCAGGATTTTGACAGAGATGGGGCTACTACAAATTTGTTAAATTATTGTGTCATAGCTTCATCAAAGAGGGGAAACTAGTAAGGAATAAGGTGCAGTAGCCCTTTCACAAAAGGTTTCTTTTCTAGCTCCTCACAAACATTCAGCTCAGTCACAGCTGCATGGCATGTAATACGTCCTCTGATTGGTAATAATCAGAGGATATGGTCGGTGAATTTATTTTGATAATTCTCCCGGTCAGGTCGGTGAGACACGTAAACCAACGACAGGTGTTGTCCTCCAGACATCCTGGGGGTTGTGAGAGAGCGATGTAACTGCCAAAACATAAAAATATGGTGCTCTCTAAAAAGCGGTTACCATTACTGCTATTGCTCTCTTCAATATCATCAGTGAAAAATATTGGAGAGCAAGAGGATTAATGACTTCATTTTCGGAAATCCAGAATTAGCTAACAACATAACAGATTTGAATTTACTGTATATAACTTTTTATTATGAGACGAGCATTACAGATTTTTACATGTAAAATGTGCTCTGATGTACAGAGTTACTGCCAATACATGGCTGTTATGTTTGGAAACAGTGTCCCACGTGAGCATTGGCCAGTACCCATATGCTGTTGTTGTTGTTGTTGTAGTGTTTAACGCCCGCTTGTACTACTACGGCACCGCAGGCGGTGACACTGATGATACATGGAATGAAGATGGAGCACCGGTGGAATGAGATGGCGGGGGAAACCGGAGCACCCGGAGAAAACCCGCCCTGACGCCACTTCGTCCACCACGAATACCACATGCGGGTCCCTGGGATCGAACCCGGGCCACCTAGGTGGTAGGCGAGCGCGCTAACCGCTTGGCCACGGCGCCGCCATACTCATATGCCATGAAGTTTTGCACTTATACTAGTGTACATAAGCACCCATTAGAATATCTATACAAACAAAAGCCACACACTATTGAAGAATAAGATGGTTATTGACTTGGCACATGCTAAACAAATGGCTCACATGTCCTTGCCTTTCGTTCACATGTCACTAGGTCAGGTCAGTTAACTCCAGTGCTTTAGGTACTTTAACTCACCAGATTCAGTGATGTGCTAGCCAACATATCAGCAGTCTACAAAGTGATAACATCGTCAGAGGAATATATTATAGTATGCTACATACTCTGTACCTACTCACACGAAGCTAACAGTTGTAGCGGCAGCACATATATTTCTTGAGAGTGAAAACCAGAAATATTAATGTAATGATTAATGTGCTGAAATGTTTAAGTTTTGGTTGCTTCTCTACAAATGAAGGTGCAAATATTATGCAATAAATACAGCACATAAAACAAAACTCAAATGGTATAACAATGAATCCAGAATATCAAGGTTTTGGCTTGTCATACAGTTTACTTAAGCTTAAGAACAGAAGAGGCTAAACAGTAACATCTTCTTTCAAAGTAAGAACAAATTAGAAACTAAAAACTTCACTTATCTTAGTAATGTTGCAAGTTCTTGGTGCAAAGCTGACTAAAGTTTCGAGTTGACTCCAACTCATTGTCAAAGCTGTACAAACAAATTTGTTACCAAAGCTATGGATGTTAATTTCAATCACTAATCTCTGAAACCAAATAACATGGATACTGATGCTCAGTTTAATTACCAATCTCTGAAAACAAAAATCTATAAATACAATCTATAGGAGGTAATTCAAAGTTCATAACACAGTTCCTGTTTTTTAGAATAAACATTGTTTCCCAAACCATTAAATCTATAGGTCCACTTAATTGTTTTAATAATTTAACTTCTGGATTAATTTCATGATTAAATGACCAAAAATGATCTGCCACAGCTGATTTCTCCATTTGTTTATATTTAATATTTCTAAAATGCTCTTTTATTATGGTTTGTAAATGACGTTTAGTTTTACCAATACAAATCTTATCACAATCCAAACAGCTAAATTGATAAATGCCAGATTTTTTATCATTTGGTATTTTATCCTTTTTTGGAAAAATGTAGTGAATTTTGTATATTCAATTTATTTTGAGGGACCAAATTTATTCCATATTCTTTAAAAATCTTTGTCACTTTTTCATTGGCCCATGGATGGTAAGTAAACTTTTTAAAAATACAATTATCTTTTCTTTTCATTTTCTTTTGAGGGTAGCAAGTTCTTTAACAGATTTTTGATACTTAAATTTTTCTATCCTTTTATGTATAAAATCTGTATTAAAACCATTAATTACTACTGTGTTAATAATGAGTTTATATTCTGTGTCAGATTCTTCTTTATTAAGCGGTATATTTATTAACCTATAAATTAAACTATTGAAAACAGCAAATTTATGTGCAAAAGGATTAACACTTTTATATTTTATGTAATTATTAGTGTGAGCAGATTTTCTACTAATACAAAAATTCAATTTATTGTTATGTTTTTTAATCTAAACAAAGATTTGTAAGTTTTACAAAATAATCTATTAATTCTTTGTTTAATTCTAAAGAATGTAACCATTTTTTTAAAAAAATCAAAATTTTTTTTCTAGGAATACTATGAAATAAGGCAGTTACATCCAAAGAAACGAGTTTATCATTATCAGACAATACTATGTTGCTAATCTTTTCTACTTATTCAAAAGAATTTTTAATACTTAAACTTTCAAATTGATCAAAGGTACTGAATTTTTTAATTAACCCTTTTGCCAAATTTATGCAATTTATAATTGGTCTCATTTTAGTTTCTAATTTGTTCTTACTTTGGAATCTTGTTGCATCACTGTTAATAGCTTCAATTTCTTTAAGTAACATCTCCTTCTTAAAAGTAAATATAATATGAAATTGAATGAAACTAAATGAACTGTGTATGACAAACTCATCAATGTTACACCTAATAAATGTAAAACAACTTGTAATGTGAGCAAGGAAGCATATATTAATACAGATAACAATATAATAAAAGATGTCAATGTCTTTAATGGTTATAGTGTTCAGTTATTGCTAATTTTGATTCTGGTTCATCTGAGTAAATTATTATAGAAAAGCCTGGTTATTATTTGACCCAACCTTGTGGAAGGGTAAAGAACCATCTACAGTTTCTGTGACTCAATAATAAGGCAAATTTCAGTATGTAATTTGATGGATAGAACAATTTTTATACTCCCATTTCTATCAGTTCAAAAATACAAGACATCAGCTACATTAATGTGCTGGATATACTTACATATAGGTATTAAAATGAACATAACCAAGAAGCAAATGGCTTGTAATTAAAAAGAGTTAAGTCTTACCTTGAAGATTTTACTGGAGGGCAGTCCCCATCCTGTAACAGAATAATTCAAATGTTCAGTTTCACATAATCATCTATACAGAGCAAGTTAAAGCTAATGCATGACAAAGGATTCATGATGGCAATCTGTGTTTTAACAATGTGGAATATGGCACAAAATATTTGCAAAATTGGAGGTAAAAAGAATCATAGGGAAATAAAAATCAAAGCGGTGGAAAGTCGAGGAATGTAGGACAAAGGAGGAAAAAATGCCAACTCTGTGAAAACACACAAGACAATACCGGCAGTCAGGAGGATGCATACAACACACATGGTCAAAGCGATAGTGTCTAATGAAATGATAGAAATGCTATATAAAGACTTGAACGTCGCTCATTCTGATATACAATATCTAATCAATGAAGATGCAAATCTGAAAACTCAAGTTAGGGCACTACAACAAGAAAATACAAGTTTTGCCAAGATAGTGAAAGAGAAAACCAGACAGAAAACATGGGCTGAGACAGTGATGACATTTGATGACCAATTTTCTCAAAATAGAAAAGTGCAAAAAGATAAAGAAAATTAAAGCATGTCAAAAATGAAGTATCCAAGCTTCAAAACAGGATAAGCAAGTGAAAATTGTTGGAGAATCTGTATCCAAATTTTACAGAAACCTATGCAAGGCAAGAGGCCATAAAGTGATCTATCTTATGAGAATTAAAGTAAACAAACCCAGTAACAGGGGTAGCAGTTAAAGGTGGGCAAAGGTAAGCCAGAAGTAGTACTGATACACCTAGGGATGAATGACAGAAATTACACAGTCAGATCTAAGAAGATGCAATGTCAGTGTAAGAAAAATAGAATAAATAGTGAATTTAACTGGCTATGCTGTGTGAGAAACAGTTGATGGCAAATGGTAATTATTGGCTGCAAAATAATGATTTTGCTAGGGAGAATGCATTTGAATTGCAGAGGCTCCTAAACGTTTGGAAAACTCTTGACAGGTTGTGTCTTCACAGCTGAACAAAAACTAATGAAAAGAAAGGTGAATGGAAAAGCAAAAGATCAACTGTCCAAAATAGATCTAAACATATGTGGTAATAAAAAGGAAATTTACTTAAAAAGTAACAATATTTGAGAGGTAGAACTGGAACTTAAAAATTCAATGCCACAACTGGGATTTGAACCACAGACCTTCCGCTTGCCGGGCGGCTGCTCTACCACTGAGCTATTGTGACAAACTGCCAGAATGGCATTAAATTCTCAAACCAGTTCGTATTTCTCCTGGTAAACCACAAAGACAATCTCACATCAGAGACAAATTACCCCAATGGTGACTTACTATTGTAAGTACTTTATATCCCAGGATTAAATAACCTTCAGATGGTAATTATTATTTATTTATGTCAACAAACTTACTGTTGGTATTTTTAAACACACAAGCTGTGTGTGGGCAAAGTTTGAGAGGTAGAACTGGAACTTAAAAATTCAATGCCACAAGTGGGATTTGAACCACACAGCTTCTGTGGTTAAAAACACCAACAGTAAGTTTGTTGACATAAATAAATAATAAGCAACATATATTACTTCAAAAAATTTAAAGCTCAAATCGACTAGAAGTTTGTTAGATGTAGATATCATGTTGAAATTCTTTGCACAACTGAACATTGGTTAAACATAGCACAGTAATTGGTAACTTATCTCAAGCAGTTTAGATTAAGATTCATTTTGCAGGAAAACTTTTAAACATGAGGTTCAATACTTTTGTTAGGTTATATTTGAAGCTGAGGAATATTCATTTTTTTGAAGATTTAAAAAAGTTGAGAACTTTAATTATTGTTAATAAAAATATGTCATCAAAAAAAGTTGTGTGCATATACAAGTTTCCAAATGATAAACTTGACACTGTCGCAACCAAATTGGATGTAGTTCTACTTCGTCCATCAAGGAAATATGAAAGCCTCATTAAATATGGAGACTGGAACGAATATTTCTTAGAAAGTAACAACAAACTGAACAAACTAAAGCACATGCTAGCTTTGTATAATGTAATCAACACCACAGAGTTCCAAACAAGAATAACACAGTCCAAAATTTTGTTCTTGAAAGTACTGATTATAAACAAAGTGTCTAAACCAAAACCACCATTAGTTGAAGATATGGGGATATCATACTCTCCATCATCACCTATTAAAAAGAACCTTTACTCCTAAGGACATAAAAGTATTTAATGTATCATTACAGAAGGAAACACGGGAAAATTTTTTGAGGAAACTAGTGGCAATTTAAGGTTTAATATCTCTCTAAACATATTTGCATATACTGGTTTAACAATGCTTTCCCATTATCCATAGAGCTAAAAACTCATACCAAAAGTGGTAGGATGACAAGAGGAACAGAAACTTAGAGTAAAAAGCAAAACCTTTCAACAGACTAAATATATAAGGTGTTATAAACAGAGATGATAAAGATAAGATAAATAGATTTAAAAATATTTATACAAAAGGCAATTTTGGAAGCAAAAAGACAGGAAAATGAAAGAATCATACAAAATGAAAACAAAACTAAGACTCGTGAAAAATAATAAATGAAGAAACAGGAAAAAAGCTGTAACTGAACTTACAGATGATACTATATAAGCTGTGCAATGCAACACTGAGTACTTCAATGCTTTCCAGAAATAGAACACAAACTCATGAATAACTTCTCTAAAAGTCACAGCCAGAGCACAGAACCAATAAAAGCTTGCAGTAGATCAAACACTGATCTCAGAAAATGAAATTCAAAAAGTACTCACAATCAGACATGAAGGACTTGCACTGATCTCCAATACATGAAATTCTAGATTACTCCATTAAACACAGTGTCGAATATGTGAGAACCCCTTGGGCTAATGTGTATAATGAATCTGCTGACTTGGTTACTCCACTTTACAAAAACGTAGATTTATTGGTGTAAATACGCTGAAGGTGCCCTTAGAGTCAGCTACAAACTGACACTGCAGATGGCAAGAAAATTATGACCTCTCACTGGTGGCACATTTGTAAAGGAATACATGATTATCGTAGTTGAAAAGTTTCAGCTGGGACACATTAAATGTTTGAAGTATGTCTCTTTGTCCCCAGATACTGTACTATGTCATATAGAGGATCTTGCTCATGATTCCAAAAGGCAGTTCAACATGAGCAGTAAATTCATAACTTTCTTGCTATCAGTCAATGAGAGCACAGATATATGCAACACAGCACAACTTGTCATCTACTGTCTGTCCACCAGCTCATGGTCTAAGGGGACTAAAGGGCAGGGGAGAGAAATTCCATGTGGTGTAATCTGAATTTTGTAACCATCCGCACATTGCTCTGCTGGTTACGTTGCTAACTTGTCTCCATTATTATTTGTGCTACATTTACTCGCTGCTAATTTCTCTTAATTTCAGTTGGAAAATCATACTTGTCACTAGTTTTACATTGGAAGTAATGGTAAAAGTAATGTAGAAGCAGGTAAACCTCCAGCTAGGAGTGCTGTGAAATTTACTATGATGTTGTGGTTGCAGAACAGAGGGGTTCGGATTGATAATTCTAATATGTAAAGCATCTTTATAGGATGATTGAATCACACCTAAACAGACTGAATATTCAGGCTTGTGGACCGTGATCTAGTGGAAATTCTTCTTCCATACGTTTTGTTCAAAACTGTGTTGAACATCATCAGTGGTGTCACGGCAGCACCTTGCTACTATAGGCGAACTGATCACAGCCGTTTCATTTCATATGTTTTATATGCATAGCATGTGTGGCTGTATGACGGTTGGTCTGGTGTTTGTTTATTGGCTTGGCTGCTGCGTAACTTGATTTAAAGTGGGGGCTTTCATTGTTATAGAAGGGCTGGTATTTATTGTAGCTGAAGCTGGCGTATGATTTTGAATTTGTCTTCAATTAGGTTTTTTGCATGCTTTGTTTCTTCCTTCTTATTGAAGATATCATTATGTTTGAAAATCTCTGGCTTCATGAATTAAGTAGACTTATTAATGTACTGTTGAAGACCAGATAGCTGTGTGTGAAGTATGTGTTCCCCCAGCGCTAGTAATGCATGTTCTGCGACTGCAGACTTTTCTGTGTCCCAAAGTCTGTCTCTTGTGTTCTGTAATGCATGTGTTCACCGTACATTGTGTGATCCCTATATAGAGAGAGCCACATGAGCAAGGAATTCTGTAAACACCCGCAGAAGAGAGTGGTTCTTTGGGATCTTTTGCTGAATGTAGCATGTTCTGTATTTGTTTTGTGGGTTTGTAGATGGTGTGAATGCCGTGATTTTTAAGAACTTTCCCAATATGATCAGTAATACCTTTGATATATGGCAGATATGCTTTACTTCTTCTCTTTAGGGTCAAATTGTTTTGGTGTAGAACGAGGCTTTCTTCTGGGGTGTAAGGCACGTTTAACTTCTTGGCTGGTGTAACCATGGGAGTGCAAAGCACTATTAATGTCAGAAAAAGTTCCAGGGGAAATAGTTGTGGTTGGCAGATGTAGTTAGCACAATCTACCACTGTTTTAATGGCAGCTCTCTTCTGCCTGCAATGGTGGTTGGAGAGTTTATGTAGGTACTGGTCTGTATGTTGGTTTTTTGTAGACTGTGTGAGAGAGCGTACCATTGGACTTCCTGGCTATGAGTACATCCAAAAATGGTAGTTGTCCGTTGTTCTCCATTTCCATTGTGAACTGTATGTGTATTTTTTTTTTTAAATTAACGTCCTCCAACATTGTGTCATATCGGACGAATGAATGAAATGAAATGGGTGAAATGATGCTCAAATGAGCCCGAGGTCCATGGAGCTTTAAGTTACCCGACATTCGTCTTCTCAGGGTAGGGAAAACCTCGGAAAAAAACCTTACCCGGATAACTTACCCTAAGCGAGATTCAAACTCGCGACCTCTTGAACGTGAGGCAGACACGCTAACCATCACGCTACAGAGGCGGGCACTGTATGTGTGGATGAACAGAGTTGACATGACGTAGGAAATCTGTCAAGTTCTCTTCTCCGTGGCTCCAGATGACAAGCACAATGGACAACAATGGAAGCCCCCACTTTAAATCAGCCAAGCTAATAAATAAATGCCAGACTAACCATCATACACCCATACATGCTAAGCATATACACCTGTGAAATCAAACGGCACCGATCAGTTCGCCAATAGCAGAGTACTGCAGTCACACCACAATTTTGAATGAAACATATCGAAGAAGAATTTCCACTACACCACGGCCCACAAGCCTGAATATTAATTCTATATTTTATGATACTGGCCGTGAAAGCTTACGCAATTTGAAACCTAAAGAGGCTCTTATAACGGACTAATTTTTGGTTTTATTGGGCCATGCTGTCGTTTATTTGCCCACATACATATAATCTCGATCCCATGGAAGTAGTCTGGGCCAAGGTAAAATACTTAAAGAAATTTCACAGGTCAGAGACAGATGCAGGATTTCTTTTTGGGGGTGGGGGAGGGGGATCTGATGAGGTGATAGAGTTAGAAAATCTGGAAATGTCATTGTATGCACAGTTATACAGTTACATTTAAAGACGAAGACAAGGAGGCTTTTTACATACTTGGTCCACTGCTTCTTGAGTTTTAACTTACAAATTTTTATGTGTATACATTAATGCTAGTCCATTCAATCCGTCTGCTCCTGTGGTGCTTCTCAAATAGATCTTCAGATACCGTAATGTTCAGAACAAACATTCTGGGTTGCTGTAGTTACTGCTGAAGTGTATAAAACCTTCAGTGCTTCGCATATGAAGAGGAAAATAATTTCATTACATCCATTCAAAGATGAATAAGCCCTTCCTTTGTTACTACCAAAGCACTCTAGGAGTTTCCTGAAACTGCACAGCGATTTGTGTTATCGCAATGCTGTAAATGTACATACAATTTGGGATGAGATTATGGGAAGAATATTTTATTATTAACCACTCGAAATCTCTCTGCTCTGAATTACGATGGCAGGGCATTATTATAATACATTTAGATATTTTATTATATGTACATTTATTATTTTAATGAAAATAATTAATAAAGAACATGCTCAGATTCTTTCAATATATTTGTGAATTAATGTGAATACTTGTTTTCTTTGGTTACGTCCTTAATAGTTCCCAAACTATGGGTATAGGAGGGGGATACAACCTCTCCGTGGATCTGCTGTTGTAAGGGGTGACATTTTTACAGGAATTGCATGATATAACGCTCAAGGGTATATAACTTAAGACCCAAAATGAATGGTAGTGTGTTTGAAAAACATAGAAAAGGCAGAAATTTATCAGCGGGAAAAAGACAGAGTAGTTGAAAGCATCATTTACGTTTTATAAGCTAAATATACTGCAAGAACTGAAACTAACATACACATTCCATAGTTGGCAACATTATCGTAAATGCAATTAGAAGCAGAACTCTGCTTGAGATATCTGTATTTATCTGGAATTGTTTGCTCACATACTGGCTCCCTGAATTCCTGCCAGGGACCATGAGCTGGTGAACAAACTGTACATTAGAGCTGTGAAAAGTGATCTTCAAATTACAGAGAAATTAATGGATCCTGTGCCACTCAAGAACATGGCTAGGGGAGAATATGTATTTGTTGCTATTGAGAAGCTGCTACCTTGTGCTGGCAATAACTCATGTCTTTAACAACAGATGGTGAACCAGCTATGTGTTGCACCTATGTACCGCTTGTGGGACCTGTGGAAAAAAAAATTAAAGAACTGAACATTCAGAATATTACATTAGTTCATTGCTTTATGCACAGAAAATTTCTGAAAGATATTGACCATGATTATGAAGATTTACCACACTTCAGTGCAGTGCACTGGCCAAGCCATGGTAAAGTAATTCAGCACTTCTTTACATTATGGATACAGATTGCCTTATTTATGGAAATGCACTATAAGCCACTTCCATAACTATAACATGATAAATGGATATGTCATTTAGCTTTCTTTGCAGACCTGATGAGTGATCTTGATAACTTAAATACACATTTACAGGTAGAGAGCATACCATTGTGCATATGTGTAACACTATCACAGCTTTTAAGCAAAAACTGTCACTGTGACAAAGCCAATTAAATGCCACCAAGAAATATCATTTCTCATGCCTAGCATCTGTGGAAGATTTGTTTGAATCAGAGGATGCTAATGAATATACAGGAGTATTAAGACAATTAGAAAGGAGTTTGAATTATACTTTCAAGATGTTGTTACACTGAAAGACGTTTTCAAGTTTTCACTACACCACTTGCAGTAGATTTGCGAAGAGTTAAAAATTAACGAATATAACTAATTGACTTACAAAGTGATACTGAATTAAGGGATAGATTCCAAAATAGACAGAACCTGCTGCAGCTTTATTCACACACCCAGAAGAAAAGGTTTCCCAGACTGCACAGCCATGCTGCAGAACTTTTATGTTTGTTTGGCTCTAGTTACTTGTCTGAGACATTACTTTCACTGATGAAAGCGGCTAAAGCTTGTGAACAAAGTAGATCACTGGATGAGAACCTCAAAGTGATATTGCAACTTAGCAGTGCACAGAACATCATCCAAGCATTGAAAGACACATACATAACAAAAGAGTGCAGAGAGCATCTCAGATTCACATAAGGAAGCAGAAACTATGTTTTTCAGCAAAAATATTCTCAGTGAGTAAATATGACGTCCAGTTACATGGAAAAAGTAGTTATATTGGCCTTTTTTCAGTGAACCAATGTTGTATTAAGTTTCCCAGATAATTGCGTTCCTTACATTGTGTTCTGTACTTTGTAATGTATACAAAATAAGCAGCACTAGGCTTAAGAATAATCATCTATACATGTATAATAAGATACAGTTTATTATGAGTATAGTGTTCCCCTTCTGCTGCAAATGTCCAACACTGCTGTCACTCATCCCCTCCAAACCCCTGCAAGACCACAGAACAGGTGTTCTATGTTGCACATACAAGAGACTGGCACCACAGAATAACATGTTGCGGACACCTGATCTAAGTCAATAACCCAACGATACTGTGATATGCGAACAAGAATCTTAGAATTGTAATTTTACATCAATAATTCCAGAATATTATCACAATGATTATGCTGATAAATGTAATGATAATAATAATAATAATAATAATAATAATAATAATAATAATAATAATAATAATAATAATAATAATAATAATAATAACCAAGCAATACATTTAAATTCATTTTCAATATACGTATTTAATAACAACATTGTATTTTCTTTATAATGAAGGAAATTGGAAGAATCCAAAGTGTAAAATGCCCATTCTCTTCTTACACTCGCACAGGGTGTATGTAAATTGTAACTCAAATCAGTTAGTTAGAAAGTTATTTTGTTCTTCAATGACGCTGTCAATTGCCAGGATCACATCAGCGTCACTGGTGTGCTGGATTTTTGTCCCGCAGTTCTTTTACATGCCAGTAAATCTACTGAAATGCAACTGCTGTTTTTAAGCACACTTAAAAACTACTGGTCTGAGCTGCATTTGAACCCGTGACCTTGTGATCAGTAGGCTAGCATCTAGCCAACTCCCTTCAAGAAGTGACTCCTATGATACTATCAGTATATGTCCCACAATGCATTGCTAACATGTTACAAGTTGCATTAGTATATTTTCTGATACTCATGCTTATAGATATTTGGCAACAACTATGTACAAAGTTCTTTTACATGCATTTCCCCACAAAATAGAGTTAACCGACCAGCATATATCCAATGCATATTTTCTAATAAAATCCACAAAAGCAATTAGTTTTTCCCATCACAAAATTTATGTGCCATGTATTAGGACAGCTTAAAACAAACAGTACAAAACAGCAAGAGTTATGTTTATGTGAGTGTGTGTGTATCGCAGGGGGGGGGGGGGGGTTGGTTTCCTAACAGCTCTAACACTTGTGTCCCCCTACAAGATTTATTAGGTGCCATAGTTCAAGTCAGCTACAAACAGAGCTTGAAAAGGAAAACTGACTTGATGCAGAAAGAAAGATTAGTATGAGCATGTACATGTATGAGAGTGTGTGAGAGCATGTGTGCAAGTGTGTGTGTGTGACCATGTGGGTGCATGAAATAGAAGAACAAGCATTGCTCCAACACGAGAAAATGTTACGACTGCCAAACTCTAAATGGACAGAAGAGAACCTCCCCCCTTCAATCCTTAAAACTCATAGTAGTTTCCTAGAAAAGGTAACACAGATTAGATCCAAATTGAACATTCCTAACACCAGAGAAAATCTACTTATAAGAGAACATCCTTTGGAATTATTACAACCTACCTTCAGTTTGGAATTAATAGAGCAAATAAGTAAATCAGACACACCAAAAGAAATACAAAAACTTCTAGCTCTGGAAACAATCAATACTAGGTATCCCACAGAAGAATGGCTCCACATATATACTGATGGATCCTCCAAGGAAAACCTTACTGGAGCTGGAGTTACATGTTCACATTTTTCCTTTTATCATTCTGTTGGCAGAGACACAACAAATTATGATGGAGAAATGGAGGCTATATACATTGCTCTCCGACAATTATTAAATCTTCCCTTAAATAAATTTAACAAGGCAGTAATTCTTTCAGATTCTAAAGCTGCAATTCAGGGAATATGTTCAAATACTACAAAGAAGTCAACAAAAATTAGAGAATGCTACAAAATGTTAACACAACTCCAAAAAGTTCATAAGACTGTTCATCTCCAATGGATCCTAGCACACTGTGGAGTCATGGGGAACGAAGCTGCAGACTCACTTGCAAAGATAGGTACAACAATAAAACAAAAGTCTAAATTCAATTTCTCATATTCCTCAATAAAACGCTTGGACATTAAAAAATTTTCTCATTCATACCTACAAGAAATAGAAACAAATGCCAAAGATAAAAAATGGATTACACTACTTTCCAACCCAGATATAATCCCCAAGAGACCAAGGAAAACAGCTGTTGCAGCCTTCCGACTATTGACAAATCACGACTGCTTAGCAAGTCATCTCTACGGAATAGGTAGCTCAGCCTCACCAATATGTGTCCTGTGTAACGATCCAGCAGAAATGAACGAAGACCACTTGAAGACCTGTGAAGCATTAAGATCAGAAGAAACTACAGCTCAAAAGTATTGGAAAGCACGAATGCTAATGGCTTCATTGCCAGATGCAAGGCACTAGAAAACAACAACAATAACAACATATTTCAAGTGCACCTGATGAAATGATGCTAAAGCGTCACACAATATCCTGAAATGCGTTCAACAGAAATGCCATCAAGTATCATAATTTTCAAAACTGTATCTCCATTATTTTCAACTCTTTAGACAAAATACACTACACAATCACAAATTACCTCAAGGGCTTATTAATTTTGAATTACATAATTCAAATATATCATTGGCCCTAGAAAAAGTGCAGTTACAGTGGAATTCTACAAAACTTACCTTATTATCTGTGGCTGAAGTTTCTGTTTCTAACCACAATGGTTCTTCTATAATTTCTGTTTGGTTATCCATTTCATGACCAGTGTTGAATTTCCCTAACTTTGTTACAGGCTCCTCTGAAGGACGTTCTCTCCTGCTCTGTGAACTACAGTCTGAAATAAGAGTCTGTTCATCAATTACAGCTTTCCTATCTATCTCCCAGTTATCTGGGAACGTAACAGCTTCAGATTTGATCCGTTTAACGAGATGTTTGGTAAACGGTGCCTCTAATTTAATTTCTCTTTCATCACAGTGATCATCCACATTATCTGGGCATGTAATAGCTTCAGATTTGATCTGTTTAACGAGATGTTTGGTAAACGGTGCCTCTAATTTAATTTCTCTTTCATCACAGTGATCATCCACATTATCTGGGCATGTAATAGCTTCAGATTTGATCTGTTTAACGAGATGTTTGGTAAACGGTGCCACTAATTTAATTTCTGTTTCAGCATAGTGATCATCCACAAGCACAGGGTCAATGCGTCTCTTGATGGAAACAACATTGCGGAAGAACTTTGTCTCATTCGGAGGGTCTGCATCATCTGGGAGAGATACCTCTTTCATTTGTAGTTTAGTATCCATTTCAAAATTGTTGCTGGATCTGATGTTGCTTTTATTAATTTCAACAAGTCTGTGGACAAAGATATATATATATATATATATATATATATATATGTACATACCTTAAAATATGTAGAAATTAAATAGCTTCTATGAACCCATCAGACATTGTTGAAATCTTGCCAAATACCACCACTGTTCACTCTCCAATAAACCTAAGTCTTGAAATTCAATACCACATCCTGGCCTGCAACCTAAGATGTTTGTCCCTTTTTACCAGTGTTAATATCACTCACCTATATTGTTGAGATATCTGTATAAGCATTAAACTTTGCATCCATTTGAAGTACCAAGGATAACTTTCTAGAAAAGCTCAGATGTTAACTTTACCTCAAAATCAACTTTGAATGCTGGCAACTATTAGGGTCATTTTGTGTTTTAATAATTAATTTGTTCTACACTAGCCATGTGTAGCAAATAAGTGAACAATTAAGCACAATACTGGTAATTATGAAGCAGCTTCAACCATACAGATCACCTTTGAGGAACTATACCGCTGTATTTGAAACAATCTTGAAAATTTATAGTGATACTTAATTTAGAAGGTTTAATACTTGCATGGATATCTTGTCACATCAGGTCAAGGTCAAGAAGTAAGAATATTAACTGAGAGCAACAGACTCCATGGTTCAAGTCCCAGTAGTAGATATAATGCAACTTTCTAACTTAGTCCCCACACAGAGCTAACCATAAATAACTATTATCACCTGCACAAACCTACATACATTTTGAATAACATGCTGGCCTGTGTTCAGAAAATTATCAAAATTAGATGTACTCCATTATGAGCGATGAGAGGCTATTAATTATATCACATGTTCTCCTTTGGATTTTCTCTAGATCTCATTTCACATCATTTACTCACCAAATTTCGTTTTCTTTAGTGATTGTTTCATCAACCGAAGTTAAAATTACTGTAACTCAGAGCTTACTAACTTTAATAATGTTAAGAGCTTCGCATTTCATCAGACTACTGCTATGAATTGTTAGCTAACTCTTGTTAATGTTAAAAGAAGGCAGCGACCAATCTAGATGACTTCTGAACGTGCCCCAAGGCACTTTTGTTTATGCATAGCAGCACTCTCAGTGTAAATAGATACTTAGATCCATGCCATGTGAGTTGATTGTTTGAGGTTAGAATCCTGACCGCCTGCAGTGCTGTAGTAGTAAAAGCAGGCATTAAACACTTAAAAAAAGAAAAAAGAAAGTTAAAATCCTGATGTCAAATGAAAAATCGACATACCAAGGAATTAATGGTACACTACTAAAATATTATTAATTATGGAACTCATTACTAAATATAGTTATTATGTAACAAAGAACTCAGGAATTATTGTGCCATAACTAATGCCTTTAACACATATTTCCTTAATGTAGCAAAAGACAAAACAAACAGATCAGACCCAAACTGAAATACACTTAAAATTCTAAAAAAAGACTGCTAAATTAATTGTAAATATGAAATGGACTCCCCAATTCCCAGAGAGGTGGTAAATATGATTACCTTGTTAAGGCAAGGTTACACTAAAAATTCCAACTTCTTTAATCATGATCCTATCACTATGAAAAGTTAACCACATAATGAGATTATTACTCTAAACCAACATACAGATTTTCATGCTGATACTCTATTAGTTATTAAATATTTTGTGTGAAAATATTGTGAACACTACTCGCTATATAAAATACTTCACACAACAAAGGCTTGAAGTTTTAAAAGTGACATTCCACTTCTGGCTAGAACACACTATCATAAAAAGACCCACATTCTTATTTGTTGAGAATATTCTTTTATAATGCATCGTTCTGGTTTTATTTATTGTTAAATTGTTGCTACCTAACTTCATTTCATCCCTCCCATGATGACTTAATAGCTAGTTTTGTGTGGAATGTGCTGGGACGGGACGGGTGCAATTAAGAAGAAGGTTTAAACTTAGCAACACAACTTTAATGTCCGGATATTCACGTTAACTTTACAATCAAATGATGGACTTAAATAATACACACAGCTTTACAACAAATCATTGCCTTTGCCCACTTGAAGTTAAATGCCCCCCTCCCCACATCTCTGAGTGTACATTAGGTATTATCAAATATCCGCGAAAAGCTGAAACGCAATACAGGAACACTGAATTTGTAAAAGGAAAGCAATAACTCACCAATGCTGCCTACAACTTGTATAACGTCTAACAGTATCTCACATTACCACACTTTTGATGTTGTTGTCTCCCTGGTCACGACGTGCACTTGACCGTTCGCTGTTGGAGAGAGCCTACCTGCCCGGAATCGCTTGACTTAGTCCTGCACTCGGTAACCTTGGCCAATCAGCGTCGTCTGGTCCTGGTGGCGTGAAGTTACGTTATCCTCTGACGTTGCTCACTGCCATGTACCATATCGTTTGTAAGGGCGCCTGTCTATGTCTCGTAGGATGACTTGTTTTTGTATTCTTTGGAGTATGGATGAGCCGTACAGGTTGAGAACGGCTCAATACTCCCCCCCGGCGATGAAAGCAGGACCACCTGCTGAGAATGAAAGCGGGAACCCTTACAGCTGATGAACGAGGGCACCCGTGCTGATGATGAAAGCAGGAACATGTTGATGGACTCATTCACACCTCTGCTCCCTCGATGCAACATCTCTTAGACAGAGGCAAAACCAGTATAAATGGTAGTCCGTGAGGCAATACAAGTTAGGCATTAATGCAAACTACCTAAACGGATGAAAATTTAGACTCTCCCAGAGATGCGAGTTATACATATTCCTTTGTTTTAATAAGAGCATTTGCTTTAACCATACCATCTCAGTGGTATATATATATATGTGTGTGTGTGCGTATAACTATAAATTTTACCAAATTTTAATTAGCAAATTAGCTAAATATGAAATTAAAAATATACATATGTTATGGCTACCAATTTTACTGTGTGGGCCCACACTTGTGACAATATAATGATTTCAATTTTAAACAATTATTTTATAAGGAAGCTAGATAACTAAAATTTCTTTGAACACATAATTATGGAGTAGAGGAGTAAATGATAAAAGGAAATGATGTGACAACACAACACGAGATAACATGAAACATAACAAGAACCATAACACAAGACGAGATAACATGAAACAAAACAAGAACCACAACACAACACAACCCAAAGTAACAAACATGACACGAACAATCAAAACACAAATCTAAGATACAATAATTGGTCTCACTTATACCCCCACATAAAGAAAAGGAAGGAAGTAGAGAGAAAGAAAAAAGGAAGAAAGTAAGGGCGGTGCCGGGCAAAGAGTATGTCAAGAGGCGTAATTTCGTCAGGTAGCAGTGAAAAAGAAAAGAATTTGTAGTAAACTTGAGGATGAGGAAGCGAATATAAATTACCTCAAGGTTACGGAAAGATAACTGCTACCTGACCACGAGGCATCGAGTGATTAAAGAGTATGACAACACATCAATCCTGATCTGTGATGCGTTTTAACTGTGAAGCATGCGCTGTCGTGAGTTTTCCAGTTGTGCATTCCTGTAATTGAAAAGAAACATTATTAATGATCCTTATTACCCGATATGGTCCTAGATATCTTGGTGCCAACTTTTGAGCAAATTTGCGAGAAGCATCGCTAATATGATGTGCCTGGAGTAGGACCAGATCACCCAGTTGAAATGGTGGGGGTTTTCGTTGAGCATTATAACGTAGTGCGCGTTGTAGGTGGTCATGGCGTAATTGGTTGAATGCTTTCCTCCAAGTGCGTTGCATGTCTTCTGGTTGAGCTGAATCTGGAATTAAGTCAAACAGCTTCCAATGATTAGTTAGTGCGCAAATTGGAGTGAATTTAAACATGAGAAGAAAGGGTGTATTATGATGTGATTCATGAATCGCAGTGTTTAATGCTAATTGAAAGATATACAATTTGGTGTCGCAATGAGTATGTTTTTGAGATTGCGATTTGCTCTTTCAGGTAATGATGGTTTTGGGTAATAAGGTGAGGTGTGAATTAATTTTATTCCTTGCTCGAATAGAAATGTGTTGAATATGCGAGCTTTGAAGTAGGATGCATTGTCAGAAACTATGGTGCGTGGAATGCCAAAGGAGGCGAAAATGCCTTTTAAAACGGCAATCGTGGCTATAGCAGTAAAAGCGCGTGCTGGACATAACCATATGAATTTAGTAAATGCGTCTACAACAATGCATAAATATTTATTACCTCGAGGAGAACATGGTAATGGACCTATATAGTCTATGAAGAACCTTTCCATTGGGTAGGAGGCCACTTTGGAGCTAAGTTCACCCCATTTTGTGGTTTGTGGTGGTTTTGACCTTGCACATGTGTTGCAAGCCTTCACAAATTGAGCTATTGTGCGATACATATTTTGCCAGACAAAATACTGTTTTATCTTTGTCTTGGTTTTATAGATACCGAGGTGTGCTCCAAAATATGAAGCATGAAAGTAGTGCAATATCATAGGAACCAACGATTTTGGTAAAAGAATTCTGAACTGTTTTGAACGAGGAAGGAATGTATGCAAGATGTTGTTTCTAAAGGCATATCTCTGTGGGATATTTCCTTGTTTACAGCTTTGCCACATGGTTTTTAATTCTGGATCATTCTGTTGTGTTCGGGAATCGAGGTAAAAGCCGCTGGGAACTCATTCGAGATGTTAGGTAAATGCAACATGACATGTGTGGAATTAACCTCTGCAGTTTGGAGTTCCTGGAATATTCGTGAGAGCGCATCTGCAACGGGATTTTCCGAACTGTGAATATGTTTTACTGTAAATTGAAACTGGCTTAATGTAATCGCCCGGCGAGCCAATTTACCCGACTTCCTAGCATGTGACAAGACGCATGTGATTGCCTGATTATCACATTCTAAGATGAAGGGGCGATGTTCCAAGAAGGTGCAAAATTTCTCGCACGCTGTAAGGATGGCTAAAGCTTCGAGCTCATACACTGAGAGCTTCCATTCTGCTGGTGAAAGACACCTAGAGATGTAGTGGATGGGTCTTCTACCTGTTCCTAAATCTTGCAATAAAACTGCGGCTACTGCAAAGTGGGAGGCATCGGTTTGAAGTATAAACGGTTTATCGAAATTGGCCATTGCCAAAACTGGTGGGTTCATAATTGCTGTCTTGAGTGTGAGAAAGGCTTGCTGTTGTATTTCTGTCCATTGAAACTTTACTCCCTTACGCCTGAGGGCATTCAGGGGTTCTGCCATATCTGCAAATCTGGGAATGAATTTTGAAAAAAAGGCAACCATACCCATGAAAGAGGCTAGCTGTTTGTGTGTTTTGGGAGGTGGAAAGTTCCTGAGGGCGAGGGTACGTTGTGGATCAATGGAAATTCCTTGTGCAGAAATTATGTGTCCTAAAAAGGAAATTTGAGAAGTTGCGAATTTTACTTTTTCGGTACTGACAGTCAAACCAGCTCGCCTAAGAGCGCTGAAGACTGCTTGCAAATGATGTAAATGACATTGCATGTCCGGCGAATAGATGACTAAATCGTCTATATAATTAAATACAAATTTATATTTGAATTTATGTAATATTTTGTCTAATAATCGAGACAATACTTGTGAGCCAGTAGATAAATCGAAAGGTACTCGTTTGAAATGGAAGAGGTTCCAGGGTGTGATAAAACTAGTTAATGGTCTAGATTCTTTTGCTAGAGGTATCTGGTAATACGCCTGATTGAGGTCCAATGTGGTGAAAACTTCTGCATTCCTAAAATAATGTGCTGCTGTATGTAAGTCGGGAAGTGGCATGGAGTCCAATTGTAGGAATTTGTTCAGTTTGCGATAATCTATGACTAATCGTTCATCATTATTTCGCTTTGGGACTGAGAAGCATGGACTTGAATATGGACTGTTCGATGGTTCAATTATATCCTGTTGTAACATGGTATCAATCTTTTTGCGTAGTAATTCTAGTTTAGGTGGTGAAAATTTATAAGGAGGTGAAAGTACCGGAGTAAAATTAGTTAATTGAATGGAGTATTCAATGTCCTTAACTTTCCCTAATTTTTCCATGAAAACGTCAGGGAATTCTGTAACTAATTTGACAATAGCCATTTGATATTTCAGTGGCAAATGTAATAATTCTAACTGTTTTTGGGACTTAATGGGTATAAGATTACATGCTGGTACTGGGAACCTTGGACCAAACTGAAAATGAATAGTTTCGTTTGGGGCAAATGGAAAACTTATAGTAAAGTTCGCATAGTCCAACGATAATCGGGTATGTGACATAAAGGGTGTATAATGTTGTAAGGTAAGTCTGTTGCGACGTGAAAATTGACATTCCATGAAAACTTATGTAACTTTAAATGTAAGTTTACTTTCCCTAATATCCTTAATTGTGCACCTGTAATGGTCGTGCACTTTAAATCTACTGGCTTTATTTTGTTACGATATTGGAATGGTAATGCTTCCAACCACCGTGCATATATTAAATTTAACGAAGCGCCCGAATCTAGTAGAGCTATCGTGTGAGAAGAATACAAATTAATTAAAATGATAGGTAATGGTACAAAAGGAATTGCTTTAACTTGCGAACTTGTACTATGTATTTGCTGTGAATATAGTCATAAAGCGGTATTTGACTGACACTGATTTCTTCTTTTGAAACATGTATGGATGTTGTGCCCCATTTTGCCACAAAATTCGCATGTTCGTGTGGGACCAGGCACGTAAGATGTTTGTGACGTGGAAGGTGTAGGTAATTGTGCTTGCTTTTGTGGTAATTTAGTTGTAGAGGGGAAGAGGTCTAGTTGTGAATTATTGTCTGGTATTTGCTGAATATCGGTAATTAATTGCTCCAATTGTAAATAGGAGTTTGGTTTTGTGGAAAAGACCGAACCTAAACGAGTTTTCTGGTTTAAGCCTGATGTAATTAAATTGCAAATATCCTCTTCCGACTGCTGTACTAGGAATAATAGTGCGTAGCGTTTAACTCGTTGTACAAATGCGAGAATGTCCTCAGAATCTTTCTGAGGAGCAAAACAATATTCAGTTAAATATTGCATTTTAACTCGTGGAGGAAAGAAAAATTCTAATATCGTGGAGTGAAATTGTGCTATGTCTTGTCCTTGGGTAATAGCTGATAGTATGAGAAAATCTATTTTACCTTCCACTACGTTTAATAACAGTAGATATAATTCTTTTGGTGTGTATTTCGAATGAGCTGTTAGTTGACGAAGGCGTAAAAAAAATTGTAAAAACTGTAATGCTTGAGATGCATTATTTACTACAAAATGCGAATTGTCAAGCAATTTTTGTGCAGCATGTTTTATTCGCAATGGTTGAAATAAGAGAGTTGATGATTCTTCTGTGAAAGTATTTTCAGGTGCTGGTTGTGACTGAGCCGTTGTGGCCGGTTGGGAGTTGGCTATTGATTTTTTGCTTTCCTGCAGTAGGTCTTGTGATTCTACTAAGCTATGCCATAATTCTTGGTATTTGCTTAACAATTTCACTAAGACATCCTTCTCTTTACTTATAAATTTAGATTGCTGTAAGATTTCCAGACGTTCTATATAATACGAAATACGAGCTTTTAGCCTTCGTAATGTAGCTGCTGAAAATTCTCCCGATTGATCCAATATTAAAATTCTTTGTATTGTATTTGAGATTCTGCAATCAATTGTTGTATCTCGCCCTCGTTAAATTTATTTATATTGGGTTGACAGTTAACCGAATCAGGATTTTCTCTTAATATGTTTATCAGTGTAGGTAATGTGGCCGTTGTCTCATATCTGAGATCATATACTTTTAAAAGGAATACAAGTTCGTCCTTGCGTAACAAGTCAAGGTTTTGGCGAGCCATTGGTGAGGTATTATCACTTTAGAAGAAATTTTGTATAAAACCCACTCAGAGATGTTTGAAAATATGATGATCGAGTAAGAAATCTAATTTTCTTTATGACAAGAAGAAAACGCTTTAAAGAGAAATTATATAAAAGCGTAACTATCTTTCCATGGCTCCACGCTCTGCTACCATTTTGCACCGTTCTGGTTTTATTTATTGTTAAATTGTTGCTACCTAACTTCATTTCATCCCTCCCATGATGACTTAATAGCTAGTTTTGTGTGGAACGTGGTGGGATGGGACGGGTGCAATTAAGAAGAAGGTTTAAACTTAGCAACACAACTTTAATGTCCGGATGTTCACGTTAACTTTACAATCAAATGATGGACTTAAATAATACACACAGCTTTACAACAAATCATTGCCTTTGCCCACTTGAAGTTAAATGCCCCCCTCCCCACATCTCTGAGTGTACATTAGGTATTATCAAATATCCGCGAAAAGCTGAAAAGCAATACAGGAACACTGAATTTGTAAAAGGAAAGCAATAACTCACCAATGCTGCCTACAACTTGTATAACCTCTAACAGTATCTCACATTACATCTAGAGAATGAAAACAGTTGGTGGGCAGGGGTTGGAAAAATTATGGAGAAAATAGGAATGGGAGATATATGGAAACTTGAAGAAAGAAATGAAAGTAATGTAGATAAACTAGTAAAGTGTAGGGTAGAAGACATAGAAAGGCAAGAGATATGGGGAAGTTTAGAAAACAAGAAATCATTACAATTCTACAAGCAAATAAAAAGAGGATGGGGGCGAGAACCATATGTGGATTATTGTAACAGACAGGAAAAAGAAGGACTAGCGTGGATGAGAACAGGAGCAATATTTTTAAGAGGGACAAGAAGTGGTAAAATAGGAATATGTGAAATGTGCGGTGAGAAAGAAAGTATAGAAATTATTTGACGGAATGTAAGGAATTAGCATTATGGAGGAAAAAGGTTTGGGAGAAAAAATGGGAAAAATAGAGGGGAAAATGGTAGCCATAAAAATGTTAACAGTGAAAGAGGAAAGGAAGGTTAGAAGTATAGGTGAGTTTTTGAAGAAAGTAAGAGAAAAATGGGCAAGAAAAGTAAAGAGTGTAAATGAAGAAGGCAGAGTGGGGGAGAGGGACAATTAATTAATATAAGATGGAATAGATTGATCAGAGCTACCTGGGAGGCAAATGGCCTGGGAGCCATGTAAACCAAGGTAGCTATAAGGTTATGTAATATTTGTATGTAGTTTAGGTTAGAGTAGGATAATTGTAAAAGTTATGTAAAAGAATTGGTACAAATAAAATTCATTCATTCATTCATCTCACATTACCACACTTTTGATGTTGTTGTCTCCCTGGTCACGACGTGCACTTGACCGTTCGCTGTTGGAGAGAGCCTACCTGCCCGGAATCGCTTGACTTAGTCCTGCACTCGGTAACCTTGGCCAATCAGCATCGTCTGGTCCTGGTGGCGTGATGTTACGTTATCCTCTGATGTTGCTCACTGCCTTGTACCATATCATTTGTAAGGGTGCCTGTCTATGTCTCGTAGGATGACTTGTTTTTGTATTCTTTGGAATATGGATGAGCCGTACATGTTGAGAACGGCTCAATAATTGTTTTAGACTTTTTTCATGTGTTATCTTGAAAAAGCTTGAAAATAGCAACTGTTTCATGTTTTATCATATGATTTTCCTAACTTGAGCACTTATGAGAAGTTTCTCATTTACATACTATGGACCAAACCTCCAAGTTTACTAAGGTAAATGAAAAATTTTGACACGTGTGACATTTTGTTTACTGAGAAATGTTAGGAAAAAATGGTTTCTCAGAAAATGAGTTTTAAAGTGCTGGTTGTTCACATTTTATATTTCTGAACCTTTCAGGGATCTAAAATTCTCCTTCTGCATACATAGGACCCTCTTTCTGTTATTTCTTAAGCTGTGCAGCAAGTTTACCATATTTCAGCATCCTGCATGATGACTTCTTATCACTCTGCCCAGAAGTGGCACCCAGCTGAAGTTGACGACTATCTCTCCGCTCAGTGCCCTTTATCCCTAATTCATTAATTCAGTTGCATTCTGCGTTTTCCCTGCTTTCCCGCAGCTCATCAGAAGCCACACAAATGTACAATAGCAGCACTTTCTTGGTAACTCATTTTGAAAGGATTGTCTTCACATGTGTGTTGTCTTGCTTTGATGCATATTCTCCTTTTGCAATAGCACAACTAGTATACAACACATCCCATCTATCACACTTTTTCACTTAGTTTAGTGAAACTTGCAGGTTAGGTCCATAACATGAAATACGCAACCTCACATTAATCTTTTCTTGTAAATTCTCATTTTGAAAATTATAGTATGTTAAAATTTAAAAAGTTACTATTTTCAGAATTATTGAGGAACATAAGAAGAGATAGAACAAATGCTAAAAGAATACTCTAAAAAATAAAAATGTGGATCTTTAGTTTAAAAGTTAAAATATGTACTGTTTCAATGAGATCTCTATAAATTGGTTCAGATATTACATATCAAAGAGAATCCAGAAAACGAGGATAAATGGTTATGATGTTGAACCAAGTATTGCTACTAAAAGTGTCCCCAAGGTACTACGTTCAGGCCTTTTCTATTTGTAATGTTTGTGAATTACTTGCCATTTAATGTTAGTAGACAGCAGGGTTGCCAACATTTGGAAGAAAAATTATCATACCGGCCACCCAAAATTATAGATTTGGAGTCAAAATTATTGTACATCATAAACCAAATGGTACAACAATAAAAATATCAGTATAACACCTATGAGAATGTAATAGTATTGATGTTTATGGTACCCACTTACAAGATTGATGACCTCAACCAGTATTACAACTTTGGTACTTATATTTCTCGCGCTATTCATCTGAAAGTTCATCATCTTCCTCAATCCTTGCAGCATTATACAAATTTGTTGTTGAGATAAACTTTAACATCTCGTGGGGCAACGAGATTAATGCAACCTCCGCCAGTTCTTTGAAATCAGTATTTCCACCAAGGTGACGTGTGTTTAACAGCACTCCAGAAACTGCCAAGTTCAGACATGTTCTTTATTTCACACAGAATATCAGTTACTCCGAGTTTTCTCTATTGATCATCAAATTTCTGAACAGTGCCTTCTTCATTGAGATTACCAGATCTAGGTACACGGGCAATAAGAGGATAAAGGGTAGAAGGATTAGTAGGATATGAAATAGTTGCCTTAGAGGGGTGGAGACAGGCTATGAGGGCAAAAGTGCTGTCGATATTGGTAATTTGTTTCATTTTGCTGATGTGACAAACCAGTGAAAACCATATTTCGCCAGTATCGAAATTATCGTACACGCCCATAATTATCGTACGAGTTGGCAACCCTGGTAGAGAGTACATAGCTGTGCTCTTTACAGATGACACTAGTGTGATTATATCGCAAATGTCACATCAGCATTTAAGATATTCGGTCACTAAAGCACTTGAACAGCTCATCATTTGATTTGAAGCAAACAAGTTATTAAACTATGAAGAAAAAAAATTATTCAAATTACCAAAGAGCTTAAATTGTAGTAATTCAAAACAAAGCATGATGAAGTAAGTGAATTAACAATCGAATACAAGAATTAAACTATAGGTAAGGTACCAAATAGCTAAATTCTTGGGTTCCATATGCATGAAATGCTCACTTGCAGAAAACAATAAAAATCATAATACCAAAACTTATGTCTGCTTCCTATGCATTAAAGAATTTAAGACATCTGCTTCAGCAAAATGCCACTCCCAATTACCATATGGACGTATTTTCTAGGGTAATTCAGCACACAGCAAGTTTGTGTTAATACTACAAAAAGGACCTCACATATTATTTGTGGTGATGGGTTCCAACCTTCCTATAGGTCATTACGTAAAACCCACAAGACTCCTACTCTCACTGATGAATTATCACTCTTGAGCTATATTACAGATTTATAACTTCACAAGAAACCTGCCACAATGCAACGCGTGCATGCAATTTGTATATACCAGCGAATACCTTAAAACTGCTCCAAAAGAATGTTACTATTTTCCAATAAAAATGCACCAAAACCTTCCAATGATACCTAAATCTACTTGTGAATCCCAAACTGGATAATAATCTCAACTAAATATTAAACTCTTTCACCATATGCTATGGAGAAATTCTTTAACATCTCATTCAGCAAGTAAATATACACCACATAGGAGATTACAAGTGATGGTGATTTACACTTATTATCATTGAAAACACCTTGGCTCTCCAGTTTTAACCATGCAAGTTGAATAAAACTGAAGTTTTGCATGCCATTGTTTTAGGATCACTCAAAGTATAAAGTAGGCCCCTTTTAGGGGGTAGTATTTTTCAAACATATTTTAATTACTCAACGCTGAATAAAATTCAGAAACCTTTTGTAAGGTCTAAAAGTTTTCCGGACTTGGAGTACGGGGTTGCTAAAATTTCCCTTTCTTTGGCCACCTGTTTGGATATTTGTATCATGTGAGTTGAGACACCAAAATGTTTTCTTTTACTGTACGACCACCTGTCAAAAATCATCAGTATTTGTATTCTAAGATTTTTGTCATTCGTTTCATGGAAAGAATCTGTTAATTTTTGTATTATTTCACAATTATTTGAAGTTCCATATGAAGCAGAGTTTGTAGTATGAAATATTTTATGCTTCATTGCCTGTGGTATTTTCTGCAACTTCTCTCTAGGGTAGCGTTTTTGCGACAGTTTTCTTTTCTTTATTGGAGATTCTCCTATTGCAGCCAAACTGTCGTTCAATTTACCCCATACTTACTGCATCACTAGAGGATGAGGAGCTGTCACTATCATGTTCTTCTACAAAACTTTCACTAGCACTAGGTACACATAACTCGGTGGTGGTTTGTTCCTTTGGAAGTTTTGAAATTTTCATGAGGCAATTATTACAAACTTTCAAATCGCGAGATAAGTTTGTCTTCTAATTTAAGTTTAATTAGCATTGCTGATGTCACATGTCTCAGCTTTTTATTACAAACTCTGTGATTAATTTGAATGGGTTAAAACAGTAGCCGTAACGCCGTTGCACCAAACCAGCCAAGATTATACACAAGCACAATCAACACCACAGCTCACACTAAAGGTCAACTAGCAATAAAAGTATATTATGCAAACAATAAACAACAGATGTGCAATGACACCTCGACCACGTGTGCACAGCACTTTCTTCATTCGATCCAAGTGACTCACCACGCACACGTCATTAGTAAAGTATTTATATCACATCTTATTCGAATCCCATTCTGAAATGAAAAGTAGTTCAATGCACAATACTTCTGACTTTAATTATATTTTTTCAGTTTTTTAAAGGTAAGCGTTTAGTAATTAAAATATATTTGAAAAATACTACCCCCTTAAAGGGGCTTATTTTATATTTTGAGTGATCCTAAAACAATGGCATGCAAAACTGCAATTTTTTAACTTTAGACTGCTGCAACCACGAAAATTCTAAAATTCTAAAACAGAAGGTGACCTATAAAGATTAAACAGGCATCAGAAATTGCCTATTGTCTACAAAACTTTAATAATAGTAGGATGTATGTTCATAAACTCTGGTTCACGGCCACTTAGAAAACAAAAAGAAAACTAAAGAACACTAAGACATCTGTGCCAAATTGTAGTGATTCTGCACTAGTAACATAATAGTGCACAGGAATTTTAGCCAATCAGAGCTCACTTCCACCTGCCTCCCTGCATAAATGCCTGACAAGTCCCAGTATGCGGCAGCAAGTTCTCAGTAGATTTCTGAGAAGGCCACACTACAGATCTACAAGAACAAATCATCGCAGGAAAGAAGCAGGCACTGTTGGATTTCCAGCTGCAGTAGCAATACAAAGACCAATGGCTCAAGCATTGCCGTGGTGTTAATACCAAAGCTCAGCTGAGCGAGTGAGTGTGTCAGGTTAAGGAACTCAGCTAAGCACTATAGCATTATTATGGTACAGAGGAGTAGGGGAATAAGGCCACAGCGAGCAATCTTAAGATTAGCTTAAGCACCTCTCTTAGGTCTGACTCTTTTCCCCATGATTCTTAGTGCTCACTAACTGTACTTTTCTTTATTCTTCTCTTTTCCTCTTTCTGTCTCATTTTAAGACACCCCACCTCCCTGTCATCTCTTCAACCTACTTACAACACACACTCCCTTACACTCAAAACACTCTTTTACAGATTACTAAGCGACCCAACATGATGCTGAGAAGCAAACCCACCAAATCTTCTTTCAAAAAACCCTCTACCTCAAATTCCAAAACACCCACCAAAGCTTCTCCAAATGCCAAGGAGCCTCTTCCCACCTCTTTTGACTCACCAAAGGCCAGCACCTCACATGGTGAGACGCAAACTGTTCTGGACACAGACACAAACACACACATCACCAACATGGAGAGTGCCAGCTCCATACCACCTCCAACAGATACACCTACAGAAAAGAGGGCAGACCTTGCCCTGGTCTGCATACACAAGAGCCAGGCCCAACACGTACACTCCCTGAAATGCAACTTTCACAAGTTCCGCAAACTGACACACACACATACACAATATCAACAGCTAGGATGGGGTGGTGTTTTTTTTTTTTTTTGAATTAACGTCCTCCAACATTGTGTCATATCAGATGAATGAGTGAAATGAAATGGGTGAAATGATGCTCAAATGAGCCCAAGGTCCATGGAGCCTTAAGTTGCCGGACATTCGTCTTCTCAGGGTAGGGAAAACCTCAGAAAAAAACCTTACCCGAATAACCTAACCTAAGCGAGATTCGAACTCGCGACCTCTTGAACGGGAGGCAGACACACTAACCATCATGCTACCGAGGCAGGCGTGTTGGTGGTGTTTAAGTGCCCATCGACAACTAGGTCATTAGGGTCAACAGCTAGGAGCTCCAGTGATTTCGTAATCAAGCTGTCCTGTCTGGTGACTACCAGATTTTGGTACAATACCTCAGTTCTATCTTCTTCGCCCATCCCCAGGAAACAACAGGTTCGAAATTAAAGGACCACATACCTAAATCACTGGAGACAAACACAAAGACCTGGCCTACCTACGGATATCAGTGCTTTGAGCTGTTGAAATGCACAATTGCAACTGGCGTCATACCCCACTGCCTATGTACCTCAAAGAAGTGGCAGGTTCCCATGAACAAGAGCAAAAATTACTAGTCCTCAAAACCTGGCACATTTTATGGTTAGGATATAGAGATACAGAAACAATGTATGCGATGCCAACAGCTGTGACACATATAGAGAGAATGTCGGTCCTGAGATTGTGTATGTGCCAAACGTTTAGGGACACACCCCTCAGGTACGTGCAACTTTCTGCCGGCGGAGCGGTACTGCATGCTATGTGACCATAGGGGCCATGGTACAACCTGATGCGGTTGTACCACATACCAAGCAGCAGTCACCATGCCAGCTAGTCACTGAGGAGGGCCCAGTAAGGAATGAGCGACCCCCACATCCTCCACCACAAACACACAAAACGTACTCTCACAAAAGGCAGGACGGCCTCACCCTACCACCCAAAAGTCACCCAGCCCACTAAAGCAGGCACTAGTTTTCGTTGCCAACACATTAAACACCGATATTTATTTAACACGTGATGCAATCACCTGCAATCTATAAATCTACTGCAGATAGCAGTAACATAACATGTGCATCTTATCTTGTTTTCCCTGCAATATATACAATGACCCTCCAATCTTATCTTGTTTTCCTTGCAATATATGACATATACCGCTATCGCGTAGGGCAACTCCATACATTATTACTGGCTCGTTCTTTATTATTATATTATTATGAGCCAAAATGGATTTATTATTATTATATTATTTTAATCCATTATTATGGATTATTATTATACGATATGCTGGCTCCTTCTTTATTATTATATTATTATTTTTATTATATTATCATTATGAGCCGAAATGGATATTGTTTAGTAAAGCTTACGCGATGAGTTGGTCAGAATTGGCCTTTATGGATTATTATTATACGATACGCTGGCTCGTTTTTGTTTAGTAAAGCTTACGCGATGAGTTTGTGAGAATTTTAGCAAAGTCCCACTCGGCAGTGGGATATTATTATATTATTATTAATAAATTATTTTTATATAATAATAAATAAAATAATATAATAATATCCCACTGCGAAGTGGGACTTTGCCGAAATTCTGACCAACTCATCGCGTAAGCTTTACTAAACAAAGAACGAGCCAGCGTATCGTATAATAATATAAATTTATTATTGTATGTATGGATATTATAATTATTGTATATAATTGTATATATTTGTATATATAATTGGCTGAGTTGGTCAGAATTGGCCATTATGGATTATTATTATACGATACGCTGGCTCATTCTTTATTATTATATTATAATATTAAAGTCCCACTCGGCAGTGGGATATATTTTTTTATTATATTTTTATTATGTTTATTATTTATCGTTCTTTTTTATTTATTTTATATTATATTATTTATTGTGTTTTTATTTAATATTACTATATTATATATATATTATTTATATATATTATATTTAATAGTATTATATATATATATATATTTAATAGTATTATATTTTGCCGACTCCCGCAAAAACATTCAAACTTACTATTGGCAACAAACTCCTAGGGACATTCTGCTGTTGGCAGCGCTGCATTAACACAGCAACTTCGGCAACTTTCGTGACCATTCGTACACACTGCCGAGTGGGACTTTGCCGGAATTCTGACCAACTCTTCGCGTAAACGTTTCTAAACAATATCCAAACCTTTCACAGCCAACTCCACCAAATGAAGCTTCACAAAATGAATATGTTAGGAATTGCGTAGCTCTCTCTCGCACACCCCGTACTGTATAGATTACATGTATGTCGGCCACGTACAAGTATCCTACTGTTACCCACGAAACCTATTTAACACCATACTTTTAACTCACGCATGTGATTCTCCAAGAATTTAAAAGTAGGAAAGTAACTTTCATTAAACCAAAAACACTGATATATCTTACCTGTGAACAGACTAGGCTTGTATATAGTCTAAAGTTGCGCTACCACGTGTTCGAGAAATTGTCTCAGACGCCAAGTCACCAGCCATTTAATTTTAACAAGAAAGCAAGTTCTCGCCAGGGCCATATGGATTACACGTCATGTTCAACAGGCGTAACTCTACTTTGCACTCGTAAACCAATACAAAGAAAGAATTGTAAAGAGTTCGGTTTAGCGTAAGTTATGAACCTAACATTTTATTATTACGACCTTTACGTTATATACTGTGTTCATAAATGCTACAGAAGTGAAACTATTGAATATCCGTATTTAAATTCCCTGCACACATGAGCAAAGTACAGCATGGTGACTATATTGACCAATATTAAGTTTGGAATGACATTTATTTATGGTAGGTAATGAAAACTCAAGAATGAGCAGTGTTCGAATCAGACTTTAAGATGGGGGTGGGGGAACTTAAGTTTGTGTTATATTTATAGCAATAATGGTAGTAATACTGGTGGTAAATAGCATTGGTGTGTTATATACATACATAAAACGTCGTAGAAGAACCAACAATATGCATTTTACTGTCTTTAGGAGCACCGTGATTTTGTATTACCGAGCAGTACAGGAATATAACTCTCCCAAAACTGTTTGATGAAAGTAAGGGCCGATTTGTTTTCAATTTTTCAAATCTGATTTTCTCTATACCTCCTCCGATTAGTGTAATCCACTTACATTAATGCACTAACATGTTACCTCCAATGCTACAGTTTTTACCTTAGAAGCTGTATTATTAACATAACTTGAAGTTGAACTGGAATACATCACTGCCATTACTTTCTGTATCCTGGCGCTTCCTTGTCACAAATTTATCCATGCTGACGAACATTAGGACAGTGAGTTGCAAGAAACAACTAAATACTGCAGGCTGCAATCATTGCTGGAATTTTGACCCAACTAATGAACCTCAGAACTGTTCATTACCAGAGCTTACTTGCCATATGATATTTCTACTTACTCACAGCTCACACTCGTACCATATACAGTCTGCGTCAAAAGTGTCCCTTGTTCTCTTCTATTTTCAAAGAGCAGTAATAGTAAATACTTAAACTAAAAATAAAAAGTACTTCACTTACAGGGATGGGCTTCTTCTTTGATGAATTGGGGAAATTATTTAATGAGAGGGGGGATCCCCCCTCTCCCTGAGAATGACAGTTAAATTGACCATTCTGCATGTGAAAATGATCTCACTTTTCACTTCCTGCCCGAGCAACTTGGTTCCACCAGCACTGCTTCCTGTCATACCACATGACTATCTTCAACCCAGTACTCAAAACTTCACTGTCCCATAACTGCTTCATTAAATATTGTTTCTAGATTATGTATTTCAAAGAAAAAAGGAGAATTTGCACATTAAAAGAATTCATGTTTATTTTAAAGGAAGTAAACTCAGTCACTGCAGTTCTAATCAACACTGGCATACAACATAAATGACCTGCCATTATTTGGCATGACTACAACTCTGTTTAATGTTAATTTATTTTAAACATTAGGGACAGAGAAAGGATAATTTGCATGTTATAACAATGCATGTTTGTATATTTATGTTTATTTTAAAGAAACTAATTCACAACAATGTGCACAATAAAGTCATGTATTTATCATTGGTTGCTCTTACAATTGCTATCCATAGAATTTATAGTTATTCATTGTAAAGAATTGGGATGGGAGAAAGCATCATTTGCAGAGGAAAGAAATACATGTTAATTCTCTTTATGTTCCATATATGTGCAGTCTAACTTCTAAGCTCATGACTGCTGATTTTTATCTTAGGAACAATTGCTTATTAGTTGCTTAAGATGTGTTAATTTTTGGATTAATATTGCATTACATTCACACTTTCAGACTCTAGGGAGAGGCTGGGAAATAATACTGGCTAATTAAACCGATAATCTTGCTACGGATGTGCACCTGTCATGGTAGGTTCTATGCTATTTCCGACAGACAATGTTCTGGAATGAGAAACTGCTGAAATTGCATAAGTGAATAGATTTTGGGCTTTTGAATAATGAGAGTTGTTCCAACATTTCTGGTTGTATATTTTGGTGTGAGGTATTGCGTTTAGGGCATGTGTTCTTGCATAATTCACTGTCACAGTGTGATTTATTTGGGAGTGAGCATGGATAATATAAACATCATAGTAGTTTTTCACATTTTGAATAATGATTGCCTCACTAAAGATCAGAATCTCCTTGGGGCATAATTATGGTAGCATTTATCACTATTAGTGCTGTTAATATTATTGTTATTGGCATTATTATTTATTCTCATCATTGTTATTATCATTATTATTAATGATTTTACTGTCATCATCATTGTTGTCAAGATTATGATTAGTTTTAGTAGTATTACCATTTATTATTATTATTATTATTATTATTATTATTATTATTATTATTATTATTATTATTCATGTCTATTACATCCCTTTACTACTTTGTAGTTATTATTTGATGCATTCATTACACTCACAATTATTGCTTATTGTATTACGTTTCATTGTGTTTTCCGCCTTCTTTAGTGTAGCATAAGACATTTCCCAATTACCAACTCCATTGGGTTTCCTATTTATCCAGCATTATTTCCACACTACAGTTGGTACCTAAATATGCATATTTACACCATCAGTCATGACTGGTGCAAGCTTTCTGCAAGTTTATCCAGAAGTTATCTAATAAGAAAAGTATTGTGGCTAATTTAGTTTGTTTTCTTGAGCAATTATGCCCTTTATGTGAAGGACAGCTCCACACTACTCTGTCCAGAAGATTAACCAGATGAACCATAATCATAGTTCTTCCAACATCACAGTAGGGAGGATTTCTCATCAATATTTTATTCACCTAAAGAAATATAATTGCCTTTTCAATTGTGTTGAACTGGCCTGACAGGGTCCTATACTGTTGACATTTTGCTTGTGTTGTGTTAGGTTAGGTTAGTGTGTCCATATGAGCCGGGCGAGAGGGTCATTGTTATTGACATTTTGCTCGTGTTGTGTTAGGTTAGTGTGGCTGTATGAGTGGGCTGACAGGGTCCTGAGCTCTTGACATTTTGCCTGTATTGTGTTATGTTAGGTTAGGGTGTCCATATCAGCGGGGCGACAGGGTCATTGTTATTGACATTTTGCTTGTATTGTGTTAGGTTAGGGTGTCCATATCAGCGGGGGGACAGGGTCATTGTTATTGACATTTTGCTCGTGTTGTGTTAGGTTAGTGTGGCTATATGAGTGGGCTGACAGGGTCCTATGCTGTTGACATTTTGCTTGTATTGTGTTAGGTTAGGTTAGTGTGTCCATATCAGCGGGACGACAGGGTCATTGTTATTGACATTTTGCTCGTGTTGTGTTAGGTTAGGGTGTCCATATCAGCGGGGCGACAGGGTCATTGTTATTGACATTTTGCTCGTGTTGTGTTAGGTTAGTGTGTCCATATCAACACGGCGACAGGGTCATTGTTATTGACATTTTGCTCGTGTTGTGTTAGGTTAGGGTGTCCATATCAGCGGGGCGACAGGGTCATTGTTATTGACATTTTGCTTGTGTTGTGTTAGGTTAGTGTGGCTATATGAGTGGGCTGACAGGGTCCTGTGCTGTTGACATTTTGCTTGTGTTGTGTTAGGTTAGGTTAGTGTGTCCATATGAGCAAGGCGACAGGGTCATTGTTATTGACATTTTGCTCGTGTTGTGTTAGGTTAGTGTGGCTATATGAGTGGGCTGACAGGGTCCTGTGCTGTTGACATTTTGCTTGTATTGTGTTAGGTTAGGTTAGTGTGTCCATATCAGCGGGGCGACAGGGTCATTGTTATTGACATTTTGCTCGTGTTGTGTTAGGTTAGTGTGACCATATCAGCGGGGCGACAGGGTCATTGTTATTGACATTTTGCTCGTGTTGTGTTAGGTTAGTGTGTCCATATCAGCGGGGCGACAGTGTCATTGTTATTGACATTTTGCTCGTGTTGTGTTAGGTTAGTGTGTCCATATCAGCGGAGCGACAGGGTCATTGTTATTGACATTTTGCTCGTGTTGTGTTAGGTTAGGGTGGTGGTGTTTAAGGGCCCGTCGACAGCTAGGTCATTTGGGGTTAGGTTAGGGTGTCCATATCAGCGGGGCGACAGAGTCATTGTTATTGACATTTTGCTTGTGTTGTGTTAGGTTAGTGTGGCTAAAGGAGTGGGCTGACAGGGTCCTGTGCTGTTGACATTTTGCTTGTGTTGTGTTAGGTTAGGTTAGTGTGTCCATATGAGCGAGGCGACAGGGTCATTGTTATTGACATTTTGCTCGTGTTGTGTTAGGTTAGTGTGTCCATATCAGCGGGGCGACAGGGTCATTGTTATTGACATTTTGCTCGTGTTGTGTTAGGTTAGGGTGTCCATATCAACGACGCGACAGGGTCATTGTTATTGACATTTTGCTCGTGTTGTGTTAGGTTTGTGTGTCCATATCAGCAGGGCGACAGGGTCATTGTTATTGACATTTTGCTCGTGGTGTGTTAGGTTAGGGTGTCCATATCAGCGGGGCGACGGGGTCATTGTTATTGACATTTTGCTCGTGATGTGTTAGGTTAGGGTGTCCATATCAGCGGGGCGACAGGGTCATTGTTATTGACATTTTGCTCGTGTTGTGTTAGGTTAGGGTGTCCATATCAGCGGGGCGACAGGGTCATTGTTATTGACATTTTGCTCGTGTTGTGTTAGGTTAGGGTGTCCATATCAGCGGGGCGACAGGGTCATTGTTATTGACATTTTGCTCGTGTTGTGTTAGGTTAGGGTGTCCATATCAGCGGGGCGACAGGGTCATTGTTATTGACATTTTGCTCGTGTTGTGTTAGATTAGTGTGGCTATATGCGTGGGCTGACAGGGTCCTGTGCTGTTGACATTTTGCTTGTGTTGTGTTAGGTAAGGTTAGTGTGTCCATATCAGCGGGGCGACAGGGTCATTGATATTGACATTTTGCTCGTGTTGTGTTAAGTTAGTGTGTCCATATCAGCAGGGCGACAGGGTCATTGTTATTGACATTTTGCTCGTGTTGTGTTAGGTTAGGGTGTCCATATCAGCGGGGCGGCACGGTCATTGTTATTGACATTTTGCTCGTGTTGTGTTAGGTTAGGGTGTCCATATCAGCGGGGCGACACGGTCATTGTTATTGACATTTTGCTCGTGTTGTGTTAGGTTAGTGTGGCTATATGAGTGGGCTGACAGGGTCCTGTGCTGTTGACATTTTGCTTGTATTGTGTTAGGTTAGGTTAGTGTGTCCATATGAGCGGGGCGACAGGGTCATTGTTATTGACATTTTGCTCGTGTTGTGTTAGGTTAGGGTGTCCATATCAGCGGGGCGACAGGGTCATTGTTATTGACATTTTGCTCATGTTGTGTTAGGTTAGTGTGGCTATAAGAGTGGGCTGACATGGTCTTGTGCTGTTGACATTTTGCTTGTATTGTGTTAGGTTAGGGTGTCCATATCAGCGGGGCGACAGGGTCATTGTTATTGACATTTTGCTCGTGTTTGTGTTAGGTTAGTGTGGCTATATGAGTGGGCTGACATGGTCTTGTGCTGTTGACATTTTGCTTGTGTTGTCTTAGTTTAGGTTAGTGTGTCCATATGAGCGGGGCGACAGGGTCATTGTTATTGACATTTTGCTCGTGTTGTGTTAGGTTAGTGTGTCCATATCAGCGGGGCGACAGGGTCATTGTCATTGACATTTTGCTCGTGTTGTGTTAGGTTAGGGTGTCCATATCAGCGAGGCGACAGGGTCATTGTTATTGACATTTTGCTCGTGTTGTGTTAGGTTAGTGTGGCTATATGAGTGGGCTGACAGGGTCCTGTGCTGTTGACATTTTGCTTGTATTGTGTTAGGTTAGGTTAGGGTGTCCATATCAGCAGGGCGACAGGGTCATTGTTACTGACATTTTGCTCGTGTTGTGTTAGGTTAGGGTGTCCATATCAGCGGGGGGACAGGGTCATTGTTATTGACATTTTGCTCGTGTTGTGTTAGGTTTGTGTGGCTATATGAGTGGGCTGACAGGGTCCTGTGCTGTTGACATTTTGCTTGTATTGTGTTAGGTTAGGTTAGTGTGTCCATATCAGCGGGGCGACAGGGTCATTTTTATTGACATTTTGCTCGTGTTGTGTTAGGTTAGTGTGGCTATATGAGTGGGCTGACAGGGTCCTGTGCTGTTGACATTTGTCTTGTATTGTGTTAGGTTAGGGTGTCCATATCAGCGGGGCGACAGGGTCATTGTTATTGACATTTTGCTCGTGTTGTGTTAGGTTAGTGTGGCTATATGAGTGGGCTGACAGGGTCCTGTGCTGTTGACATTTTGCTTGTATTGTGTTAGGTTAGGTTAGTGTGTCCATATGAGCAGGGTGACAGGGTCCTGTGCCCTTGACATTTTGCTTGTGTTGTGTTAGGTTAGTGCGCCTATATGAGCGGGCTGACAGGATCCTGTTCTACCAACATTTTGCTCGTGTCGGTTAGTATCTATATGAGCAGGCTGACAGGGTGACCTGTGTTATCAACATTTTGCTTGTGTTAGGTTACTATGTCTATATGAGCGGGGTGACAGGATCCTGTTATAGAAATTTTGCTTACGTTAGTTCAGGTTAGTGTGTCTATTTGAATGGTAGGACAGGGTCCCATGTTATCGAAGTTTTGCCCGGTTTAAGTTAGGTTGCTTGTGTATATAAATTGATGTTAGTGCTTAAGATGTTGTGCTAGTAGTTCGCAGAGATGTACATGAGCTACATTTTGTTCCGAAAATAACGGTTCTGCAGACTTTGTTAAAATTGAAAGCATTTTTAGCTATACGGATGTAAAAGTCTTACCTTTTATAAGTGGTGCAGGGGGTAGAGTTTTCCAACTGCTTTGAAGAATGCATGCAGTCTGTTGTGGTGGTCTTCATACGCTCTTTGCCGAGTAATTGATAGAATTTTATAGTACACAGTGGTTTATTAAAAATGACCACATTATTTGGATGTCAGACACGGTTCAAATGAATTTCACTGTAGTAATGGTGCCTCCGTTGCAGTAGTTGAACCCATCCCCTTGCTAAGTACTCAATTCCATTTAACACACACAACTGGTGTGTGTTATCCTGTGGTCTTTCCCCTCATGCCTGATGAAGCACGTTTTGACCGACCTTTCAACTTGTGAGATTTGATGACGTCGATACTATGGAGGTTTGGGAAAGGCAGGGTAAATATGCTTTCAGGGTTTGAACTACTTCTCTAAGTAGAAAGCAAGTAGTATTACAATTTCGTAAACTTAAATTTCCTCAATAAGGGAAAGGAAGTGACAATTTAATGTGATTTTTCTATTTTGTAGTAGCATCTGTTTTAATTATTAAATGTCTGGTTTGATATCAAGCTTTCATAGTGCAATGGCTAGTGTTGAATTACAGAGTGCCAGTCTGCAAGTTCGAGTCTCCTGAAATTCAGGTAAGTGTAAAATAGTGTATGTGCATGTGGAATAGTACCAGATAGGTGTATAAGAATAATGAGTGACAGGATATGTAGAGGAATGAAGATTTGAGGGAGAAAAACTGGGAAAATATAAGAATGTACGAATTTGTTTTTGTTTATGACAGTCCCCATCCAAATCCCACTTGTCCTGTTAGAGTGCAAAACCAGTCTAAGTCGCGGCAGAGATGATTAACGGCCCAAGTTGCAAATATTTACCGCATGTGGATATCCTTAAATTCAATTCTCTTTCACACAACCACAGTACCAGACACAGAAATGACTTGCACAGGCCATGTAACACCTTGTACATTTATCATTTACTCCGCAATACAAATATATAATGGTCTTCCTTTGGCTTTAAAATTGCTGTGTAAGCCAAAATACTGTTCAAGATTTAAAAAGGAAGTTCTTGCTCACGCATTCTATTTACAGAATAAAGGAATGCTATAATGTATTTTCTTTGCCCTACTAGCATTAACCCTACTATAGTGATTGTGTTTAGGTGTTGGTAAAAAAAGATAAAAAATAAAAAATAAATAAATAAAATTGCATGGTTGTATGACGTGTTCTATGTTCTTGAGCGAGATAATGAAACTTGCATTTGTTTTACCTTTTTTTTTTATTTATTTATTTTCCTTGGCCAAGAGCTCTATCGGAAGCTATACGGCCACACTAACTATAGAGGTAGTAATTTGTCGTACCAACAGTACGAAATTGAAGATATCATTAACCGAATGATATTGCGGGCACATTCATAAATGCAGGTTTACTACTAGATGCTAAAAGTAAGCAAAACGTAATTTAGTATATGATATAAAAATTCAGAGGAGAAGATCGGAGTAAAATAAAGCGTAAGAAAATATCAAAATCGAAAACCACAACGTTGTATATGACGAAAAATCGCCTGTGAAACGTGCTCATTTTTTATAGTCAATAAATAATTGAGGTAAGTGTAGGTCGTTTGTACCTGGCCGTGTACGCGAAGCAACGAAGTATTGGCGCATGCGCGGATCGGCTAGTCGAAGCGATGGAGGGGTAATTGCCAACCTAAGATGCATGCCTTAAATACCGGACTTGGTATATAATTTTGCATCTTCCCAGAATGCGACACGAAGGTTTTCAAAATAATCCCCTGCCTCAGCTTGCCCTTTACATGGAACTTGTTTCAAAATGCTCATTTTCTCAAAAATGTCTAACAATTTTAATTATCATGCCATAAGTTTAAGACATTTTCAGCACAAGTGAATGTATATGTTGACTTTTCTGTGAATAGTCTCTGAAATGCTCTTTATTCTAAATGACTTATTGCCGAGTTGGAACAGATGCACGAAATATTACTGCAGAAAAAGTGTAGGTCCCGTTAAAGTACACATTTTATATCAAATACTTTTTGGGTAGAGTTAACTACCTCCCAGATATTCAATTTATTGGTTTGTAGGTATTACATTTATTTGAGTTGAAAACTCGGTATGAAAGTTTTGGTTGGAATAAAGCACTTCTACCTATTACATGTTGAATCATTATGCATGCGCAATGAGAATTCGCTAGGTACTGACACTAGACTTCACAACCAGCTCGGGAAATATTTTCAGAAGTCCTGGCGCATGCGCAATAAGAATTCGCTAGGTACTGACACTAGACTTCACAACCAGCTCGGGAAATATTTTCAAAAGTCCTGGCGCATGCGCATAACTGCTATTACTCGGGAGCTAAAAGACTGTACCACATTCAAAATGGTTGCTCCTTTGAACTTCTTATCTTACCACAAGAACCCATTTGCAAGCAAATAAGATAGCTCCCTAGTAATAGCAGTTCATTGCTTATCATACTGCTAATGCCTGAAACTCTGTCACGCAAATAGATATTGGTAGGATATCTTGTGTATCTCTTACAGTTTACCGGTTGTACAAAAGTCATTCAGAATGAATTAATAAATACGTAGAAGTTTTCATGGATTGAACTATTAAAATAACTGCATTGCTACAGCTATTTGCAACCGAATAAAGAGAACCAACTTAAATATTTATTGCCGAATTAAAAAAAAAACGGTAGCTAGTCTCCAAATTGGGGAAAAAAAGAGTTAGTAAAAACCCATCACAGATTAATAATGAAAAATACTTTAAAAAATATTATGTAGTCCCAATCTACTATTGCCGTCAATATGCGCCAGGACTTCAAATTTTTTCCCCTACGCTGGATATGAAATCTAGTGTCGGTACCCAGCGAATTCTCATTGCGCATGCATAATGATTCAACATGTAATAGGTAGAAGTGCTTTATTCCAACCAAAACTTTCATACCGAGTTTTCAACTCAAATAAATGTAATACCTACAAACCAATAAATTGAATATCTGGGAGGTAGTTAACTCTACCCAAAAAGTATTTGATATAAAATGTGTGCTTTAACGGGACCTACACTTTTTCTGCAGTAATATTTCGTGCATCTGTTCCAACTCGGCAATAAGTCATTTACAATAAAGAGCATTTCAGAGACTATTCACAGAAAAGTCAACATATACATTCACTTGTGCTGAAAATGTCTTAAACTTATGGCATGATAATTAAAATTGTTAGACATTTTTGAGAAAATGAACATTTTGAAACAAGTTCCATGTAAAGGGCAACCTGAGGCAGGGGATTATTTTGAAAACCTTCGTGTCGCATTCTGGGAAGATGCAAAATTATATACCAAGTCCGGTATTTAACCAACGTTTTGTTAATGTGTTATATTGATCACCCCATCCACACACGGACTTTCTTTTTCCTTCGAAAAATACCTTTTACATTCAGAAATTATTATGACGTATATTTTGAATGAAATCTCGATATCGAAAATTTTTATTTATTCAGGGGAGTTCATAACGTGTATTTCCACCCGAATGCCAGTCATGCATATGTTGCTGTACGTATTTAAGCTGTTGAATAACAGTTATAATACTAACATATCACTACCCAAATTACTAATACACGCATAAATACACGATTGCTGAACTAGTTACGTTTATGAAACGTTGCATGCAAGGCACGCATCTTCGGTTGGCAATTACCCCTCCATCGCTTCGACTAGCCGATCCGCGCATGCGCCAATACTTCGTTGTTTCCCGTACACGGCCAGGTACAAACGACCTACACTTACCAATAATTGATTGATACCGGAAAAACTATAATTTGGGAGTATAGGTCTGAATAAAATCGTTCTACCTTGTGTGCAAGGTTCGGACATCCTAATAAAAGATGGTCTAACGTGGCCAGGTGTGCTCCCAGAACCATAGCGGAACAAATACAAATACAAATGTTTTACCTTTCTCGCTTTCTAATAAAAATGTACAACTCCACAATAATATTATAATATGCAAAAGTATAAGGTATGGTGTGAAATATGTATTATACCTCAAAATATATAATTTAAAACGTGTAAATTAAGATCTTTTCGGCGTAATTCGTAGACATTTTAGCTTCCCTTATAAATGGACACTGTGGGAGGTTGCAAGGAAGGGAAATGTTAAGTGAGATGCTGGGACCATACGATTCCTCTATCACCTTCGTGTCTCACATACTTTGAGGTTAAAGCACTTAGTGAAGCACAGCCGAAATATTAAACTCTAGAAATGGGACGTCATTTTATAAATATACATCGCACATCTAGTCCCTAAGTACAAGTATCTTAACCAGCGCGGCCAAAAGAAAGAAATTTTACCAATTTGAGTTTTATTTAGTTACTCAAAGTATGTAATATTAGTGATATTACCTTAGAAATGTTCCTGCAGTCGACGTAATCACTTGGGAACCCTATAATACTGCACCTGCCTTATTTCTGAGGGATTCTTTAGCAGCAAACTCACGCAATGATGCTACTCCATTTGCAGGATAATACGTCACAGAATCTATAACTACTATGCATCTCACATGCGGTGATTCATGGCCTTATGCACAACGCACCACGACCGCGTGGATTACACGGCTTCTCGTTTTAAGTTGGCTTGTGAATTTGTATCTATTGAATTAACATCCTGACTGGTGTTGAAAATTACATTTTATATAATTCAGAGGTCGCTTCAACTTAAGATGAAACTAAACTGCGGCAGAGATCAGGTACGTAAAGTGTTTACTTAGCAGATAGTATTAACAATATATTATGGGAATTAACTGCTCGGCCCACACAGTCGGAGTGTGCGGGAGAACACTACGCAGTTCTTAACCTAATTTCATTAACATTAGTTTTATGAAACTTCATTTAGTGAGGCTGGATGTGAAAGGGTTTTATAATATTCTGTTTGTTTTATTGGTTAACATTGCGTGTCTGCTCAGACACTTGATATCGCTATTCGTGCATATGTATGTAGTATCTGATAGTGGGTACGTTTTATCAAATCAAGTCGTAACATTGAAAAGTGACCAATAAGAATAAACCACGAAAGTACACACGTAATGGTATGCTTTCACAGGTTCAATATTGCAAATTTGAGGTCTCTGTCTGAAGAGCAGATATTGCTGCAACCGTGTAAACAGATGGACATTTTCATTTAGTTTTTACACAACATCCAAAGTAAAATATCACAGGAAACTCCTGATTAAAGCATATGGAAATGTAACTCTTAATTTTACTTACAGTGATGAAGAAATGTGTTCCACCACAGCTTCTCAGAACAATTTTCTGCCTGGAAAGAAAATACAACACACACGCCAGCACAAATATTCTTCTTCTTCTTCTTTTTATTTTACGACGCTCTTGAATATAAGTACTTATTCATTTAGCGTCCTCCTCCAATGTTTATACTAAATGACTAATTTGTCAATTTAGCATCCTTTAATATTTTTAAATGAGCTGCTTTTTGGAGTACTATACTTTTTAGAGTTTAATTTTACATTTCCTAATATGTTTAATAATTTTATGGAATACTAATTTTGGATTATAATTTAATAAATTTGTTATTTTAATAGGTCCCAGTATGCCCAAATTATAAATAGAACTCAAAAACTCACTAACTTCATTTTTATATAAGTTGCAACCTAATAATATATGTTCTAAATTTCCATATTCACCACAACTGCAGTAGGGAGAGTCTTTCTTCTTCATCTTAAACAAAAATGCAGGTGTTAATGCAATATTTAGCCTCATTTTGATTATGTTGCACAAGTCTTGTCTAGGATAGTATATATTTTTGAACCAAGGATTATATTGTTTGTTGCTAATCCAATGGTCTTCAGGATGTTCCTTTAACCATTGTGAAGTTGTTTTACTTTTCATATGATGCAAGATATCTTTAGGTGGTAATTGTACATTTATTTTTTCTTCTATCTTTCTTGCTTGTTTGGCCAATATGTCTGCTTTCATATTACCTTCTATGTTTTTGTGACCGGGAACCCATACAAACTTAATTTGACAATTTTCTTGATAGGCCTAATACACTTTTAATTTTATTTCCATCTCAATTAAATTCTGATTACATGCAAGTCCAAATTTTTTTAATTTATTCAAAACACTTAGGGAGTCCGATAAAATTATGCTCATTTGTATCTTATTTGTAGTGATATAATTTATTGCAGTTCTAATAGCAATAAGTTCAGCCGAATATATTGTAAATTCATCACTCATTTTAACTGTAATGTGGTCTTTGGATTTACTTAAATATACTGCTGCACCAACATCACCTTCTCTATTTTTGGATCCATCAGTGAAAAAATATTCCCATGTGTTAACCGGATAAGTATCTGTAAATTCTCTGTATGATTGTACCGGATTGTGTACATTTTTTATGAAAGTATTGGTATCAACATCTAACTGAAAATGAAGTATATTCCAGTGAACACAGTATGTAGGATGTCTAGGAGTACCGTTTTTCTTTACCATGTTTCTGTATAGAATCCATATGTACATGATGTTGAAATTTTCCTTGTCCCATTGCAGCACTAATTTTGCGATGCCGCTGTGGTAGAAGTTGGCCCTCTTACTATGCAACTACTGTCGCGCTGTTATCTCGACATTGTTGCAAGTGAATCACTCTTTTGCCAGGAACTTCTTCAGTAGACTGAAAAGATGGGAATCACTAAGAGCAAGATCCAGGATGTATGGTGGATGCTCTAGAAACTCCTAGTGAGAGTTTCTTAGCTTGCCGACGGTCTTATTTGCCACATGTGTTGCATTGTCGTGGACAATGATCATGTCAACATCGAGAATTTCGTGGTGCTTCTTTCTGATCGCAGCCCTTAGAAGTGACAGTGTAGAACAGTATTTGTCGGCAGTGACAGTGGCAGCTTGTGCCATGAAATCCAGCACAAGAGGTCCACGGCAATCCCTGAATACCATTAACATCACTTTGTGAACAGACGGTGCAGTATGGAATTTCTTTTTCTCAGGAGACTGCGGATGTTTCCACACCGTACTCTGCTGTTATGATTTCAGTATCCATATTTCATCTCCTGTAACAGTGCAATACAGGAAATTGTCACCCTCCTCTGCATATCATTGCTGATGATTCAAAGAGGCAAGCATTTGCTTGCCTTTCATCACGTCATCCAACTGCATAGGAACCCATCGACATGAAACCTTCCTGTACCCTAAGCACATGTGAATGGTGTCGAGAACACTTCCAAAAGAAATGTCGAGCTCATGAGCAATGTCTTTGATGTTAACACACTGCTGTGCTTTCACCATTGCATCCACCCAGGCAATATTGTCATCAGTCACTGATATACTCCCCGCACGCTCATTGTCATGCAGGTTTTCACAGCCATTTTCGAACTCAGAACACCACCTTCTCACACTTCTCAAAGCAAGACACCTTTTCCCATATCTTGGCTGTATTTCTCTGTGAATCTCAATACGCGTTCATCCCTTACTCCATAGAAAACAGATCACAGTTTGTTGCTTGTAAACCATGGACCTGTAAAGGACACCTGCCATTTTGAATGCACTGGCAGCAGCTGGAAACTGTATGTGGGCCGCCCCATGAAAAGTCCACTACTTTGAATGTATACATTTGTTCTTGTACATTGACACGGTTTTGTCTACTAAGTTTTCGTTCATGAAACCGATCACATTCCCTTCTCTGTTTGCCCTTTAATATACAATTCATACAATTTTGTGTCATAGAAATAGAGATGCAATGTATTACAATCACATGATTTTCTCTACACACTTATTTTACGTAACACATTCATATCTCCTCTGCTTGCTCTTCAAAATGCAGTTCATGCAATCTATACATATACAAGATGGATGTTGTTATGTATAAAGTTGATGAACTCCAACGCAGTTGACTGATCACAATGAAAATGGACACATCTATTTTTCCATGGTAATTTTTGTGATATTCATTTTACTATGCAACATATTACATTCACACAATTTTTTCTACTAGCTCTTCTGATACTAACATATTCACATATCTTTCACTACTTACCCTTCAACATACAATTCATACACTTTGCCATAATCGAAATAGAAATAAATTTTACAGTCGCACAGTTTTCTCTACTCACTTTTCAGTTATGAAACACAATCTCATTTTTTCTCTACTCGCCCTTCAACATGTTTTCAATGATTGCAATAGAAATGCAATGTATTACATTCACACAGGTTTTTCTACTGATGTTTCTTTTACATAACACATTCACGTGTTTTTCTCTACTCGCTCTCAACATAAAATTAAATGGATGTTGGTATGTGTGAAGTTGATAAACACAACACCGACAGATCACCATGAAAACTAGCACATTTAAGGCAAGTGTTTTGTGTAGGAGGCTTTTGTGCTCTCAATATTACTATGCAGTGTATTACATTCACATGGTTTTCTGTAACAGCATTTCCTTTACATAACACATTCACATATCCTTCTCTACTGGCCAGTCCACATAATACATATCCACTTTTCTACCATTGATATACAACTGTAGCATATTACATTTACAGGGTTTTCTCTACTCACCCTTCAATATAGAATGAATATAATTTTCTTTTCACTGAAACAGAAATGCAACATATTACAATCACATGGTTTTCTCTACACCCTTTTATTTTATGTAACACATTCACACGTTCTCTAATCGCCATTCAACATACAATTCATATATTTTTACAATTGAAACATATTATACTCACATGGTTTTCTCTTCTCACTTTTCATCTATAAAACTCCATCATGCCTCTTTTTCTCTGCTCCCTGTTCTACAGACAATTTGTGCAGTTTTCTACGTTTGAAATTGAAATTCAATGTCTTTGATTCACACAGCTTGTATAATACCCCAGAAAAATACACCCTGTTCAGAAAGAGTGTAACTACTAAGAATCAAAGAAGTCAATCTTACACCAAAATCCTCAGATCAATATGGAAATATATTTAAATACAGACCAGCAAAAATGGATTCCAACATTGCGAATAATAACACAAAAATGTTTGATAATGTGGTAAATCTAAGTGAAAAAACGTTCCCCCAAAAGGAGTTGGAATTCTTAAATCAAGGCTTAAAAACGTGTGATATTTTTCAAAATTGAAGTATACATTGCCGACTTAAACATAACAATACGAAATTTAACCACAATGGAAAAAGCAATAGCAAAAAACCAGTGTAAAAAAATATAAGAATTCAATACTAAACCACATCAAATCAATTAGTTCAAATTCCTTCATGTTAAGCATTTCTTCCATTTTGCCTAAAAATTCGTATTTTTCATAATGACTATTTTGTTTCCTTTGTCGGCTTTTGTTTATATTACTTCCAAAAACAAGTGCTTGTGCTTGTTTCTTTGTTGGGGTTTAGTATTGAATTCTTCTATTCTTTTCAACAATGATGTTTCAACATTTTCCGTTGAAATAAGTCTCTTGTTTATATCTTGTGTGAATGAATGAATATTTGAGAGGTAGAACTGGAACTTAGAATTCAATGCCACAACTGGGATTTGAACCACAGACCTTCCGCTTACCTGGCGGATGCTCTAACCACTGAGCTATTGTGACAAACTGCCAGAATGGCATTAAATTCTCAAACCAGTTCGTATTTCTCCTGGTAAACCACAAAGGCAGTCTCACATCAATGACAAATTACCCCAATGGTGACTTACTATTGTAAGTACTTTATATCCCAGGATTAAATAACCTTCACATGGTAATTATTATTTATTTATGCCAACAAACTTACGTTGGTGTTTTTAAACACACAAGCCGTGTGTGGGCAAAGTTTGAGAGGTAGAACACCATGGTCTACCCCTGAGCTGGACCCTGGTCCCTTTGCTATTAGGGTAGCCCCTTCAATAAAACTGCCCTCTATATACACATTACACATGTTTTCTTTTCACTAATCTTATCCTGCTCCCACCCTTATACATTTCTTGTATATGTGATATGCAAGTAACCTAGAGATATTGTTTTTACACATTTTAGAGATGTACATACGTCGCAGCGCACCCAGGAGACCAGTCGAAGATAACAATTACAGTTATCTACAAGCGACAGAGGAGTATGGGAGAATGTGTGCATATGTACAATGTTCTGTTCAGACGGATAATGAACGTGTTGGAGTTGGCACGCATTGGAAGACAGCATTTTTATCCACATGGCAGCCACAAAATTCCACAGCATAAGTAAGTTTGTTCGGTATAAAGAAGGATTTACAGTAGAATATAGTGAGAAACAAGCTTAGAAATGTATTCTTGAAATGCTAGTTTTAAAAATCTGATGTGTTGCACTCATATGGCCTTCTCTACTCTTATACTAAGCATTCTTACAAACTTCTATTCCTTTATCTTCTTCGTGTCAGTTGAGATAAACATTTTCAGAAATTATCTTATAGCTTATTTTGTTGTAGGTACAAGAGGAATAGGAGAATACAGTAGGCTTCGAGCGATATTCAAATCTAAAAAAAGCTTTGAGATTCCGTTCTCTTTGCACGACTAACAGATAAAAAAATCACGATCTTCCATTTGATGAAAGTTTATTTTCCAAAACTCACACAAATAACAAGGAATAGTTCTGAAATGTTTCACTCTACAAAAAGATTATTTGGATATAAATTGTGTTTTACCAAGATCTACATTTTTTGTACAGTAAGATTTGGTCTATCTCTTACAGTTTACTAGTTATGCAAGAGTCATTCAGAGCAAACAGGACTACTTGGGCTAAAGCCAGAAAATTCAAACATATGGCATTTTAAGAGCCATACTCAAGAAAATAAAAATGTTCGAAAAAATGTTCCATGTAAACGGTAGTTCAGGGTGGAGGAATTTTCTTCAAACTCTTTGTGTCGCATCCTTGAAGGGCATTAAACTTGAATACCAATTCTAAAGTAAGAACAAATTAGAAACTAAAAACTTCACTTATTTTAGTAATGTTGCACGTTCTTTTTGCACAAACTGACCCAGGGTTTCAAGCTGTCTCCCTGGGTCAGTTTGTGCAAAAAGAATGTGCAACATTACTAAGATAAGTGAAGTTTTTAGTTTCTAATTTGTTCTTACTTTAGAATCTTGTTGCTTCACTGTTAATAGCTTCAATTTTCCTTATTTAACTTGAATACCAACTTTGGTTTTAACCGACTTTTCGCTTTTAAGATATAGGATGGTATAAATAAAAGCAAGCAATAGCTTTTTCTCACCAATTCGGAGCAAGAGGTTGGTTTCGTATAAATAAAAACCTTCTGCTCCATCTCCTTGCAAGCTACAGCTTCCAGACCTTGACCGCGGAGCTATTGCTCGCAAAATGGTATAAATAAAAACCTGCTTTCCTCACTCCGACGGAGCTTTCGCTGGATTTTTCTGAGGTAGCTATGTAGGTACCTCAGCTTGCTCACTCAGGTAGTACCATGGCCAGGATTTCGTACTCTCACTGTTTTAAAACAACTAGCTTATTGCTAATTAGTTTCAAATCACTTTTGGACTTAATTCTTGTTTTTAAGTTGACATTTTTTTTAAGATTTGCATCTCGCTGATGGATGTTTTAAACTCTTCCTCCAATTGTTGCCTTACTGTAGCTACTGCTAAACTTTTGCGCTTACTTTCTGACAACTGTGCTTTTAATAGAATGTCTTGATTTTCCTTTAATAGATGAACAAAGCGCCTCATAAATACACCGCTTTCTTCAACCATGCTGACTGAAATACGTGTTGTAAAATACAATAAACTCTACTCTTGGAGATATTTGCTGCTATATCAGCTCCGATGATACAAGGACATTTTTCTGAGGTGTTGTGATCTTGCCTGGTTAGAATGCGAGTGATGTCATAGTGATCCAATTTCATCACCGGAAACCTGATAATGGAATCAAAACATACGCATGTGCTTATACAAACATGCAGCACGTATGAAGAGCATGATACTCGTACCAATCAAGGTCGAATTATATCTATAAAATAAGCCTATATGAAACTCTTTCACAAAGTAGGTATAGCTTTAATTCAGATAACACTTTTAAAAGCCTAGAATTGCCTATTTTGATGTTCCATAAATTGTAATTGCCCAGTTCTAGAGCAGATCAACAGAACACCAGTAAAAGTAATCTTTCTGTATATCACTTGTAATAGACGCAGGGCATCAAATTATGGGAATCTGGGTTTAAATTTATAAAAGGATAATCACCATGTGTTGGAAGTTCGGACCGATCCCAATTACTGTTTTATTTATCCCTGCCCCCTCCCCCCCGCCCAAAAAAAAGAAAGAAATTGACGTAAACTGTGTGCTTTAATTAGATACAGATTTTTTGTGTAGTAAGACTTTGTCTATCTCCTACAGTTTATCAGTTATACAAATGTGATTCAGAATGAAAAGGACTTCACAGGCTATTCCCCCGAAATTAAAGGTATACCTGCAATTCAATTGTCATGTAAATATCTTAACATATGTCATTTTAATCAAAATACGAGTACAGTGGCCATTTTTGAGAAAATTAAAAATTAGGAATGTTTATCCATGTAAAAGTTAGTTTTGGATGGAGGGTTTCCATAAAGTCACACTCTTGGAGGTTACTGAACTTCAATACGAAATTTGGTTTTTAAAAGTGACTGCTTGGGTTTTGATGTTCACACTTACACACATACAGGCACGCACACATAGACCTCTCTCTGTCTCTCTCTCTCTATTCAGAGAGGCTCAGAAGCTGTATTTCTGCTTTAATCTCGATATCGAATTATTGGGCGGAATGCAATAATTCCTCTACTATACATTTAGTGGTTGAGGAACTAAAAAATTACACAATATGTAGGGACTTGGATGCAGATATAAACAATTATAATCACATTTAAAGAGAAAATGTAGACTTGCTTCCGCAGCATTTGCTTCCAGAGGGAAATGAAACACGAAGGGGACCTTTTAACTAACAACCTGTATACATCCTAAGGTGTTGTCATCTTGCCTGTGTACGATAACGCTAAACACAATGTGAATGAGGTAATAGTGTTCCGCTCTCATTAATGACGATAATGTAATCAAAGCGATACATAGTGTGAAATATTTTGCAAATCAAAACCGGGTTATAACTGAAGACTTTCATATAAAACCGACCCTAAATTGAAATTTCCAAGAAATGAAACTTCTTCATCTGGTATAGCTTTAATTTATGATAAAGTCATATAATCTTGGAATTAGTCCCCACAGACTCACTCTTGGAATTAGTTATTGATAGTTTATATGTATAGATGTAAAGGATATCAGTATAACGGTGCAAACGCACGAGTACAAATTATCTACTTCCATATATCAGTTGATACATACTATAAAATTAAGAAAATCACTGATGGAATTTAGAAAGTGTATGAACGTTATCGGTGGAATGCCAGGCGAATCTTAATTTCTATTTAATTTGCCAAATCTTTACTTACATTTTCGTTCTTTAAAATTAGTATCTCTATCATGTTTAACGTGAATAAGTATATGGATATTTAAATGCAGCAAATATTTAAATCCCCTCCAGACATGAAAAAGGTGTGTTTGTTTACGTGGCCTAGTGAAGGTCACGGAGCTAAAGCTGTGTGTTGGAAGCAAGAGCTGGCGGAAGAGGGGAAGTTTTCATTTATACCAAATCACGACCTTTTGCTTATTCTCAACTTGCTTATCAGCTTCAGCTCACAAGCACTAGCTACTTTTTATTTATACCACCCATACTGTTCACAGACTAACACACACACACCACACCACACCACACCCCACTGCACTGCAGCACACCACACACCGCACCGCACCCCACCACACATCCCACACCAAACTGGACCGCACCACAACCCACCACACCACCCCCCACACACCACACTCCACCCCACCCCACACCACCACCCCCACCACCCCCCACATACCACATCACACCACCCCCCCACAACACACACCCCACCACACACCACACCACACCACCCCCCACCCCACACCACACCCCACACACCCCACACCACACACCCCACACACCACACACCACACCACACACCCCACACACCACACCACCCCCCACACCACACACCACTGCACCCCACCACCCCACCACACACACCACACCACACACCCCACCACACACCACACCACACACCACTGCACCCCACCACACCACGCCCCACCACACACCCCACCACACCCCACACCACACATCCCACCACACCACACACCACTGCACCCCACCACACCATGCCCCACCACACACCACACACCACTGCACCCCACACCACACACCACTGCACCCCACACCACACCACACACCACACACCCCACAACACACACCACATACCCCACACCACCACACCACACCACCCCCCACCCCACACCACACCCCACACACCCCACACCACACACCCCACACACCACACACCACACCACACCACACACCACTGCACCCCACCACACACCCCACACCACACACCCCACCACACCACACACCACTGCACCCCACCACACCACGCCCCACCCCACACCACACACCACACACCCCACACCACACACCACTGCACCCCACCACACCACGCCCCACCACACACCCCACACCACACCCCACCACACCACACACCACTGCACCCCACCACACACCCCATACCACACACCCCACCACACACCCCACCACACACCACTGCACCCCACCACACATCCCACCACACACCACACACACCCCACAGCACCGCACCACCCCCCACACCCTGCACACCACATACAACACCCCACACACCACAAACACACACACACACATGGATCTCGGTCTAAAAATGCTTTTCTGGGATTCAGGGGACCTCAAATATATTTCTGCTGAAATCTTGGTATCTAATTTCTAGTGGAATACACTACTTCCTCTACTTACTATATTTAGTAGAGAAAGTAAAAATAGGATGTAAATAACAATCACATGTTATGTACATGCATGAAGTTTAAGATATCTTATTCAATTAAGGAAAATGAAGCTACTAACAGTGAAGCAACAAGATTCTAAAGTAAGAACAAATTGGAAACTAAATGTAATGTTGCAAGTTATTTTTGCAATCACTGACTTGAGTTTCGAAACTCAAGTCAGTGTTTGAAAAAATAACTTGCAACATTACTAAGATAAGTGAAGTTTTTAGTTTCTAATTTGTTCTTACTTTAGGATCTTGTTCAACTTCCCTGTTCTATCACTATCGTGGCGCCAGGGTTTTCTTTGGGTCCCGAAATTCACATTTTCCTTTTGAATTCAACTTTCTTAAGGTGGGGATTTGGCCTACGCTTAAGGTCCCTGTTTTATCCCCAGGGTAAATCTTCAGTTCTTGAGGTAAGGAGTCGATCTGGGTGGCTCAGTTGGTTAGGCGCTGGCCTACTGATCCCAAGGTCACGGGTTCAAATCTGGCCCAGACTGATGGTTTTTTAAGTGTGTTTAAAAACGACAGCTCCATGTCAGTAGATTTACGGGCATGTAAAAGAACTCCTGTACGACAAAATTACAGCACATCCACGACGCTGTTCTGATCCTAGCAATTGGAGTGCATCATTAAACAACAAATTCTTCTTCTTCTTCTTCTTCTTCTTCTTCTTCTTCTTCTTCTTCTTATTATTATTATTATTATTATTATTATTATTATTATTATTATTATTATTATTATTATTATTATTGTTATTGTTATTGTTATTGTTATTGTTATTGTTATTATTATTATTATTATTATTATTATTATTATTATTATTATTATTATTATTATTATTATTATTATTATTATTATTAATTTTGTTGTTGAGGTAGGTATTGGGCATTTCCTCCCAACCCTGCAAAGTTTTGGTTTTCCTGCCAGTACTTGGGAGGCTGCTTGCAGTGGTTTCCCATTTCCCACTGGGCGATGGGGTCGCCACTTCCCTATGCTGAAAAATGTAAAACATGAAATTAAATAAAACCAAGAAGTAATCATTTGTAACCACCACCAGATGTGCAGTTCCTGTGAGCACCCATGCATGGACACCATTGATTTTAACCTTTCAGTTAAGCTTAGCTTTGTATACATTAACATTCTCATTAGAAGACTGATTTTGTTATTAACTCCTGAGCATTAGACACACACATGCATGCAGACGCACGCACACACATACAGACACCTCTTCATTCCATTGCTGGTAAAACATGACTCACTGTTTTATTTAAGTATTCACCTAGGTCAAGATGTCAGTTACAGATCAACTTTAAGTAATTTTGCAGCATTTTGTGGAAACTTTGACATGAAGAAGGAAGTAAAGGCGCAGAATTCTTTGAAGTGACGAATCTGATATGTTGACTTACACCAACATTGGTATAGATTGTATACCCTCCATAGCAGCATGTTGGAATGATACTTGATGCAGTATTATTAGTTATGGTAGGTGTTGTGTTGGAGTGTTTTGTTTCCCATTGTTTGATTGTTTGCATTATATCGTTTGCAGTTGGCCTAGTGCGATTATCTTTTGTCTTCATTGTAAATGTTATATATATTAACGAATAAAATTGTGATAATAAATACACTAATATTATTTCAATTGTGGCCTCCAGAGCAAAGAAGACTATCTCATTAGAAAGACTAAAAGTTAATACATCGACGTAACATATAATTTTCACGGGGGTCGCGTCTCAAGGAAAATTATTAGCTGTAAATTGTGAACATACTTCATACCCGTACCACGACCGAGATAGGAAAGAAAGAGTCATCGCAGTTCATCGAAAGAGTTAGCCGGATCTTTTATACGAGAAAAGAATTCATCATACCGACCCTTCAAAGTGACGACGAGCAGAAGATTCCCTTCATACTGGTGACGGGAGATACCAGCCGGAAGAGACTCCTTCATACTGGCGCCCAACGTGGGGCGGCTCGAATACAGGCGTATAGAGTAAAAATATGTACCTGGACAAAGAGTGAAAAGAAGACATTTTGACGGAGTATCCTTTTTCTTGTGCTCCAGAATTCAAGTAAGACTAGTACTAATTTATGATACTACGCAATAAGAAAATTGTACAGAAGATGGAAAAAGTTGAGAAAGATAATGATAGTGTAGAGAGGGAAGTGAGTGATAAGTTATCAGTAGAAGGTAGAAAGAATGTAGTATGTAAGGAATCTGAAATAGGATTGAAAGAAATATTGGAAGCGATGAACAAAAATACAGCAGATATAAAAGCAGATTTTGTTAGAAATGTAACAGAACTAAAAGCAGATGTAGCAAAACTAAGAGAGGATAGTGTTAGAAATGTAACAGAACTAAAAGCAGATGTAGCAAAACTAAGAGAGGATAGTGTTAGAAATGTAACAGAACTAAAAGCAGATGTAGCAAAACTAAGAGAGGATAGTGTTAGAAATGTAGCAGATTTGAAGGAGGATAATGCCAGAAATATAAATAAATTGTCACAAGAAATTGAATTATGTAAGAAGGAATGTACAGAAAGAATTGAATCAAGTAACAATGATATAGCTAAATTAGGTGAGTTAGTAAGCGTGATAAAATTAGGACAGGAATCAAACACAGTAGAAATAGCTAGGCTAGGAGAATTGATAAATGAAGTTAAGTTAGGACAGGAGAAGACAGTGGTAGAAATGAAAGCTGAATTAAGTAAAGAATTTGATGAAAAACTAGCAGAACAGAATGCAAAAATTGCAAAGGTAGGAGATGAATTGAGAACAGAGATAGTCGTGGTAGAACAGAGTTGTAAAATGTATCAAGATGGAATTAGGTCAAAACAAAATGACATTGATGTAAAAATTGATAGTTTAGAAAATGTTGTAAAGGGTATAAGCGCTGAGATGCAGTCACAGCGAGAAGAATTGAATAAAGTAAAGGAGGAAGCCAATGTAAATGTAAATAGAATAAATGAAACGGTTACAAAGGAAAAAGAATTTACAGGAAGGCTTTCCCAAGTTGTGATTGCTCTACAGGCTGATAGAGTTAATGACAATCATGATCAATTTGTGAGTGAATGCAAAAATATGACCAATACTGATGCACTTGACAATAACAGTAATATGGCGGACTTTCAGGAGAATGATTTAGCTATGCCAATGCACTCCCCTAGTCAAAACCATAATTGTCACGCTAGTCACTTGTTCCATGATCTAACCCCTCCGTCATTTGACGAAGAAGCCGGTGACAATCCAAAAATTTTCATAAAAGAACTGGAGGATTATTTTAGTATCAAACGAATTCCGAACGAGATACGAATGATGGTGGTTAAACGCTGTCTTAAGAAAAACGCATTGGAATGGTTAAGACTAACTTTGGCGTCTCACGAAACATATAGTATGTTTCGAAACCTTTTTATAAATAGATTTTGGGGACCGGGACGTCAAAACCAGATTAAAGTCGAACTGGCTACCGGACATTATGACAGTAAATGTGGTATTTCAATGATGGAGTATTTTTTGAAACTGGCGAACAAATCGAAACTACTCCAACCTCAGTTGAGTGAACAGGAGGTTATTGAAGCACTTATTCGCCATTATCCACCGCACATAAGAAAAATCATAAAACAAATTTTAGTGGGGAGGGGCATAGAACCCCTGAAAGTTGCAAAAAAAAAAAATCGAAACATTGTCAAGAGAAAATATTTTTGTATTCAACGATGACATGTTTTTCAACACAGTTGTTATATTGTTGTACAATTACATTGTTGTGGGGAGATCATCACAGTACATGCAACATTGTATGGCTGAAAACAATTTTCCCAAAATAGAATTAGTTGCATATACTGTGATGAGGGGCATTTGATGCAGTATTATTAGTTATGGTAGGTGTTGTGTTGGAGTGTTTTGTTTCCCATTGTTTGATTGTTTGCATTATATCGTTTGCAGTTGGCCTAGTGCGATTATCCTTTGTCTTCATTGTAAATGTTATATATATTAACGAATAAAATTGTGATAATAAATACACTAATATTATTTCAATTGTGGCCTCCAGAGCAAAGAAGACTATCTCATTAGAAAGACTAAAAGTTAATACATCGACGTAACATATAATTTTCACGGGGGTCGCGTCTCAAGGAAAATTATTAGCTGTAAATTGTGAACATACTTCATACCCGTACCACGACCGAGATAGGAAAGAAAGAGTCATCGCAGTTCATCGAAAGAGTTAGCCGGATCTTTTATACGAGAAAAGAATTCATCATACCGACCCTTCAAAGTGACGACGAGCAGAAGATTCCCTTCATACTGGTGACGGGAGATACCAGCCGGAAGAGACTCCTTCATACTCAACCACAAAAGTTGTGCATTTACTTGTAAGATAGTACATACATTCATAGACATAACTTTTTGCTAGAGTTTCATTCATTCTTCATTATGTGTGTCCACCATCACTGACAACGTAAGTTCATTGCATGATTATACGCTACACTATGGATGGATGGATGGATGAATGGAGTTTAGGGGCCCGTCGACAACTAGGTCATTTGGGCCCTAGGTCAGAAAATAAAAAATCTAAAACTCGCCTAAAAACGGCCTAAAATGTGAAGTTTAAAATGGCAACTAAAAACGCAGAGCTACACTATGGAACATAGCTTTAAATGTTTATTATAGGTTTCCATTGCCTTATACCAGAACTTCAGTGTGTATAAAATATATTGTAACACAGCTTCTTCAATTGATGGAATTGAGTTTATTTTTGTTTCTATTTCAGCCAGAGTGGACACATAGGCAATTCTGTTATGTGAAAACGATATAGGTACTTCCTTGTTATAATGTGTACTGTTCTGGATCTTGTAGTGAAAACCTGGACACTCCTTGGAATGTTATTGTATATGTTTCATATCATTTTGTTGTTTCGGTAGCTGTTGCAATTTTTTTCCATTTTCTGATAATGTTAACCATGTGTTTGTCCAGTCTTTTGTGATAGAATTGTTAACCAGCCCTATTGCCGTTAGTAGAGATATCTGTTTTGAAGGTGTTGGATGTAATGTTGCAGCGGTTTTGTCAGTTTTATCTGCTATCTCATTGCCTGATATACCAACGTGACCAGAGATCCATTGTTATATTTCTTTTCCCTTCAGTATTAACTCTAGCAACATCTTTTGTATTGGTGCTGTTTGATAATAGTATGTTGTTGGCTTATATTTACTTATACTATATGTTGCCACTAGAGAGTCAGTGAAAACGCAATCTTGGTTGCTGTCTGCTTGTGAGATGTATTGGAGAGCTCCATCAATAGCAAGTAATTCTGTGTCCAGGCTAGAGTGTGATGTGCTTGGTATGTAATATTTATCTTTGTTGTCTGGTATATAGTATCCTGCTCCTGTAGTATTATTTTTGGGGTTAAGGGATCCATCAGTGCATTGTGCAAGTATCCATCATAATTGTTGGCACTTTGTTCCCGAGTACTTAACTGCAGCGTGTATTCTGGGTCTTTCTAAATGTAATATTAAATTTTGTAGTGGACTTTTTCCATGAAGGTATTTCATTCACAGTTTTTACAGCTGGTATTATATTGAGTTCCAGGGGAAGAGGTTTTTTTTTTGCTAGAGCTTAAAGCATATAAATCCAATATGACACAGCTGCCTTCGTTTTTCTTTAATTTCTATCTAATAGATTGCCTGCTAAATGCTGTTGGATCTTTTAATTGGCACATTATTAATATGCAGAAGCCATAGTATTTTCAAGCCAATGTTCATTATAAAAAAAAAGAATATTTTGTTGTTTGACGACACTGTCAATTGCCAGGATCACATCAGTGTTCCGGTGTGCCAGAATTTTGTCCTGTGGGTGTTCTTTTCCATACCAATAAATCTATTGACATGGAGCTGTTGTTTTTAAGCACACCTGAAAACCATTGGTCTTGGCGAGATTTGAACCTGCAACCTTGGGATCAGTAGACCAGTGTCTAACCAACTGAGCCACTCAGACTGACAAGCCAATGTTCAGATGAATGTGTAAATTGTAATTTTAAACTTTGCATTTATCCTATTTCATATTGCAGGACTTCTAATCTTCATAACTTAACTTGTAGGTGCCTCATTAGCCGGCTAGATAAGCCTTTATTAATGGTTTAATTAGCAAATTCTAAAGGCTGTGTTTGTATTGAGACAAAAGCTTAATGCCTTTTTAAAGACAAACCTTAAATTCATTAAGAAGTCTGTGTTAAAAGTTTTCCTTTGTTTTGAGGTCCACAGTGATATTTACAATTTCTAAAAGCATACTACCTACTAAGGAATGGTTTGAATGTTTTAGGTTGGAAGTGTGGCCGGGCTTTGTGACAGCTATTGATGAATACGAGGGAGGTATTCAGCTTTGCATTGATTCTTCACACAGGGTGCTCAGAACACAGACTGTACTGGATTTAATGTAAGTATTGCACAAGCATGTTTGTTATTATTATTATTTATTTAGGCCAACAAGCTTATTGCTGGTGTTTTTTAAACACACAAGCTGTGTGTGGGCAATGTTTTAGAGGCGGAATCATAACTGAAAAATTCAATGCCATAGCCAGGATTTGAACCACGAATCTTCCACTTATGGAGCAACTGCTTTAACCACTAAGTTACCATGGCCAACTTGTCAGTACGACATTAACTTCCCCAGCTGATTTGTACTTTTTCCCACAAGGGAATTTCACATCAGAGATAAATACCCCAAGGGCGACTACTTTTTCCCACAAGGGAATTTCACATCAGAGATAAATACCCCAAGGGCGACTTAAAATTGTAAGTACTTTGTCTCTGGTTATTGCTTTTTCGTAAACTGTTGCTGAAATAAGCAAGCCATTTGAAATACACTAACACTTGCAGCGGCTCAAAGCACATGAACCTTCTGATTAGTTCCCAATTGAAGTGTTCTGAGGAAGAAAACTAGATCCATGACCTTTTAATGTAACTGCTGTTTAAAGCCTGTTAGCAATTATGATTAATGTTCCCCTTGTAGCACCTACATTTTCAAGTGGTATACGAGAACAGGAAAACCTCTACAATCGATTCTTTTTAAATTGTAAACATGGGAACAGTCTCTGCTAGTAAAGAATATGGCAGCTAACTTGTGACTTGCGATAACATAACCACGTAAAAAGTGCCAGGAGTTACAAAAACACCCTAAGGGAAAAGTGATAAGTGGTTAAAAAAACTGTATTAAATGTATTTCACGAGCTAATGGAATACTATCCAGGTGTAGTTGTGAATGATTTAGTAAAATTAATTGCAGAATATAGCAGTGCATAGGAAACCAGCATTGTGCATGTTCACAAGGAGTTCAAAGAAACTGACTGTTAAAATGCATTTTTTATTTTATTATTTGACACTGTTCATTTGTAAACACAAATATGATTTTGAGATGATAATTGTTATACTAATTATGACCTAAAGGTTATTTAATTAAACCTTAGACATAAAGTACTTATGATTGTAAGTTCCCCTTGGGGTACTTATCTCAGATGTGAGATTCCCTTGTGGTCTACTAGGAAAATATGAATCGGTTGGGGAATTTAATGTCATACAGGCAAGCTGCCATGGTTGCTCAGTGGTTAGAACAGCCGTATGTGAAGCAAAGGATCCATGGTTCAAATCCCAGCTATAGCATTGCATTTTTCAGTCCTGATTCCATCTCTCAAACATTGCCCACACATGTCTTGGGTGTTTAAAAATCTAGCAATAAGCTGGTTGGCATAAAAAAAAGTAACTTGATTTGTTTTTCAGGCAAGATCTGTTGGAACGGAAACGAGGTGCAATGAGTGACTATCAGCGTGAAGTTCACAGGTTGGTGGGTAATACCTCTGTACTGACAAGGTACAACAACAAGGTGTATCGCATATGTGACATTGCTTGGAATATGAACCCATGTTCAACATTCACAATGCGCGATGGAAAAGAAGTAAGTAGATTATACTACTGTGCCTTACATTTTGAAAGATATCTGCTGCTGGCAGTATGCTGCATCACGGAATTCTGTGTTACAGGTTGCATTTAAGGATTATTACAGAAAACACTATCAGCTGAGTGTAACGGACCAGGGCCAACCTCTTCTATTGAGTAAAGTCGACACAAGGATACGCGGCATAGAGGTAAGTTGCTGTTTATTGCTTGCCAACTGTTATGGTTTGACTGTAAAATGTATGTTACAGATTTTCACCATGGACATGACTGAACATTAAATTATATTCCATTATACTGTAATTTAAAATTGACAATGTGCCATGTTAATTGGTATACATAGGCCATAGCTTATCTGTAAAAATGAAGCTGAGTTTTTATTTATGGATGCTCTTTCACTGCTATGATTCTTTGTGTCCCATTCTATAGTGGGCATGAAAGACCACTTAATTTTGCCTTTTCAGGATTAAGGTTTTCTTCTTCTCTCCCTTATGCCCTTCCAAGTGTCAGGTTTCCTCAGCTGGTCATGATCCATGTCCTATATTTTGTCCTGTCCCTAGTTTAACTTTCCCCAAAGTCTTTCCTTTCTTATTCACTATTTTCTTTACACAAACACTATTCTATTCTTGGTCACCCTGTTCCTCTTCTTCTCTAGCCTCTGGCGTCCCATACCTGTTCCAGTTTCCTCCTCTAATCCATCCTATTTATCCATCCAAACCATCTTAAAACATTTATCTTTATCTTTTTTATTATTGGTTCTTCATTAAGGATATTCCTTATTTGACAGTGTCTTATCCTGTCCCTTCTGGTTTTCCCTATACATTTCTGTACTAATTCTACTTTCTGTTTCGACAATACTGTCCAGCTTTCCAAGCCATAAAGAAGTGTTGGGAGATAAACTGTTATATATTCACAGTATTTTATCATTTTTAATTTCCTTTTTTACTTTCTCTACTGGTAAGTAGGGGAAGTATTGTATTCTACTCAAAAATTCAATGTCAAGATTTTACCGGAAATATATGTTCTGAGACACCCTGAATCCAAAAGAAGCATTTTTAGAAAAAGTTCTGTGTGCGTGTTTGTGTCTGTCAGTCTGTGGACAGCATAACTCAAAAACGAGAAGTAGCTTAAAAACCAAAGTTGGTATATAAGTTTGTCTTTCGGGGATATGACACGAAGAGTATGAAGAAAATAGCCTCACCCTAAACTACCCTTTACATGGAAAATTTTGATTTTCTTGAAAATGGCTCTAACGATTTTGTTTGAGATATTTTTATGACAAATGGAACGTGTATCTTGAATTTTCTGGCTATAGCCCCTGTAGTCATATTTACTCTGAACAACTTTTGCATAACTGGTAAACTGTTAGAGATAGACCAAATCATCTATACAAAAAATGTAGATCTTGCTAAAATATACAATTTATGTCTCAATTAATTTTCTTCTAGGGTGAATCATTTCGGAGATACTACTTGTTATGTGTGTGAGTTTCAGGAAACTTAAAACTTTCGTGAAATGGAACATTGTTGTTCATTTTTTATATGTTAAGTGTGCAAAGAGAATGGAATCTCAAAGCTTTAAAAGATTTGACTATCGCTCAAAGCCTACTGTATTCTAATATTCCCCTTGCACCTAGAAGCAAATAAGAATAAGATAATATTTCCGGGGAAGGCTGCGTCTTGGTTATGTTGTTGTTGCCAACGTTTCACCCTACTGTGTAGAGCTTCTTCAGGGCTAATGCTTTCTTTGGCAGCACCGCAGGAACTGTGCTGTCTCTTCTACTTCTAGCTTGTTTATATCTTGGCCATAGAGGTTAGAGCCGGCCCTCTCGTTCTCATTGGCTGATGGTCCGCCAATCCTCGCGTTCTTATCAATGTTTGCCAAATAGTGTGGAAATGTCTTCCATTATCCCTGTTGATACTTTCTTTTAATTTAAATATTTCTATGCTTTCTCTGGCCATTCTATATGTAAAATGGTCAGAGTTAACTAATAACTGTATTTGGTCGAAATCTATACTGTGCTTCATGGATATGGCATTGGCTGAACAGTTACATTTAAATTAACTTTTGTTGCACCTGAATATTTTTCTTTGATAATCTTTTCACGTTATCAGTTATTTTAGACTGGTTTTAGCGTCGGTATCTATGTGTGTCACAAAACGTGTCTTTCCTTTCCGGACTCCATGGCATTATTAAGAAAAAAGTTGGTGCCTCTTTACATAATGCTTTTGTATTCATACGAGTATGCACTCATTTTCTGCGAAGTACACTTTGAAACCCTCCTACACGCTAAATAGTTCCTGTAATGTTAGGGAAGCGATCTTTATCCATCCTCCCTACACTTTTAATATTAAATATACATGGTTCTTATATTTATACATATTGAATTTGAACATGTAACTTAACCTTTGACATTTTTAAACAATTACTTCTTTTTTAACAATTAAGACAATGGCAATATATTTTCAGTACTCAACAAATCCTTACCAACATAAAAATAAACCATATTTACAACAAATATTTACATAAATGCCTTCTTTTCGGGGTCTAACAATATGTTCTGTCTCATAGTATTGCTTCTTTCTGTCACAATGTTGAAATTTCATCTGCTATCAAAATAAATATGCAATGAAGCAAAGAATATCACTTCATAATACATATTTCATGCTTCATAACATTAACTATAAACAAAAACTGCCACAACTGTTCGTAAAATGTAACTATGGTAAAGCTACGGCCATAGTTGGTGTTATTGCATCCATTATGTTGCTACAAAAGCCCTTGTTTCTTAACCTGTTGCAGAAAAGCCAACGGATAGATTTTAAAACAAGATTCTGTTTAGACTGATTAACTAATTAATCTGTGGATGCCATTGTATTGCTCGTGTTTGTGTGATTTTGTCATGAATTGTTTTAGAGCAGTATATACAGTTATAGTACCTGTTTTTATTTTTCAATTGACAACACAGAGTATTAAATATATATTACGATATTTAAGCGTTCTGAAGTGATTTTATCCAAAAGTGTTTGTTCAGAACAAGATATGCTGAAGATGAGTAGGTTCATCATGTGTTGTGTGGTAACGATGTTCAAGCAGTATTATCATTTGAAGGTATGTTACTTTAACCCTGTGATATTTGAGATTAGAAATAATACTTTTGTTGTGTACGGTGGCAGTACTGCATTTTGGTGTGATGTCAGCCATATTGAATTCTTGGGAACTGCCTTACAAATAGCAATTGCTTTTTTTTTTTTCTCTTTCTATCTAAAGGTTACTTAAACCTTAGACGTAAAGTACTTATGATTGTAAGTCGCCCTTGGGGTACTTATTTCTGATGTGAGGTTCCCTTGTGGTCTACTGGGAAAGTACGAATTGGTTGGGGAATTCATTGCCATACTGGCAAGTTGTTCATTGTAGCTTAGTGGTTAGAGCAGCTGTGCATGAAGTGGTAGATCCGTGGTTCATATCCCCGCTATGGCATTGAACATTTCAGTCCTGATTCCACCTCTCAAACATTGCCCACAAACATCTCATGTGTTTAAAAATACCAGCAGTAAGTTGGTTGGCATTAAATAAATAGTGCTTTATCTTGCTTATGCTGGACAAGTGTGTGCCATGCGGAGTACCAGACTGCACCCAAGGGATATCCACTTCCTGATGTTCCACTAAATTGACCCAACATTGTCCTTGTTAGAACTCTGGTGCTTTAAGTTGAACATAGCTGCTTATATATGGAGCATGAACTCCTTTTATGACCTAGATAATCCCTGAAAACGTTTGAGGTATTTATGATGAGTATAGTGATTCCTTGTTAGAAGATACTTGTCCACATGCTATAAACATTTCAGTCTGCTATCTTAAATAGTTTGTGAGATAATTCATGACTTGAATTGAACATTGTGTGATGGAATGCTAACTTTGGTTTTTCTCTGCACAGCCTAAAGAGCAGCTGATATGTTTAATACCAGAGTTCTGTTACCTCACTGGTCTCACAGATGAAATGAGATCAGACTTTAAAGTAATGAAGGATATTGCTGAATACACAAGGATAACTCCCAACCAGCGTGTTGCTGCCTATAAACAATTCCTAACAAGTATACAAGGTAAAAATGTTTTCTCTAATTAGAATAATTATTTAGCTTGAAGCAGATATATATTTCAGGGAATCTTTAAACCAAACGATTATTAATGACAGCTTGATTTTATTAATTTAGTGGTTCTTGTTATTGTTATTTAATCTGTTATCAATTTGTGGAAATAATTATTTTTGACCTTGTTTCAGTATTTCAATCATACTTACATAACTTAGTTGTTTTGCATCGTACCATGTGAGGAGGAGTTTTGAAATATGAATTAATGTTATCTGTGGCATCGGAGTTTTGAAATATGAATTAATGTTATCTGTGGCATCAATGAATCAACCATCAAATCTTATAATTTACATGACGTATGATATTGTGGTGGGAATCATAATAATACTTTTATTGCAGCTATGTAGCTACAGATTTGCATTAAAATACATTAGATACATATAAATCACACATTTGCATATTCTCTGATAGTATCTAAGTGGTAGCGTTCACAAATCTGTCCACATAGTTTACATACACTTGTTTCTGATTGTTCATGAAATGATTTGTTGTTATCTTATGGTGAAAACCTTGTACTGCCATTCTTATTAGCACATGCCTCATATCAAAGTTGGCTGCTATCCACGTTCGGTCTATCATGGCCCCTGTCCCATAGAATTCCAGGGGCATTTCTTCCCTTTTTCTTTCCAGTGATTTAAGTAGTTTCTCTGAGACTGCTGTGTTTTGTAGAGGTAACAAGGTTCTGAGGTCCTTAATGAGGAATGTTTTTCTTCCGAGGAAGTAGACGAGTCTGAATCTGGTGGGATTTGATACTCCAATAGCCCTTTTAATATAAAGAGCTTTTACTCTTTCAAGTACAGATAGATTTTTCTTGCTAAGGTGTGACGATATGACTTCTATCCCAAATGTTAAGATTGGCATGATGTTTGTTCTGAATAGTGTTATTGCTGTCTCTAAGTTGAGGGATCTAATGTATCTGATTTTGTGCATTGTCCTTATAGCTTGCCCTGCTTTCTCTGTCACATGCTTTGTAAAACATTTGGCACTTGTTTGCAATATGATTCCCAGGTATTTGAAATTCTTGCGATGGTTATCTTCCTTCCTTTGATAATGATTCCTGCCGAAGCAGGATATAGGATAAAGAAGAAAGACTTAAAGGAGGAAGAATTAAGAAGACTTCTTTTAAATCCAGAACCTCTTGGACTGAAGTCTATAACTGATGATAGACTAATCAACATCTGACCAGCGAATTTGGGGATTATGTCATTTGGAAGTTAAAGATCACACCACCTTGGTTAGAAGGTTATAGGAAATAGATCAATGATTAACATTTTACATTCATATTATAAATTTATAGGAACTTGCATCAATATTTAACATATCAAGTTGTCACATCTATAAATTTCGTATATAATGTAAATATAATGAATCTGACTGGTTCAAGCACCTTAGTGTTGGAATTACTAGATGAGACCAAGTGATAAGTAAATGGATGGCAAGAGATGTAAATCATTTGGTTAGCACGTGCCAGGTCAAACCATCTTATTCTTCAATTGTGTATGGCTGTTTATTTCTATAATTATTCTAAAGAGTGCTTATGTATACTAAATGTTCACGCATATCTATTACAATGACCTTGACTTATTTGTGTAGTAACTTTTCCAGGCCAAGTTACAGACCTGTTCAGTAGTGTATCAGTTCAACGTAAAAATACATACAATGCAACAGTGTTGCAATGCTTTGTAAATAAGAGATAAATCTGTTCAATAAATCCAAAGTCAAATTGTTTATTATTATTATTATTATTATTATTATTATTATTATTATTATTATTATTATTATTATTATTATTATTATTATTATTATTATTATTATTGTTGTTGTTGTTGTTGTTATTTCTTTACTGGAGTAAGCGTTTGCATGGCAGTGTCAGCATCGCTTTTATTTCCCCAGTTTCCCCTATCTGTGAACCTGTGAGCAGATAGACCTTTGCACTTGGTGCGCTGAAGTAGATTTCGAAGTAGCTTGGGTAATTTTGAAGGAATATAAAATAGTAGTAGTTTCAATTTACAGATCCCCAAAAGGAGATCCAAGGGTTTTCCTTGAAAAGCTTGAGGATTTGTTGAATTCCTTTACTGGGTCAAAGTGGAAACGTTTGAAAATTGTAATTGGAGGGGATGTTAACTCACATTTTGATATAAGAGAGAAGAAACAGACTGTAGTTGATTTTCAAAATATTCTCCGGCAGTTCAATTTTAATTGTACAAATTACAAGTCCACCAGACTGACAGCATGTCTGGACAACATATTCACAAACATCAATCAAACCTTAGTAACTTGTGACACTAATGTCTTTCCGTATTCTGACCATGACTCTGTTTGGCTTAAAATTAGTAGTATAAAAACTATTAACAATAAACCAACAAAGTCGAAGATTGTAGTTACTAGACCTATAACTAATGACAAAATTTCATTATCTTTGAAATGTGCATTGCCATTCAACAAATGGATATATCCATATACGCTCCATACTTGGCTCTATAAGACAACTGATTGTACTAAAAGTAATATATAGTAGGTCATAGTGAATATTGGTAGCATTATTTTTATAACTGATATTTGTAAATATGTATGTAATATAATTTTGCTAGAATCTATTTGTTATATATAACATGTAAACTACACTGACGTTGTCTATTGCTGTAACAGGCCTAGCGACAATAAAATCTATTATCCTTTGTTTTTAACTATGAACAGCATAAAGAGGCTGTGCTTCAATTCACTCAGACTGACTCTTATTGCTGTTACCATGCACTAGTCACTGAAAGTTAACATGGTCAGCCTTAACTAATTTATTCTTTGCACAAGGTCATACTGTGTATTTTTACTTTATAAGAAAGCATAAAAAGTGTGACGATTATGCAATGAATTGCAGTAAAACTCTGGCCTACATGGACACAGCAATAAAGTGTATGTATACTTGACACTAAATAGGTTTTTAAGAGGTAGAACTGGAACTTAAAACTTTACTAGGTGGGTGCTGTAACCATTAAGCTACTGTGACAACCTGCCAGAATGACATAGAATTCTCAAACCAATTCGCAATTCTCCCAGTAAACCACTAAGTTCCAGTTCCATTGCCCACACACAGCTTGTGTGTTTTAAAACACCAACAGTAAGTTTGTTGGCGTAAATAATAAATAATGATTCTCCTTTATGTCCTTGTCCTGCATATACTTAATGTGATAGTAGTTGAACCAGAAGCTTATACCACTTCTGTGTACTTTCTTAACAGAATGTACAGCCATGGAAAAAAATATTGAGCGCTGTAACTATGCTCCAAAGCAGGCTTGTGCACAGCGAGATAAGACACAGTTTACTTTATAACATAAAATAACAACCAGGGTACAATCAAAGGAACTGTTTTTCACCAACATGCACAGAAACGCTCAGAAAATATGTAAGCCAAACCCGAAGGGTTGAACTGTCCGTTAGAGTTCTCAGTATATGAGAAGAAGTTGTTTGTGGTAGAAATGGCTCAGTGCCAACATTCTGCACTTGAAACTGTGTGCTCTGCAGGATGGAGGTTCGAGTCCCCAGACATAGGTAGTTTTTTATTTCTTCTTTATTTTTATTTCATGTTAACACCTTTTATATTGACGTAGATTACATTCTGTAAGTCAATATTGACTTACTGTATGTGAAATCTTTATCAGCTGTTCTCGCAAACTAAACTAAAGGAAAATAGAGTGGCCTCATCTCCAGTTGCTTTTAAATGTGTGATTGAGGACCTCTTTCGGTGCTGAATGGAACTAAACATAAGTGTGTGACTGACACAGAAACACAATGATGCAAGAATCGAGCTTCTTATGAGTAGTTGAAACAGTTGGCTATCACATAGATACCTACATACATCTAATACTCAATTCATAACTAATATTGCGTAAAATCTGTAAAATGCAATCACGATTCAAGAGATAGCCTATATATGTGTTTGACAGGTGATAACATAAGCTGCTGAGACTATTAGCTTGGTTTAACTGCACGTTGCAAATACCAACCAGTGTAAACTGCACTGCGATACGAAGTGGGATTTAGAATTTTTTGTGCTCTCAGAGTGCGGTCAATCATTTTTTCCATGGTTGTACCACGAAGTTTTTTATATCTAGAGTAGTTCTGATTAACTAACAAGAGCTTTTAATTTGGTTTCTCATTTCAACTTGCAGGAAATGCTAAGGCACGTGAACTGTTAGGTGGTTGGGGTCTTTCAATTGATACCGACACAGTGCAAATGAGTGGCAGAAACCTGGACCAGGAAACTATCATGTTTAGAGGTGATAGAAAAGTGGTTCCTCAGCGTGCAGATTGGGGTGCAGCCGCCACTCAGAACCCAGTCTTGCATGGGGTAAGTCTGTTCTTTGGACATTTAGATATTTGTAGAGAAAAGTTAATGGCATTATTGAGGTTTTCTACTTACAAATGTTTCTTAGATTTTTATTTATATTCACTTATTGTATGCACTCGGAAGTGATTTTATGTAAAATTATTATTTAATTATTGTAGCGTAGTTTGTTATTAACTAAATATATATGTCTTGTATCTTGGATAACATTGCTATATTTGAACAAAATATTTTGTTCCACCATAAGTAAAAGATCTTATCATGTTTGCACATTTCACTTTTTTCTTCAACATCTTCCTTTTTATAACTTAAGTACGGGGCAGTATTTCATTCCCATTGTTACTCTTTTAATATTTATGTTTTAACATTTCTTTTGCTTTTTAAAACTATTTTGGAAATCACTTGCTACAACTCGATGGTTGTCCACAAGTGTGCAAGACTGATCTTATACTGTGCTGCATTGCAGGTTGATATCACGAGTTGGATGGTGCTACACACGAACCGAGACAGGCAAACTGCCAATAATTTCGTTTCAATGATGCAGAAGGTGGCAAAACCAATGGGAATAGAAGTGCATGTGCCTGAGATGTATGGGTTACAAGACGACAGACCTGACACTTACTTGAGAGCACTTCGTGAGTGTATCAATGAATCATTGCAACTTGTTGTGATCATTTTCCCAACTGCTCGCACAGACAGATATAATGTTGTGAAGCAGCTGTGTTGTGTATCAAAACCTATACCCTCGCAGGTAAGTCTGTAACTTTGTTATTTCTAATCTCCAAAAAATGTTTTATCTGTAAACTGTGCTGTGTGATATGTTAGAGAAATGGCTTGAATAGAGCTGATGAATGTTGTGTGTTCTTCTTTTATGATTAACTGTAGGGAGCGGTCTCACAAGTTAGCTATTATGTGAATAAGTTTGTTATAATATCAACATTCCAAATTTTATTTCATTGTAATATGACGGTATATAGTTTGTAACTCTTGTTATTCCTGTTATTCTTTGTTATTCATTTATCATCCTGATGATGAGAGAGATGCACACTCCCGAAACATCAATGGCTCTGCATCACTACACCTGGCTAGAAGCCCAAGAGCATCTTGAATGTAGACCTATTCACTGTTATTTGGTGCAGGAACCATTCATAAACCTCAAACCTTTGGTCAGGATTGTCCTCCATTAAGATGATGATGTTGTTAGCTAATGCTGGATTTCTGACAATGAAGTCATTAATCCTCTTGCTCTCCAATATTTTTCACTGATGATATTGAAGAGAGCAATAGCAGTAATAGTAACCGCTTTATAGAGAGCACCATATTTTTATGTTTTGGCGGTCACATCGCTCTCTCACAACCCCCAGAATGTCTGGAGGACCACACCTGTCGTTGGTTTACGGGTCTCACCGACCTGACCAGGAGAATTATCAAAATAAATTCACCGACCATATCCTCTGATTACCAATCAGAGGACGTATTACATGCCATGACAGGTCAGTATGTTAGGGGTTAAAATTTTATAGAGAAATTAGAGAAATGGAGAGGCTGGAAAAATAAAGACTCCCTAGCCCTCGGGAATCCTAATAGCATCGGGGTCGGAAGAGAACAAGAGATGACCAAGGTAAGGTCAGATAGAAAAGTTACAATGAGGAGCAAAACACCAGTAAGTGGAAGTAATGCTCTGCTCAGCTTGGGTACCTTGTGGTTGCTATTCACATATCCCCTAGACGGAGACCCCTGAGAGAATTAAGATGATGTATAGTCTGCTACTTGAAAGGATGGAATTTTGAACCTTTTAATATTGTTTATTGATCTTGTTTTATGGAATGTCTTCACCAGTTTTGCAACTGCACTTTTGCATTACTCGCTTCTCTGGATGCCTCCTGTTAAACTCAGCCTGCATGTCCATCTGTGTCCACTCCTCTGACCCACAAACAATTATCTCCCCTCTGTGCTATTTTGATAGTGACATGAACCTATGAACAAACAGAAAAATAGTAATTCTTCTGCGATTCCAGACTTTATGGACCTCCTGTATGGTTTGGTGTTAGGGTCGCATGATAATAGTTTTAATGTATGTTTTTAAAATTGTGATGCATCTGACCCTAATTTGCATTGTTCCACAAAAGGAAAAAAAAAGAAACGTAGCTTAGAACCATTTGCACTAAAAATATGAAGTTCAGTTTATTTTATAGTGGGATTTACGATGCAGTGATCGGCACCATTACTGCTAACATAGTCACTGCCTGTGCAAGGGAAAAATAGTAAACATTGGAATTTTATCTTCAAAAGTGTGATTTTATAGTTTCTTGTGTGAGATTGTGTTTTTTATTAACGTGTTATATTTTATTTGTTTATAGTGATTATTGGACATGGGTAGGGCAAAAGCAGTCTTTGAAATATATAAAAACAAAGGTAATAGGTATTATTAACAATGAAAAAAAAAATATACGCGATATGCGAGGGTGGGTCAAAAGGTAACTGGAAAAAAAGTTTCTTGCGCACACCATGAGTTCATTTTATTCAAATTTAATTACAAGCTTTCAAAATAATCTCCTGACATTACACACTGGTTCCAACATTCTATCCACTTTTCAAAACATTCAGAGAAGCCCTTGTATGACATCCTGTTCAGTATACCCAAAATAACACTGTTTAGTTCTGTATCGGTTTGAAAATGGCGCACACAAAGATGTTTTTTCACTTGTGGAAACAGCTGGAAATCGCAAGCTGCTAGATCTGGCGAATATGGTGGGTGGTGCATGATTTCAATACCTAGTTGAGTGATTGCCTCTTGTGTTGCTATGGCTTGATGAGCAGGGGCATTGTCCTGATGGAGGATCCATCCATTGGCAGAAAGTTCTGGTCTCTTGACAGCCATTTTCCTCTTGAGTGGTCCTTTAAGGACATTACTGTAGTATTGAGCAGTTATTGTGATGTGTTTAGGAACCATGTGGTCATAAATTACCCCAATTTTGTTGAAAAGCACAAAATGCATGACTTTCCCTGCACTTGGTTGCACTTTCTTTTTTTGGTCTTGGGCTGCTGGGATGTTTCCATTGTGCACTTTGTTGCTTGGTTTCCGGATCATAGCGATGAAACCAACTCTCATCACAAGTTACAACCTGGTCCAGAAAGTTGGGTTCCCTCCGAAGCCTTGTGATCCACTGCTGGCAGGTCATGACCCAATGAAACATTTGTTTCTCATTAAGCACTCATGGAATCCATTTTGCTGTCATTTTTGTGCAGCCCAAATTGAATTATGTCTTCAACTGACCCACAGGAAATGTGCATAATGTCTACTATCTTCGCTATTATTAATTGTCTGTCTTCTTGCAACAGGACATCAATGGTGGTGTGGTTCACCTCAGTTTTTGAAGTGGAGGACTGTGCTGAACGTGGAGTCTCTTCAAGTCTTTTTACACCATCTTGAAATTTTTTGTGCCACTCAGAAACATGTGTTTTTGATAAAGCTTGGTCTCCATATGCTTCCTGTATCATTTGCAGCGTTTCGGTTCCAGATTTTTTCAGAACACAAAATCGAATTGCTGCTCGTTGTTCTAACTTGAAATCTATGTCGGGTCGCTGAAACGCATGCTTACACAATGGCTCTCAGACAAACTGTTCAGCACATAGACAGAGTGGCACCTATCCCAGCATCAGTCAAGGGCAGACCAATCTGTTACCGCAATTGGTGAATTTCGAGGAGCAGGTGTTTGAACAGAAAAAAATAATTCCCATTACTTTTTGATACACCCTCGAACTGTTGAAAAAGCAAGTCCTGAACCTGTTTATAACAGTTCACCTTGAACATCAACCATTCCTAGTAATTCTGAAGTGTAACTACCAGGGTTTCAAGATAAAAATACACGTGTAGTTAGTGTGTGTGACCAAATATTAACTTAAATTCAAAGGTACTTAAGTCAGTTAATAACGCTAAATAACACTTTAAGAATTTCCACATGTGTTAATTAATTGACTTATCTTTGAATGTAGTTGATTACTATGCTATTTTCAACGCTTCCAAGAAAGAAAATATTAATTTTCTTTAAGTATTATTATTACTACTATTATTATTATTATTATTATTATTATTATTATTATTATTATTATTATTATTATTATTATTATTATTGTTGTTGTTGTTGTTGACTGTACAGTTCAAATTACAAGTTGTGTACCGGAACATTGCAATTTATTATCTTTCCACATAGCATAGTACAAATTATAATGTATAGTGTAGTCATACTGCGTTTTATTTATCTTTGATCTATCTACTAAGATAATGCTAATAAAAACTGTATATTTAAGCTAAATGAAGCTAAGCATGGGAATGAAGGAAAATACAAATGCAAGCATATAAGCACAAAAACATAGTGAAGGCCTACTAGGTCCCACATGACTAATGGTGTCCTACCAGGGCACGCACCTAACGGAGGGTTAAGGAAGGCATATTTCAGGATTTGTCACTGTTAAACAGGAACTGATGATGTAAGTGATGATAGTTGCTGAAACATATCTTCCTTAATAAACCAGTTGAAGTAAGATCAACTAATTATACTGCTTGCAAAAGTTAAAGGCATGTACCGGTAGTGGTTCTGTACATAGGAGCGTGTACCACATTCGGCAGTGCTGGTAGGAGGGGTAAGCTTAGGATTTGCTGGAGTCTGCAGTACGGCCCACCTCCATATGCCTTTAACTTTTGTGAAGATTATAATAAACAGTGCATGCCACTGTCACAAACTCCAACAAGAAAATCAATGAGTTTACATATTTCTGTGTTTTAAACTGTAAACAATTTGAATACCTTTTCAGTCACTCATGCATCAAAATAATAGGATACATTTTTGCTGTAGAAGGAAACCAAAACATTCACTGAGCTAAATATGTAGTTTATGAGTAATGCAGAAGTTTGTTTATTGTAGGTGATCAACAGCCGGACAATATCTAGGCCTGATAAGTTGCGATCTATAGTTCAGAAAATAGCATTGCAAATCAACTGTAAACTTGGAGGATCCTTGTGGACCATAAGTATTCCTATGGTGAGTATTTTTCATATTCTAGCTGTTAGTATTTCATGATGTGCCAAGAAAGGGGAGGAAATAATAATTAAAATCCAAGGTATGGCATGGCCAATGGATCTCTGGCTCTGATATTTCTCGATCATGTGGTGCGGTGTTATCAGTTCTTTAGCGGGAATTTCAAACAGGTTATCTAAACCATTTACACAACACATCGGTACTTCGTAAATTTATGTGGACAGTATGCATATAAATGATCACAGAAAAGTAGAATATGGAGACAATTGTTATACAATTTACCTTACAGAAAAAACTAACAATATTGTATTATATTATACTAATTGAAATTGGTTGTTAAACAATTTGCATTTTAATCCAATGGAAAGATGCCGCAATCCTCGAAAATATTGACTTTGTCTTCATCACTGGAGCTGCTGCTGTTGTCACCTGGGCCGAATGAAATTGTCAGCTCTTCCACACAATTTTCCATTACGCCGTCAGCTTTCCTTGCGTTTCTTATAAGTTTCCAGGTGTGATCCATGACATTCTTCCATTTGTCTGTTGTTAATGGTTCCATATCAGCAATTCGAAACGATGTGTTATGTTTTGGAACATGACCCCTTACTTGTGCCCAATGGTAGGGAGGGAGCCTGATGACGGTATGACCGTGAGCAGCAGTCTCATACGTTCAAAATCATGGCTTATGCAATTTTAAAACTTGAAAAAGTTCTGCTTTCGTCATTTCTGCACACACTTCAGGTATGTTCTCGAACCACTGCCGTATAACATTTTTTCTGTCGCTCATTGTCGGTGCTATGTGTAACTGCACCAAGTGGTAAGGCGCATTGTCCATAACAATAATGGAGTTTGCACCAATGTTTGGCTGGAGGGATTCTTGGAACCAGCGCTTAAATGTGTTTCCATCCATTTCTTTGTGATAATCATGAGTGCTCTTTGATTTGAACAAGAACAAAACCACCTACATCACCAGCATAAAGCAGAGTCAATGTACTTCCTTTCCAAACTGGCACTTTCATTGTCCCTGCAAGAGTGTCATTAGTCAGTGCCTTTGTATTTGTGTGTCCTGCATTTACCCACGCTTCACCAAGTCATACATCCTTTTTGGAATTGGTTTTAAGAATTTCCTGCAGAAATTTGCCATGCCAGCAACAATGTCACTTCTTTCCATCATAGCTTTCCTCCCAGAATACTTTTTAAATCGAAAACCAAGTTCTTTCAGCAATTTACTTAGGTTGCTTTTTCTGCCATCGAATAAGTCAGCTTCTTTCAGAGAACACAGCAGCTTCTCACGAGTAGGAAATTCCTTCCTCATGTGATACTGATACACATGCTGCCTAAATGCATCCTTTTGAAATGCGTCAAGTGAAGTTTTAGGGTTGTTTTGGGGCTTTTGTTTTCTCGGAGTACTCAGAGCTGCAGATGGTGTATTAAAATCCACTGGGCACTTCTCCTTGGTTACACTCTTAAAGTAGTTTTTCCCACTTTCAAAGCGTCAGAAACTCTATCCAGCTCCATGGTAACAGGTAGAAGGGATCCACCATTGTCGTGTTCCTTCTCAAAGTACTCACATAGCTTGAATATAAATTCACGGCTGATTCTTTTTTCTTCGATTCTGACGAACCAGTAGCCATGTTATTACAATAACGATAGTAACATGAGAAACACTTAAATCTGAATTCACGCATGCACATAAAAGCAAACTTCAACTGCACAAAGATCAAAGGCAATTAAACCATGTGGTCCTTGTAAAACAGAGCTGGCAACATGGTGCTAGATTTGGAAGCCATGACTAGCAGTGAGGCCGCTGATTGGTGCTAGCTGACAGTTTTAACACCCGGTGTGTTACTCGCTTACAGTATTGCCAATAGTAACAGCTACTGCCCGTACCAGATGTAACTGTAATATTCGAACATAATGGTGGTGTAACGAAGATATTGCATGAAAATAAAACCAAAACTTCAATTTCAATGTTTTAAACTTAATAAACATGATATACTTTCATTGTTAAGATAATTTTGAAAATCTATTTTCTGAAGCTTATTACTATACATTGACAACATTAACCTCCCCCCTCCAACTCTTCAGAGCCAGAGATCCATTGGCCGTACAATAAGTCGATTAACAACACTAATCAACATTTACTGTAGAATTTCCCAGAACATGTTTCGGAGGCCCATTTTCCTCCATCATCAACCAGAGATGAACTGGTTCTCCCTGGTATGGCTGGTGATATTTTTTGAGGTCTCCTCTGGTGGTGGTTCAAGGAACTTGAACATTATCTTTCTGGGAAATGTTGAAATTCAACATTGTTCCTGTTTTGCAAAGTGAAGATTTGTTCCCACATGGATAGCTGTTGTTTTCCCGCTGGGTGTTTCAGAGGTTTTGGTTCTGGATTTACGTTGTGACTTTTTGCCCAAAAGTGGGTTGCAACTGCTGACTTGTCTTGTTTCTTTTTAATGCTTCTGAAATGTTCCTTGGATCTTGTTTCCAAATTTCTTTTGGTTTTTCCTATATAAACTGGATTACAGTCACTGCATTCAATTTGGTATTTACCAGATTTTTTACTAGGTGGGATGGTTGTGCTAGTAGATTTTTTATGTTGTAAGCGTGGTAGCTGAATGTTATGTTCTTTGAAAACTTGTTGAATTTATCAAAAGCCCAAGGATAGTATGTGAATTTTTGAACATTTTTGTTTCTGTTGCCATGTTGTAGCTTCTTTTAGTAACTTCTTTGTTTTTGCTAGTTTCATTTTTTTATCCACTAATAATTTGGGGAAGCCGTTTCTTTGTGCTATTTCAATGATTTTGTTATATTCTTCTTGGTATTCTTCTGTTGGAAGAGGGATTTTCACCACTCTTTGTGTTAAACTATTGAGGGTTGCCTGCTTGTGACCTCTTGGGTTGTAACCATTAGGTATTACGTAGATGTCTGTCTACGTTGGTTTTCTGTAAATGACAAAGTTTATTCTGTTCTTACTTTTGATTATTTTTAAATCCAAAAATGATAGTTGTACATCCTTTTCTGCTTCCAGAGTGAGCTTTTTTTCCTAGATGTTCATGACTTTTAGTGTATCACTGATGTGTTTTTTTGGAACTATTGCAAAGATGTCGTCTACATATTGCTGTCAGAGTTTGAACATCCAAGGGAAACGTTTGGTGATCTTTATTTCTAATGCACTCATATAAATGTCTGCTAGGAAGGGTGAGAGGATTGCCCATTGCTAAACCTGAAGTTTGTTCCAGTTCCAAACAAGATATTGTCAAACTAAATTTTTAAACTGCCTCGGGACAGAAAAATAGACATATTTGGTGACTCGACTGGTGAAGATCACTGAGCTAAAATTTAGTGGTGAGAGCTGAAAGAGAAGGGGGAAATTTTTATTTATACCAAACCATGAGTTTGATACTGTTTTTAATGGAACTAATGGAATGGGCTGTGCTATGAGACTCGTCTTCTATCTACAAGGTCGTGGTAACAGATGGAATGCATATATCAATGTTTCTTTATCACAATGTATTTATTTATTAACACTTCGATACTTTACACGCTCAGCACCATATTAAATACTTAAAAACCTTTACACTTTTGTAATTTAGTAGAATTTATGCTGAATGGAAGTTTGGTGAAAGTTCCATGTTCACATGCTACCAAAACACGTCTTATCACCTCGAACATATAGACGCTAGTAAACTATTTCTTGGCGTTGCTTTTGACGCGACACACCGCCATTTTCGTCTTCATCTGCCGTATTCATGCGCGCAAATAGTTCTTTCTCGTTAGGGAAGTGATCCCAATTATCGTCTCCTATTTTTATTATGGAACACAAACAATTCTAATATTTATACACTTTTAACAAACATTTACATGAACGATTTTCTATTGGGGTCTTCTAATATTCTGTCTCATATGCCCCTTGTTTTGTTTTTCAAGTTGTCACCTATATTTACAATCTTGAAACACAATACAATCCTTCTCCTTACTCCTCTGATGCAATCACTTTGTACAATATTTTTTTCTTTTCTTTACAGTCTTCTTCGCAGTTTGTCTTTGTCTTTTGTTTTGGCATGATACAGCATGTCTTTATAAATTTCACATATTCAATTACTACACAATATATGTTCAGTTGTTATACATCACATATTCAGTTATTATACAATACATATTCAGTTATTGTACCACATATGTTCAGTTATTATACAACATATCCAGTTATTATACAATACATATTCAGTTATTGTACAACACATTCACTTATTACACAACATATCCAGTTATTATACAATACATATTCAGTTATTGTACAACACATTCAGTTATTACACAACATATCCAGTTATTATACAATAGATATTCAGTTATTGTACAACACATTCAGTTATTACACAACGTATCCAGTTATTATACAATACATATTCAGTTATTGTACAACACATTCAGTTATTACACAACATATCCAGTTATTATACAATACATTTTCAGTTATTATACAATACATATTCAGTTATTGTACAACACATATTCAGTTCCTATACAACACATACTCAGTTATTGTACATTTGACATTGACACAAATATAATTTAAGTGTATCATGGTTTATTATGTGGTTTTTTTGACTTGTATTCTTTGTTATGAGGAGAGAAAAACAGGATACAAATTTTGAGCTAATGATTATAATCATATTTATGGCAATATTTTATTCAGTTCTTTGCCTTCTTTGTCTTGTAGGCTTATTATGTATAAGCAGGTTATTGAGTCGGTTCTTAAACTCTGATGTTACTAATGGTACCATTTTATTTTAATTGGGTTCTTATTCATTATTATTTGGTTCAATATTTCTTCGAGCTTAGCATTGGCTATATCCATCTTAATTCATGGGCATTGCTTTTCTGATTATGGTTTTTCTTACTTCACTAATTGTCACTTCTTTGTCTCTTATTCCTATAAGAGAAAACTTCTATACTTATAATTATTCTGCAATTGTATTATTTTTCTTCTCAATTCACCCTCGACATCTTTGTGTCAAAATATTTTATCTTTGTTATCACAATGGATTCCTCTTTATTTTTGTCCCTGACATCCTTATGTCAAAAACACATTATCTTCCGTCGCTATAATTCATTTCTTTGATGACAATCAGTGTCCTCATCTGTCTTTGTTGACAATGCTCTTTGTGGTCGATATAGCCAATGACTATGTTGGTTTTCTTTCTTGTTGTAATTTCTAATCTGAACATAATTTTCTATAAGTAACCCATTAAAAATTGTTATTTTCCATCATCTCTACCATTCCTGCCTTACATATTTGTTGGCAAAGACTATTTGGTCCTTTCTTTGTATGGTTTTAATTTATTTTTATGGTATCTTCCTACCAACTTGCCATTTGTATTCTGTAGCTCATACGTGTGGTCACCCAGCTGTTTTGTTATGACCAGTGGTCCAGTGTACAATAGCTCCATCTTTCCAGATCTTCTCTCAGATGCCTTGGATGCTTTGTGGCTTTTTAAGAGCACCTTTTCTCCAATTTGTGGGGACCATTTCCTGACGAATCTTTTTACCTTGTTCCTCCCTTTTTCTGCCTTTTGCTGTAATCTTCTGAATGCCAATTGACATTTTTCCTTCTCTGACAATTCCCTTTGAGCAGCCATCGTAGTGTCAATGTCAATTGTCAATCTCTTGGGTTTCGTGTTGGTCATCAATTCGATTGGGGCGAACTTAGTTGTTGTAATTTCCCTGAGTGTTGGTGGTGGTGGTTGTTTCTGTATTCTGTGCAGCTTCTGCCCTATTTGGCACATTTTCATCTACTTCCTGCTGTCTTGTGTTGCCAGTGTACCATTGGTTTCTGCCCCTTTGGCGTGAACCCCTGTTGTATGACGGTCTTTGGTTGTTGAAGTATTCCCTACAGAATCCTATGTGGTTCACTTGATGGGTACGGTCTCTTGGTCTTCCACGATCATATGTATATGTTCTGTATCTCGATTCACCCCTCTGTATTGTGTCGTGGTACCGCTGTCTTGTGTTCTCCATCCTCTCGCCATGATTATGTGGTTGTGGGAAATGGTGTGCCGCTCTCCCCCTTTCATGGGTGCTCCTAGTATTTCTGTCTTCTCCCTCACTCTGGTTGTTCGTAGCCGTGCTCCGGTTTAAGATGGGTGAGTTTGGGTGACCGTTCTTATGTCTATGCTCATTAGGCCGACCATTTTGTGTTTCGAAGGCTGTCAGCAATTCTATCATATCTGCAAAATCTACTGACCTCGCAACAATTAACCCTGTTCTCACTGTGTCTGGGAAATGTCTTGTTATGCTGGTAATTAGTTCTGCTTCCGACAAGTTGGGGTCTAATAGCTTTCCTTTGTTGGCTACTTTCATAAAATAATCTACTAGCGATAACCCTTTGGTTGGATCATATCTACCTGTCGCTAGCTCTACCCTAGTTTGGTTTTGCTTAGCTGGGCCCCAATACCTTGATAGGAATAAATTTCTGAATGAACTATACGACTCATGACCAGCTAGTGTTAACCTGAGCCATTCTAATGCCTTGTTTTTTAAGCTTTTCTTAACTATCATCATCCTAAGCTCATTTGGTATCCTTTTCACTTTAAAATACTCTTCCATCTCTTTAACAAAGAGTTTTGGATCGTCTCCCTTCTCGTCAAATGTAGGTGGTGTGATTTCATGTAATATGCTGTTGGTATAACATGTGTTGTGTGTTGTGTCATTGTTTGGTTGTGAACCTCTTTCTCTGTATGGTGAGTCAACATTTTGTACATTATTCAAGTAACTCTCATCTTGTACATTACTTACATCTAAATCATCTTGCCTTTGTAGTGCATTCACAACATCATTTACATTAGCCAAACTTTCTTTCCCTTTTTTCATTTCTTCACAAATTGATTTTAAATCATTCTTTATTTCTAAGTGACTTTGTTTCATATCATTTATAGCATCCTGTTGCGAATGCACCACATCAGTCATTGTCTTAATTTTAGGAATTACAATTTGTTCTACAGTTTCATTAATAATGTCTTTCTTTACTACCTCAATCTCTTTCCTTAATTCCTCAGTTATTTCTGCTTTTACATTTGTTATCTTACAGTCTACACTTGTATTACATTCTGTTATTTTTCTGATTCTATTTTTCCCATCCTATCTCCTACGATTTCTATCCTAGCTTCTAAGGCTTCCTTTGTCTCATTTAAGTTTTTATGTACTAATTTTAAATTAGTTTCCATTACTTTCATATTTTCTTTACACTCCTGTCTTCCTAATTCTATTTTCTGTTCTAAGTTCTGTCTTCCTAATTCCATTTTCTGTTCTAAGTCTTTTCTCACTTCCTCCATTTTCTGACCTATCTCTTTCTTATTTTGTTCCATTTTCTGACCTAAACTTTGTTCTATGTCCTGCTTTAATTCTACCTTATTTTGTTCCATTTTCTGACCTATTTCTTTTTTATTTTGTTCTAGTTTTTGTTCTATACTCTGACCTAAACTTTGTTCTAGTCTTTCAAACATGATCAGTAATAACCTTTGGTCTTTCCCTATCGCTAGCTGTTCCTCACTTTCTTGTTCTATTTGATAACTAGGCCTATCTGCCCCTTCCCCCACTCCTGTTTCTATCTCTTTTCACGACATTTTAATTTCTTTATTCAACTCATTTAGGGTTAAAAGTCCCACTACTTTGCCGCTTCTCAGTAACATACTTTTTTTTTCCGTTGCTTCGTCCAGTTATGTACGTCTCCTGGGCAGTTGGCTTCGCTAGATGATCTCCGGTGTTTTCCCGCGTTGATTATCCGTTCATCGTTGTCCTAATCTTGATATCAAACGATGGTCAAATGGCGTCTTCTTTCCTTTGGCGCGATGATATGGCATCACTTGATGTTTATCGTGATTTCAATTCCCATAATTTGCATTCCATCCTAAATTCGAGCTCCACGTTGGGTAAGCCATTTTGATACTGTTTTTAATGATTATTAAGGGAATTGGCTGTGCTATGAGACTCGTTTTCTATCTACAAGGTCGTGGTAACAGATGGAATGCATATATCAATGTTTCTTTATCACAATGTATTTATTTATTAACACTTCGATACTTTACACTCTCAGCACCATATTAAATACTTAAAAACCTTTACACTTTTTTAATTTATTAGAATTTATGCTGGATGGAAGTTTGGTGAAAGTTCCATGTTCACATGCTACCAAAACACGTCTTATCACCTCGAACATATAGACGCTAGTAAACTATTTCTTGGCGTCGCTTTTGACACGACACACCGCCATTTTCGTCTTCATCCGCCGTATTCATGCATGCAAATAGTTCTTTCTCGTTAGGGAAGTGATCCCAATTATCGTCTCCTATTTTTATTATGGAACACAAACAATTCTAATATTTATACACTTTTAACAAACATTTACATGAACGATTTTCTATTGGGGTCTTCTAATATTCTGTCTCAAGTTGATGGTTGATTCTGACTATGCTTGCAAGCATTAGCTAGTTTTTATTTATATCATCCATTATACAAATCAAATATTAAGAGAAAATGTTTGTTATAGTTTTATGATATACATAGATCTATTTTATGTAATTAGCATATACTCTTATTTTGATGTCTTTCTTTCTGCAGTCCAGGTTCATGATTTGTGGCATTGATGCATACCATGATCCATCAAAAAGGGGTAAAAGTGTTGCTGCTTTTGTGTGCTCCATGGATAAACCTTGCTCAAGGTGGTACAGTCGAGTAGCATACCAAGGGTCCAACCAAGAAATGATGGATGCTCTCAAACTGTGCTTCATGTCTGCCCTCCAGAAATTTTATGAGGTAACTAGAGTATTCATATTTCCATAAAAACCCTGATAACCTAGCATCTACAATGGGTGAGCCTTTTTTCAAATTGTCTCACTAGCCTGCCATGTCTGCTAATCTCCCTCCCTCCTTGTCTGCATTAAACTGTAGACATGCAAGACGGTGTATTTCCAGATCTGTATAGCGTTCCACTCTTAGAAGACAGTATGGAGTTAAATGGGACATCTCTGTCTCTATCTAGCACATACAAGTTGCCATTAGCCGCATCCTTTTCTACCCTCGCGGTGTTGCCAGATTCCTAATAGCATGGTATAAATATTCATTTGTTATAAATTTCAGATTTGAACACATTGTCCTATGCAGAATTTTTTTCTCTATCAGATTATATCCTTTTTAGTCATTATACATTTCTATAGGCCCAAAATTCTTCAGAAAACATTTTTTTCAATAGAAGTCCGATATTTCCTGTTTCTATACTCATCACGTACTAACAAACTAACTGCTAGAATGCATCTATATTTTTTTCTTAGGTAGAGTATACCATAGTGCTACTACCTGCCCACTTTGAATTCTCTATGTTTACCCAGTTAAGTGTTATAATTTTTAAAATGAAATGTTTTCGGAAAATTTTATATCTGTGCACTGCAAAAGTTACGCAGTGTGAAACTTTTTTGTTATTGAGTTTACATCAGGGAACCAGCGAGAACAAATGTTGAGGAAGGTTGGAGAAAGTTTTTAAAATAAACCAAAAGGTAGTAACCTCTTTCTTTTATCCAGTAAGGCAAACAAAAGGTATTCATCTATTCAGCGTCAGGCCTGACACAGAAGATAGTATAAGGAGCAGCACTAACATTAGTTCGAAAGAAGCCGTGTGTGTAACTGTGAGCTGTTATTGCGTTATTTGTTTAATATTTTTGTAAATATTTGTAGTTATGGAGGGGAAAGCTAGGAAGAGACAATATGTTGGTAAATTAAGAAGTAAGGAACGCCAAATAATTATGAACGTGTTATATTATTTTTTAAGCAAAATGCGTGTAAGGCAGTAAAAGAAACAGCTAAGGCTATCGGGTGTTCAGAAGCAGTAGTGTGTATGATTAAAAAGGAACTAATGAAAGGACCTCTAAGAACGCCATCGAAAAAGAAAGCAAAAAGGGCGGGACTACACAAAACGATAGGTTAACGCAATATGATTGAATAGTGCAAGGTGGAGTGCGGCAAATTGTTCATTCTTTACAGTTTGCAAATATTCCACCCATGCTGAATATAATTTTGTCACGATTCAACAGTGATGAGACCGTACCAAATTTCTCAAGGGCCACTCTTAGTCGGTTCTTACATGATTTGGGGTTGGAATATGAAAGAAGGGGTAACAAGTACATATTAATAGAAAGAGACGATATCGATATCATCAGATGGCGTCATAAATATCTAAAAGACGTAAAAAGGTTTAGGGACCAGGGGAAATCAGTTGTTTATACAGACGAGTCATTTGTAAATTTAGGTGATACAGTAACAAAGGCATGGAGGGATAACAAAGTTAAAAGTGTCCGTCAAGCAGCAATTGAAGGACCAAGTGCAGGACTCCGGCCACCTCGAGTCGCTCGTGGAGAAAGATTCGCAACTAGTACATGTAGCAACACTGCGCTCCATTTAACGCGTACTGTCTTCTAAGGGTGAAACGCGCTTTAGATGAGTTAAGTTGGCTAACAAGTGCTTTGTCAGGGAATACTAGTTATTAATACTTTATCATCACCACCACCACCACCACCACCACCACCACCACCACCACCACCACCACCACCACCACCACTACCACCACCACCACCACCAAACTATAAAAGGACAAGCTAGTGAAATAGTAGCAAATGTATTGAAATTTATGCGATATGAAGCCAGCAAAAATAATTTTGTAATTCCTGTGAATAAGGTTAATGAGTGTATTGCAACTGCAATGAGCATTTCCTGATCGACAGTTAAGAAAATAAAAAAGATAAGTGTACAAAGTGGCTCAGTTTCCTCGTTCAGTTCTCTAAAAGAAAACAAATACAGCCCCAAACAAACCTTTCTCTGATCTGGACAATTTTGATATTTGTAGTTTGTAAGGCTATAAATGAATTCTACCTCCATGAAAAGAGTGAAAGCTGTGTTGCATAAATTAGGAGAAACCATAGTTTATAAAGGCAAAGAACCAAGATTGCTCAAAGTGCTCAGGTGACATGCTAGATGGCATTGAGGAACTCACCCAATCACGTCGTGCTTAGTCCATGCCTATCAGTAGTGAGAATCGCTCCTAACGTAAGCATTGAATTAATGCCAGGGTTTTTACAGAAGGAATCTAACTTTAATAGTGTTTCAGTTCAAAGCAAGACCAAAAGTTTGTTTCATACTGTTGCAGCATTCGCTTTGAGATCAAAATGGGCAAAGACTTGGTTATAAAACCACCTGGAGACTGGTTCACAATAACCTGAGAATGAAAAGCAAAATATCCTACATTTTGGATGATAAGCATTTCTTACTATATTTATCAAGCTGGCGTATACACATTCCTGATCAGTTCCAATTTTACCTCTAAAACATTGCCCACACACGGCGTGTGTTTTCAAACACACCTACATTAAGTTTGTGGGCATAAATAAATAATAATTACCGTCTAAAGGTTATTTAATCCTGGTACATAAAGTACATACAATAGTAAGTCACCATTGGGGTAATTGTCTCTGATAGTAACTATAACTACAATATATATATAGTAGCTATATAGTATGGTAACTACAAAACAAGAATGAACATGGTGCTAGCCAATACAGTGATGTTGCTCTATTGGCACTGCCAGTTTTATGTGCAAGGCTGTTTCAGTAGACAAAGACAGCCAAATCTTCCATCCTTGTCGCCCTCTCGCTGGGCTACTAGCAACGTTGAGAGAGCAACATCAGTGCATTGGATAGGCCCATGTTCATTCTTGTTTTGTAGCTACTATAACCCCTCTATTCTTATTACATCCATCAGTATAACCCTTGCTCATACAGTAACAATAATATGACAAGGAATATTTCTCCATGGTTTGCTGTGTGTGACCAACAGAAGTCACAGCCTCTGCTCAGTTCAGTCAGTGAGCCACTAGCAGAAAGTTATGGTTTTTTAGATCCATCCTCCTACTGGATTATCGTATTCCATTAATTAGACAAGTTGTTGTTTTGCAGGTGAATCATCAATTCCCAGAACGAGTAATTGTGTTCCGAGATGGTGTGGGAGATGGTCAACTGACAGTCTCGAGGGAGCATGAAGTACCTCAAATTTTAAGTTGTTTTGATCAGTTAGGAGGTAGTGTTAAACCATCACTAACTGTTATTGTGTGTCAAAAGAGAATAAACACACGCATTTTTGCCCAGGTAAGATTTATTTTTTATTATATATTCGTGATAAAGCATTTGATAATTTCAAAGACTTAAATTAATTAAACAAAAGAAAGATGAGTGAAGATAGCAGTAAAGCAAGTACCACAAATACCAAATTGATATTAAACTATTACTCATATCTTGATGGCAAAACTTAGGTTGAAGCAAATAAGAGAAATAAAGGAATCAAATAACACTGATTTGGTATTTGTAACATTAACTTCATATGAATATCAGAATAGGTTTCTAGGAAATTGCCGACTGGCAGAAACAACTGTATCCCCTTCAGCGTATGCTTGTAAACATCCAATAGGATGATGAATTTGCTGAGATCACTTAATATCACAATGTAAAAGTTCACATTATAACAGAACTTTTACTTTCTCTACTACTTACCTATAATAAGTAGGGGAAGTATTGTATTCCACTCAAAATTTAACACCTAGATTTTCACAGTAAACATGCGTGCGTGCATGTATGTGTGTAGTGTGACAAAGACGACGAAAGTCCAGTACAATTACTTTTTTCTCACTTTATTTTCTTCCAGAATGTTTGCACAAATACACAGTTCTCTTTTACTGTCTCTTTCTCTCAAACACTGACAATGCAATCACTCAACACTCATAACTGCTTTGCTATCTTCCTTCATGATGCGACGACATGCAGCTCACACACACATGCTCAAATTGATAACTGACTGACTCATGTCTGTAACCTGCTCAATCTGCTTATTGCTCTGCCTCCTTATATTAGTGAGAATGACGTAACATGACCTTTCTCAAACTTCTTCAAATACGCCACCTACTAGACTTTTCTTAAATAATCTGGAAAACCCCTTTTGGTTCTGCCGTTCTGATGGTTGTCACATGTTTGCTAGCTTGAGGCAGCCTGACCTTGAGCATCTGATACATGTACCGCCAGTGAGGTTGAGCAGTGCTGCCTTGACCATCCTTTGTTGTGCGCCCTGGCTGGTGTCATAGTACCATGAGAAAGTAAAAGAACATAAACACTGGTTCACAACCAGTTGAAATATTTGTATTCAAATGGGAGTGTTCACAACTATGGAAGACTTTCCCAGACCCCAGAAACTGGAAAAAAGACTTCGCCAAGTTTTAACTATCTCTTTCTTGTTGCTGGGCATGGCATGTAAGATTCATGTTGTACATACTATTCAAGGTGGCCATGCCATGAAACAGCTGCTAGAGTTCTCTCTAGTCACAAGCTATAAAAAATATCATTGATCAGTTAGAAACAAATGAAAGTAATTGTTTACAAAATCGGCCACTCGAGAAAACGAATGAAATATAGTGCAATGGATGCAGTTTTTATTGCTGTTTACAATTTTGAAAGTTTTATTTGGTGATCAAGGTTCGTTTTTGATTTATAAGCAAATTCCGTACGTGCAATGCAGCTGTTTTATTTTGCATATGCAGTGGATATTTAGCAAATAAATGTTTAAAAACATGTATAATGAATGCTAGAATGATTGATTGATGTATTTACGTTGAACTTGTTATTGCTGATTATGATTCAGAAAGTTTTATTTGGTGGAATAGCTTTGTTTTCATTTTGCCTGTGTTAGGCTAGGTTTAGTGTGTGTATATGAGTGGGGTAACAGGGTCCTGTGTTATCGAAATTTTGCCCAGGTTAGGTTAGGTTAGTGTATGTATATGTATATGATTGAGGTAACAGGGTCCTATGTTATCCAAATATTTACAACTTGTACAGTGTTTATGCAGATAGCCTGAGGAGACCACACAATTTATTTTCAATAACCTTTTGTGTAGCAAGATCCATTTCTGAATTACCTAGTGTTATTGTTTTGAATTTTTCAGTGCTATTGTCACTTTTGAAGTAGTCATATTATTTAATTGCCTCTGTGATGGAAAGAGTATGAAAGTTTAAGGCCATTGTGTAACAGGATACTTTTAACATCTGGCCGTCATTTTGGTTTCCTCTAATCCACCTTGTAATTACAGTAAAATTTGTAATGAAAGTACTTCTGCAAAGGTTTATTTCAATTAAAATGAATTAGGTAGAAAAATAAACTTTCATAGAAATAGTCTGTGGCAGTTATATAAAAAAGTAAAAAGTGACAATTGCAATACATTTTTGGTCATAAAACTATCTAAATACAACAATTTCTGTCTAAGTGGAAAAAAATTGTATTTTAGATAGTTTTATGGCCAAAAATGTATTGTAATAACCACTTTTTACTTTCTCTATACATATAGTAAGAGGGTTGGAGGGGGAATATTGTGTTTGAACCAAAATTCTTATTTTGTGATTCCACCAGAAATATATGTTTCAAGAGCCCCTAAATCCAAAAAAAGATATTTAAAAAAAAGTTCTGTGTGCCATGGGCATGCACATACGTGCATCAGCATAACTCCAAAATAAACAGTTGTATTCAATTTAATTTAAAAGGTGAGTTAATTAATAAAACTGAACAACATTTACAACATATTTTTCCGGGACGCGTTTCGAAGGTTAACTTTCCTCCATTATCAACCGGACAATAACTGGGTTTCCATGGTGTTTCATGGTGCAGATGGTGATGCTCCTTCTGGTGTTTCTTCTGGTGGCGGTTCAATGAACTTACTGAAAATGTCTCTGAGAAATGTCGAAATTAAATACTCGGTTTCTATTTTTTAAAATAAAGATTTTTTCCCATGTGGACAGTTCTTGTTTTCCGGTTATGTGTTTGAGAAGTTTCGGTTCTAGCTTTATGTCATGATTTTTTGTCCAAAAGTGAAATGCAACCACTGATTTTTCTAATTGTTTACTCTTAATGTTTCTAACGTGCTCCTTGGATCTAATTTCTAAATTTCTTTTGGTTTTTCCTATGTATATTTCATTAGAATCACTGCATTCAATTTGGTATATGCCAGATTTTTTGTTAGGTGGAATAGCATCTTTGTTGTTTGAAAGTAGTAGGTTTTTTATGGAGTAATGGTTTACTGCTGCTAGCTCAATGTTGTATTCCTTGAACACCTTTTTAAATTTATCAAAGGCCCATGGGATCTGCTCCTGCACAGCATTGGCAGTCTTCTTATGTTGCAAACCGCCTATCATGTACTGGTTTGTTTACCTTCTGTTGGTGACAAAACCTACAGGGTGAAAGGTTAGGAAAGTATGGTGGGTGCTCTAATTCTGCATATCACATCCACCATTGAACTTCCATCACTGCACACTGATAGGTCGTCCCTAGCGTTGCTGTAAACAGTTGCCACATGTCCTCACTGAAACTTACCTGCCCACCATGCTACTGTGTGGTATGGGAGAGCATTATACCAGGATAATAAGCTTAATGTAACGTGACTTAACACGATGAAATGTAACGGGAAAGTGTAACACATACTGTAAATGGAGCTATTTAGGGTAAACTTAAGTGACTTGACTTAATGTGGCGTAACATAACGACAGGTGTGATCCTTCAGACATTCTGGGGGTTGTGAGAGAGCGATGTGACCGCCAAAACATAAAAATATGGTGCTCTCTTAAAAGCAGTTACTATTCTGCTATTGCTCTATGAGTGAAAAATATTGTAGAGCAAGAGGGTTAATGACTTCATTGTCAGAAATCCAGCATTAGCTAACAACAACAACATAAGAGTTTGGCAGTGCCAAACTTTTCATACATGTTACATCAAGTTCGGAGGTCACATGATTAGTTTGAACCAGTCAGCAAGTAGTGCCATGCAGGAATAAATTGTACTTCTATGTTCCTTTGTTTAGCTCCATAAGTAGCTTATGGCATTTCCATACTACTTTATACATTGTTTAAAACTACTTTTACTTCACATTTTTATATTCTCTTTTCATTTTTGGAAAATAGCACGTCTGATTAGAAAAAGACCTGCTTCCAATACCTGCCATGTCTGCCAAGTAGCAGATTAACCAGTCAGAAGCATTCCAGTTAAGTGCATCCTAATAACCCTTCTAGTTTCTTACTTTATGTTATGTCCCATCTTCTTAAGTCACATTACATTAAGTTCACCCTAATTGTGGCATTATTCCCAAGGGCTTCTGCCAATTCACTATGGTATTCTCTCACATTTCTATCTCGGAGAACAGCTGTTTTGATGTATGTGCACTGTTCAACACAAGTTACTTCAATCTCGCACAATCCTCGCCACTCAGCTAATCTCACAGCGCTCTCTGCTGCTACCAGCAATCACAGAGCCATCTATTACTTTCTCTACTGGTAAGTAGGGAAAGTATTGTATTCCACCCAAAAATTTGATGTCAAGATTTCGCCGAGAATATATGTTTTGAGATCCCCTGAATCCAAAGAAAGCATTTTTAGAAAAAGGTCTGTCCGTCCGTGTGTGTGTGTGTGTGTGTGTGTGTGTGTGTGTGTGTGTGTGTGTGTGCGCGCGCGCACCTGTCTGTGGACAGCATTACTCAAAAACGAAAAGTAGGTTAAAAACCAAAGTTGGTATTTAAGTTTAATGTCTTTCAGGGATGCGACACGAAGGTTTTCAAGAAAATAGCCCCACCCTAAACTACCCTTTATGTAGAAAAGTTTTATTTTCTTGAAATGGCTCTAACGATTTTGATTAAAATGCCATATGTTTGAGATATTTTTATGACAAATGAAATGTATAATTTGAATTTTCTGGCTTTAGCCCCTGTAGTTGTATTTACTCTGGATGACTTTTGCATAACTGGTAAACCATTTCGGAGATATTCCTTGTTATGTGTGTGAATTTCGGAAAACAAAACTTTCGTGAAATGGATCATCGTTGTTCATCTTTTATATGTTAAGCATGCAAAGAAGAAGGAATCTCAAAGCTTTAAAAGATTTGACTATCGCTCAAAGCCTAAGGTATTCTAATATTCCTGTTGCACCTACAAGGAAATAAACAATAAGATAATTTGATCAAATGTTTATCTCAACTAACATGAAGACATAGGAATAAGATAAATTAAGTAAAAATTGAAGCTATTAACAGTGAAGCAACAAGATTCTAAAATAAGAACAAATTAGAAACTAAAAACTTCACTTATCTTAGTATGTTGATATTCTTTTTCTATTTTTTTTTTCATACTAAGATAAGTGAAGTTTTTAGTTTCTAATTTGTTCTTATTTTAGAATAAAATAGGAATAAGAGTTTGTAAGAATGGTTAGTACAAGAGTAGAGAAAGTCATGTGCATGCAACACATCAGATTTTTTTAATACATACTATGTCTGCATGGCTTCCACACGACAGTTTGTGGTTCATTCACAGGTCTGCAAGAAAAAGAATTCTTATAGTGACTTTTGCCTCAACCCTTGTATATGCTATGCTATGCTATATGTTACATGCACTAAAGCCAGGCATAATTGACTAACTTGTCATGTTATCTTATCCCTAGTGACTGGTGATGAATAATTGTATTCTTGATATCTACAGTAACGAATGTGCTCACTTTGAATTGGCAAATATATGCTGTGCTTATTGTAACATGTTCCTGTAGTAAGCAATTCTGCAGTTTCATATTCCTTGTGATAAGTCTCATCAGTATGTCACACACAGCATTGCTCTCTTGCCATAGGTTGTCATTGCTCTGTTCTTCACTGGGCGCCACTTCGACACACTAACTTGCTTGCTTGCTGATCCCTGTATTACACCATAAAAATGTAACCCTGTGGCACAACAACCATTCGGGCCAAGGCCTACCACCTGACCGTGGTGTCTCCCACCTCTGCCCACCACAGGTGTCATGAGTGGGGTGCAGTACTGGAGCTGGGATGTGGTCAGCGTCCCAGTCCCTCCCAGCCGTTATGTGGTTCTCAAACAGGGCCCACTGCTTTTCAATCAAGTAGCTTCTCAATTTGCCCCTCTGAGGCTGAGTGCACCCCTGACCAGACCTCCCAACGGGGAAAAATCCCATTCCGGTACCGGGGATCAAACATGGCTCCCCATGCCAGAGTGAGGCATGCTACCACTGCACTAGGGGTAGTGCACCATAAAGACATTAATTTCCAGGCTTAATTTTTTTCACCTTTCGTTTGTACAAGCAGAAGTTTTACATTTGTTAATCTGAGAGGATAACTGCTTGATGAAAATGTGAAATTCCATACAAAAGATTTTGTAGGGCCATTCAAATTGCTTCAATTTCTCGATCAAAGTTTGTAGTTCCATTACTTAAAGATTTGTAATAGGAAAAGAGGTGACACGTGACTCCAGCACCTGCTCCATCTCGGTTTGATATCAATGATCCATCAGTATAAATATGGAGCCATTCGTGTTCTGGAAATCTAGTATGGATTGTCTCTAATGCCAGTAATTTTAGAACACTAGTTGGAGTATCACTTTTCTTAACTTCTTCTGTCAGGTGTAAATAATATGTGATGTCTAATGTTTGTGTCAGATTGACTTTATTTATGAAGTTTTCCTTTGAATTAGGAAGGTATACATTCTTCTTGATGTCTTGAATTTTGGAAAGAAAGCTCTCCTGAGTCTTTAGTGTATGTGTAAAATTTCTCTTGTTCCATGTATTGATTGGGAGTCTGATCAACTTCTCATGTTGAATAAGAGCTGCTTTTTCTATTTCATATTCAATGAGGTATTGGTTGGTTAGTATTTCCACAGGTAGTATTAGTGTGGTTTTGATAGCACCTGTAATTAGTCTCAGACTTTGGTTTTGAAAGATTTGAAATTTTTTTGTCTTTGCTGTTACAAGCACTTCGCTGCAGTAAGTAAATAATGGCTTTATATATACCTTGTATGTCATGTTAAGAGTTGCTCTGGAACATCCCCACTTCATTCCTGTTAGACGTTTTAACAGTGACAGGCACCTTTCTGCTCTTTGTATTACATTTTCTATTTGTTGGAGCCATGTAAGTTTGGTATCAAATATAACTCCCAAATATTTTGCTTCCTTTGTTTCTGGTAATTGTTGGCCCAAAAATTTTATTTTTATTTTTAGTGGCTTTTTTCCTTAGAGAAAAGATTTGATAGTTTGATTTTGTGGTATTATCAGTGATTAAATTTTCTTTGGTCCACTTTTGTAGGTTGGTTAAGGGTTGTTGATTTCTGCAAATGTTTATCTAACCTAACATGAATATAGAGGAATAAGAGTTTGTAAGAATGCTTAGCCCAAGAATAGAGAAAGTCATGTGAATGCAACACATAAAATTTTTTCTTCTAACAATGCCCATAAGGTCTATCTTTTGACTGGCATCTAATTCTCAGAATCCTGTCAACATCTCTCTCTTCCTGGGAACATGTATCACCTATACCATTTACTGTAAGTTTGTGCCTAATTTCACCTAGCCAATTGTTTGAGTGAATACATTTTGCTTGTACTTTAAGCAGTCTGGTAATTGATGAAGTTTAACCCAATGTTCGAGCACTCTTTCCTTAACCATCCGTTGTATTCTCACTGATAATTCTATATAGCTCCTTCCACCACAAAGTTACATGGAACTCTTAAAATCAATGCAGAACATTTTCAGTAATAACATGCCCATGTTTTCCCAACGTTCCTCTGCACTCCAGCCATCTAGACTCCTCTAAAGCCCTCGCTTCAAGTTATCCATTGTGTCAATTCCTGTGTAATACTGTTTTTTCTTATTGGCAGAGTAAGGTTTAATAGGAATTATTGTATTTTTTTAGTTTTGTTCTATCTCACACTTGCTTGCATAAACCCTTGTTTTCTGAAAATTATTTCAGATTTAGTAGACTTCAAAGTGTTTTTTTGTGATTGAAATAATGATATTTTTATTTGATACAGGTGGTGTTCTAACTTGGGCAACTGTTACAAAATGTAAAATGATAAATGAAACTTATACATTATTAATGAAATAATTGAACACATGCTTTAGTGAGCCTATAGTGGATTTACAACTAACAGCTCTGATTGGTTGCAGTTAAATTCAACGGATCTCCAGAATCCAAGCCCAGGAACTGTTGTTGACCACACGATAACCCGCAGGACAATGTATGATTACTTCTTAATATCACAGAATGTTCGTCAGGTAAGAGTAATATTAAACCACCTTATTTTGAGTTATTCACAGAAAGCTTACTGTCATCTGGTAACATTTGTTGTGTTTAATCTTTTTTGTATTGCAGGACTTCAGTCACTACAATTGTTCTGTCATCATACTTTCAGTATTTACGAAAACCTATTCTCAGGGAAGCGCCATGTTCTTTAAGTGGGTTGAAACCTAACTTTTTTTTTCTTTTAGTAATGCAGATTTATTTTGATATATTTCTCTCATGTTGGTCAATTATTAGCAGTAAGAAAAGTTTTGATAATGTTACATTGTACTCCATTTGAATGCTGGTATATCTCCTCCCTCTTGCATACACAACTAATGCTTAAGCTTACTGAAGTTGTTTTGCTTCTTGCATTGTTTGTGCACTTATGAAAATGTTATGATACGCACCTGTCAGATGGTTACTTATTGTATAGTTTGACAACATTGCACTATAATTCCGAATTTATTGCTTGTTGTCAAACACTATAACCAGAGCTCTAATTTTGATAATATGATGCTTCATACTGGGCAGTAGGATTATAGTTGCATTGATGAGCTGTCTTAAGAAGTAGTTATTACTGCTGTGACAAGTTACAGTCGGTGGGCACGTTATTGAGATTGAAAATGTCCCGCAAAGATGGTGCATCTAGGAAGTTGCCCGTGATACTTTCAGCATTTCTTCCTTGTATGGTATAGTCTGAGATTTAACTTGTCAGATCCAAAAAAGAAAGAGACAAAACACTTCCCTCTGGTTTTCTCTCTCTTTACGGTGATGGGTATTTGCAAAGTACATGTAGCCATTTAACAGACTGATCTACCAAAATTATAGACACAAAAATTAATCATTTAAAAGGAATTTAAAACTAATAATAATTAGAGCAATAATTTTCAATAAAAAAATGAATAGAAAAAACAAATGCAAAAAGGGGATAACCATATGAGTTTAAAAAGCTGAATAGTTTTAACAGTTTTGGTAGCGTCGTTTTAGTTTAGTGCAAGCACACACTCTTAGTAATCTGCTAGTCGACATGAAAGCATTGTGTTCCTTGGAGACGTCTGAGTACATGAAATATAAAAAATAAACAGCCACAAATTTGAAATACCAGAGTCTAGCATATATTAAAGTGCGTAAATGTCAGCACAGTTTCATTTGGCTGGCATATTATTTTATAATCGACATACATTGGTCGGTAACGTGCCAGTGCAAATAGTAAAAAGATTGAAACTTTTATTAAAAGGCGTTATCAGAATTAGTGTCACCATTTCTAAACAAAATCCACACATATCCAGGGAGACAAATCTCACAGCTTTATCGGCAGAAAAATACTAAATCTAAGGACTTTGAGGCATTATTAGGCGGCATGAAGCATTATTACTTCAAACTGTGTTATCAGTGTGTGACCTACACAAAAAAACTAATTCATCATATCATCACATCTCATCTAAATAGTGTAACGGTGTTGAGGCCACTTGTAACAACGTTGGGTGCCACTTTTGTGACGTTCCTTTTCTGTCACATGAAATGTTGTGCTAGCTCATCCGGTGCAGTAGCTGCCTCTCCGCTGTGCGCCGCTGCGTTGATCTTGATTGGGATTAGGTAGGCATGAGTGGGATATTTCTCAGGCGCGAGGTTAGATGACAAACACAACACAGACGTTTACTAATTTTATTCTTCACCACTTCTTTGCCTTGAAGTTCCTGCACAGTTCCTGTGGTGCTGCCGGGGAAGCCATTGGCTCTGGGGGGGGGGCTCTGCATAGTGGGGCGCAATGTTGGTTGCAGCACGGCCGGGGCGCGGCCTTCCCCGGAAAATATTATTACAATTGTTTGGTTTTTTGGTGACAACTTGGAAGTAATTGCTATAATTGCCACCCTGGAATCTGAGAGAATAACTGCTTGATGAGAATGTGAAATTCTATACAAAAGATTTTGTAGGGCCATTCGAATTGCTTCAATTTCTCCATCAAAGTTGGTGTTACCCAGGGAACACCACGTGGAGGTGGACTACATTGTTCTCCTGTTATATTAAAAGTTGCTTAGTTTATTGTGGGGAACCAGAATGACAAGCAACAGAAAGTGGAACCCTCTTAAGCTGGAAATTGCATTTAGACTTCAAATCAACAACTACGGGTGGCGGTATTGGCACAATTTATATTGTCATCACTCGAAGGCAATTATTAGATGGACTTGTTCTGCACATGCAAAGACTTTCAAGACACTGGTAGGAATGCATCAATTCATCAAATAGAAAAAAATTAACATGGTTTCATTTAAAGTTCTTAAGTTGGGCCTCGTGGGGCCCATGAAAGTATTTTCCATATCACAATTTGGAAGGCCCTGCTCCTATAAGATTTGGAATTCTTGGTGTTTGGTTTTTTCTACTCATTTAATTCACCTGTGAGACTTTATATGGACCTCTCTGTATATTACCATGTCATGTATCCAGGTATGCCGGGAGTGTCTGGAGACCACCTAGGATATGTTCTTGAATTACATAGTGCTATCATTAAAAATAAACTGCTGTGGAATAGATTTACAATTGTATCAAACAATGCAGAAGTTAAACTGTCACACAGATGCACTTACAGCATCTAAAATACACACAGATAAATAGATTCATTGAATCCTTTTAATTTGGGTTACCCTACAAGATCAGATTTAAATCTTGGTTGGCAGCCTTCTTGGCTGCATGCATGCACACTTTTGTTTAGTGATACGTATTGTCTGATTGGCACTCAGTTTGTTTATATTTATGGTATGTAAATTATTCACAGCTAATGCAGTTTGGTTTAATTAGAAAGTCTGTGGCAATAAATATTTGCTGGAAAGGGCAAAAAATAGTTTGTGAAATGTTATAATATATAACCTCATATACTTATGTTAAAACCAAACATTCAAACAGTGGTTCCTGAGTGTCCTCGGGGCGCAGCGGTTGCGGCCTTCGGGTTGATTGCGGGACGTGGTTGTCTGGTAGAGCATTTGAGCAGAGTTGGGGTGTGTTCTTCACCACTCTGTCCTCTGTGTGATCTGCGGGAGGAGATGGACCGAGACCGCCTTCAAGTGTGCCCGACCGCTTCTGGTGCCCCGTCCATCGGTGGGGGGTGTTGGAGAGCGGGAGGATTGATGACTTCATTGTCAGAGGTCCGGCATTGGCTGACAATGTACTTATGTTAAATTAAAAATCATTAAAAATCAAATTTAAATTAAAAAGCATAGCATTCAATATACAACTCATACAATTTTCTGTGACTGAAATGGAAATGCCACATATTGCATTCACACGATTTTGTCAACTCGGTTTTCTTTTTGGAAACATAATCACATTTCTTTCTTTACTTGCCCTTCAAAATACAATTCATACGATTTTCTATGACTTAAATAGAAATGCAACAAATTTCACTCACGCTATTTCTTTACACACTTTTGTTTTAGGAAACACAGTCACATGTATCTGTCCATTTTATTATACAGTGTAACATTTACATGGTTTTCTCTACTTGCTTTTCTTTTAGGTAATAAATTCACTTACCTTTCCTTACTCACCCTTCAGCATACAATTCATACCATTTTCTATGACAAATAGAAATGCAATGCCACATATTAAATTCATATGTAGAATTTTCAGATGGATGCAATACTTTCCTTTCTATACAGTAATGTATGTGTGTATATATATATATATATATTGACTCAGGGGTCTCTGTCTAGGGGATATGTGAATGGCGACCACAAGGTACCCAAGCTGAGCAGAACATTACTTCCACTTACTGGTGTTTTGCTCCTCACTGTAACTTTTCTGTCTGACCTTACCTTGATCATCTCTTGTTCTCTTCCAACCCCGATGCTATTAGGGTTCCCGAGGGCTAGGGAGTCTTTATTTTTCCAACCTCTCCATTTCTCTATAAAATCTTAACCCCTAACATGCTTACCTGTCATGGCATGTAATACGTCCTGTGATTGGTGATCAGAGGATGTGGTCGGTGAATTTCTTTTGATAACTCTCCCGGCCAGGTCAGTGAGACCCGTAAACGAACGACAGGTGTGGTCCTCCAGACATTCTGGGGGTTGTGAGAGAGCGAACAAAAATATGGTGCTCTCTAAAAAGCAGTTACTATTACTGCTATTGCTCTCTTCAATATCATCAGTGAAAAATATTGGAGAGCAAGAGGATTAATGACTTGATTGTCAGAAATCCAGCATTAGCTAATAATAATAATAATAATAATAATAATAATAATAATAATAATAATAATAATAATAAAAACTTCTTTGCCTCGAAGTGCCGACCTGAGCGAGTTTCTGGTATTGCGTTTTAATATCGCTATGTACTTCTCGTTACGCGAATCACTGGCGCCTTTCACACATCGACGTTTTTGGCGCTAAGTTATCTATCATATTCGCGATACCGGTTCACCCTCCTAGCGACCTCGCAACAAACAGACAGTCTCGTTCTCTTCCAAGTTTTCCTATTTATATTTCACCCCCGCACTTTCTCTCTAGTCCCGTTATGGAGGAGGGGTGTATGTTCCCCAGCTGTGTCCTTGGACTTTAGGCAAAACATGCCTGGGCGCGAGATGACAAAAGACGTTTTTTGTCCTCTGGCCTTCAGAAATGTGCTCAGGTCAACATATTTTCAAGAGGCAGCTTCTTTACACAGTTTATAATACAAATCATACTTATACCTAATACATTCTAATTCTAAGATTACAAATATATATACATATAAGTTCCCGTCTCAATAGTACACTTTCCACCTTTTACAGAGTTCTTTTATTTTACACAGAAAATCTCTCCGCCATAAAATATCTCTGTCCACAGTAACAGTTTTACATTTTCTGCTCAAAACCTAAACCAATCTCTAGAAGCAGTTTATGGAGGGAGGTTTGTTTTAAATCTGTAAAGCTGGGATCAGAGTTAACGGCCAATAGCAGTTTAAAGTTGATTGTTAACAAAGAACTGCTGGACTTTTCGACGAATTGCAGATTTCACAAATTTGTCACAAACAACATCTAGCACTTCCATCAGTGAAAAATGTTGGAGAGCAAGAGGATTAATGACTTCGTCAGAAATCCAGCATTAGCTAACAACAACATCTAGCACTTGTCTGGTGTGTCTCTTCTTGATGGGAGAACTGAGGAGGTTAATTTCATCACTTCATCTATAGCAAGTTTGGGATATTTCTCGCAGAACTTCAACACATTTAGTATTCTATTCTTTTCAGCACTTTGCAATGGTTTTCCATGCTTATGTTTTACAACAGTCACTTGCTTCATTGTGTTACTTTCATACTGGATGATGTGTGCACCTTGTGCATTAGGCTGGTTACACATTCACTTAACTGTGTAATCTTACAGTTCAACTATGCTTAGTACTCAGTAGTTCATAGATACAGTGAACATTAAATGAGGTTTCATACTTTAGTAGTGGTGGTTTTTTACGGGACTATTTAGACAGCAAAAGTGCCAAGAAGGCATGCTGCGGTGAAAACTCATGTTTTTGTTTATGTCCACTTTTTTCACTTGGTGTACTAGGTGTATATATTCATATATACAGTGTGTAAATGAATAACACTGCACAAATTTTACTAGTGATAGACGGTTCATAGGCAATCAATTTTAGATAGGAAACTTAAGGTCTAGGATTACAAATTACAGAACTATGCCTTAAAATTGTTTGAGGGTATGCATGCCACTGATCATGACCACTGCAGCTATAACGCATGATGAGAAAACAAGCGGGCGGTTTTGTAGCCTGTCTATTTAGCGTAATGCTTATAGTGCTAGGATACGAAAGTATACACGTATTAAAAGCACAGGTTCAAATAGCCATAACTCCATATTTTTTTATGTTCTTTTTTCTTTCTTTCTTCCTAAGCGCATGCTTAATCTAATTTTATTTACACAAAACATTTTTCATGTTAAAATTTTTCGTTTAACTAATGTTTAAACTTTTTGTTCTAAGTTTAACTATTATTTACACTTGCATGACCTAAATAGTAGGTATACGCTGAGAATTTCGTTTTCACTTAAATGAGATGGTTCAAGCCTAATTAGCAGCTTAGGAACAAGTAAATAATTTGAGAGGTAGAACTGGAACTTTGCCCACACACGGCTTATGTGTTTAAAAACATCAACAGTAAGTTTGTTGGCATAAATAAATAATTGATAAGCACTTGAAAGAGCTACATGCGATTGAGTTATTATAAACCTAAGTTGAGTTAATATTAACATTACAATACAATAGTAGATGCAAGCAGAACAAAGGTAAGGAAATAATGTGTAAGTGCAGGTTTCATATCTTGGTACTTTAATCAAATCTGATAATAAATTGAGTGATACAGTATGAGAAGGAATACAGGCAGGGAATGAGCTTATTATGCAAATAAAAGGATTTTCTCTACTGGAATAATAACCAGAAATACTAAACTCAATGTTTATAAAAAATTAATAAGGCCAGCAGTAACCTATAGGTCTGAGGCTTGGTCTACCACAATGAACGATGAAAAGGCTTTGCAATCTTTCGAGAGAAGAATACTCAGACAAATGTTTGTACCTGTACATTGTGGTGCACAGAATTGGAGAGTGAGAAACAATCAGGAAAAAAGTTATTTAGTAGAATGTCAAGATACTGTTAGATTTGTGAAATTCCAGAGACTTAAATGGTTGACACTTGGAGAGTATGGAGGATGAGCGGAATCGAAAGAAAATGTGAAAGGGGAAAATATTTTTACAAAGAAGGAAAGGCAGAACAAGGTGTATGGATTGTGTCTAGGAAGATCTTGCTGCAGTAGAATCAGAGGTTGGAGAAGAAAGGAGCATGATAGAGGAGAATGGTAGAAAATAGTAGGGAAGGTTAAGACTCAATCAGGCTGTAGAGCCATAATAGAGAATGTGCAGATTTCAAAGGAATTGCTCAAAATGTTGACATCAATGCATAAGCGACATCGACGCAGAAATAATTTGCGAACCCTGTTGAGTGTTCTTTGTGGGTTGCACATCTCATCACTGGCTATAACAATGCGGGCCACCAGCATCTACTCAGGATGAATTAATGATGAATATGCCATAGTTTGAAGATATACCTAGATAAAAAGTCATTAGATGTGAGAAGAAGCAAAAGTAAACAGTACTCTGTGAATTCCATATGATGGTCGTATTTTGCTATTTTAAAGCAAACATATAACATTGCTCTGAAAATGGAAAAGAAAGGGGGGAAAAAAGTGTATCCCCTCTTTGGGGTTTGAACTCAGTCTTATTAGCTCTACAGTCAGTCGACATAACCGTACGACCAAAGCACATGGTTTGGAACTGCCTTGTATTTCTGTAGCCGCTCTCCACAACCTGTTATCCATTGCAGTGGCGTGCAGCCCCGTGTTAGATCTCCAATTTAAACGCTTTTGGTAACACTACGATTTAGAAATGCTTCTTCAGTGAGGCAGCAGATAGGCTTTACTAAGTTCCTAATAAGCACTATTTATGATTCCAGTGTATAATATTGACATATATCTTTCTGGTTATTTATTGGTCACAATCTCTAATTACTTTGAATACATATAACTTATTACCTTGACGTTGTAGACCATTGGTTTCCTATCTCAAATTGATTGTCTATGAACCGTCTATTATCAGTAAAATTCATGCGGTGTTATTCATGTACCACCTGTGTGTATGTGTGTGTGTGCGTGTGTGTGTGTAAATAAATATAAATTTTAAAAAAATTTAAAAAATGTGAGATTCAAACTTGGGAGCTCCTGAATGTGAGATTCAAACTTGGGAGCTCCTGAATGTGAGATAGACATGTTACCCCTGCTGACCCTGGTATCTACTTAAAACTGATACGCATCTGCTAACGATTGTTGCAGGGTACAGTATCACCGACACATTATGTGGTCGTACATGACAGTTCAAACTTCAATCCAGACATCGTTCAGAGACTGACCTACAAACTGTGCCATCTGTATTACAACTGGCCAGGCACAGTGCGTGTTCCTGCACCATGTCAGGTGAGTATAGTAATTGTTTGTTATGTAAACCATCTATTTTTATGAGAACACTTTGGGTCTGTAATACAATTGTCAAATAAATCCAACAGTTCAAACATTCTTCTGAAAGTTACATTGAAAACTAATACTTGCGTATATTCAGAATCAGGAGGACTATCTGCTACATTCGGTAATTGAGAGATTGAGCAGCATAACAGTCAAACCTGCCGATGGATGGCAAAGAAAAAGATGATTATTAAATTGGATTTATAACCTACAAGCTGTATCAAAAATGTATTGTTAATCAATGGTTGTTCCAAAAGATTTTGAACTGGCTGCACTGTATTTTGCCGGTATCATCCTTGGTGCTTGTCGCCAACTGCCACTGTCATCGAGCAGCATGGATGAAACCATACAACATTTTTGTTGTTAGCTAATGCTGGATTTCTGACAATGAAGTCATTAATCCTCTTGCTCTCCAATATTTTTCACTGATGGATGGGGCACTAGAAGTGGCCGGGCATATTTGAAGGTGGTCTCGATCCATTTCCTCTTGCAGATCACATAGAGGACAGAGTGGTGAAGAATATATCCCAATTCTGTTTAAATGTTTTGCCAGACAATCATGTCCTGTAATCAACCTGAAGATTGCAACTGCTGTTCTTCGAGGATACTCAGGAATCACTGTTTGAATGTTTGGTAGTTCCCATCTTTTATTCTTTGATTTTTCATAGTAATATTTTGCAATAATTTTTTTGAATTCAGAGTTGACTAATCTTTTAGCTGCATAAAATGGTAAATTAACTATAGATTTTTGTACACCGCTGGTACCCTTTTTTGCAAGAAAATCAGCTTTCTCATTACCACTCAGTCCACAGTGAGCCGGTATCCATTGGAAGACTAGGTGTTTTTGAAGTGCTGTTAGATGGCTAAGCATCTTCCAACATTCTACAATAGTTTGGTTTTTTGGTGACAACTTGGAAGTAATTGCTATAATTGCTGCCCTGGAATCCGAGAGAATAACTGCTTGCTGAAAATGTGAAATTCTATACAAAAGATTTTGTAGGGCCATTCGAATTGCTTCAATTTCTCCATCAAAGTTAGTAGTTCCATAACTTAAAGATTTGTAATAGGAAAAGAGGTGACATGTGACTCCAGCACCTGCTCCATCTTGGTTTGATATAAATGATCCATCAGTATAAATATGGAGCCACTCATGTTCTGGAAACCTAGTATGGATTGTTTCTAATGCCAATAATTTTAGAACACTAGTTGGAGTATCACTTTTTTTAACTTCTTCTGTCAGGTGTAAATAATATGTGATGTCTGACAAAACAGCATCAGAAATAAAAAATTATAGACCAATAGCTCTTACCAGCATAATAGCAAAAGTGATGGAAAGAATGGTGTCAAACAGGTTAAATTGGTTTCTAGAATCACAAAATTTAATATCCCCATGTCAAGCTGGATTCAGAGAGTTCCACTCTACAAATGAACAAGTCTTACTTCTCAGTCAAGAAATCAAAGACTCCTTCAATAGAAAAGAAGATAATTTATCAGTTTTTATTGATTTTCAAAGCGCATATGATTCTATATGCAGAACAAAACTACTAAAGAAAGTAAAAAAAATAGGGATACAAGGTCCAATGTTTTCATGGCTATGTCATTTCCTAACACAACGCTTTATTGCAACCAGATATGGAAGAAATATATCTAAATATAAACAAATACACCGTGGCTTGCCACAAGGTGCAGTGCTCAGCACTACACTTTTTAATATATTTATTAATGATCTACCACAACAAATACAAAAATCAGGCGTGAAGTGTGCACTATTTGCTGATGACTTGGTAATGTGGACTTCAAAACCAAAAAGCAAAAGTACAGAACTGGAAAAAGCCATGCAACAATCCTTAACCAACTTACAGAGGTGGACCAAAGAAAATTTAATGACTGTTAATACAACAAAATCAAACTACCAAATCTTTTCATTAAGAAAAAAACCACTAAAAATAAAACTAAATTTTGAGGGTCAACAATTACCAGAAACAAAGGAAGCAAAGTATTTAGGAGTTACATTTGATACCAAACTTACATGGACCAAACAAATAGAAAATGTAATACAAAGAGCAGAGAAACGCCTTTCACTGTTAAAACGTTTAACAGGAATGAAGTGGGGATGTTCCAGAGCAACGCTTAACACAACATACAACATTTTTAAAACTACTTTTAAAGGCTTTACTGACCAAAGTTATTAAAGGAGATGCTGAAACTTGCCACCATCGTTGTCCATATATTTTTGGCACCTCTTTAGGAAACTATCACTTGCCGTAGTTGACATTGAGAAATGCTGGCAACTTGCTAGCAGATATTTTGTTTTAATTCTTCCAGAGTGTGTGTGGGTTTGTCTTGAACACTTCATGCTTTAGGTTACTCCAGAGATAGAAATCGCAGATCACCTGGAAAATTTTTCTGCAAATCACACTCGCCTGGTGAGCTGACTGAGTTAACACATACGAATCATAAATAAATACACACTGTGCAGTAGAAAACAAATGCTGAGTCATAATACACTCAGACAATAATAAAGTGCACTGGTAATGACAACTTTGAACCTACCTGGGTCGAGATAAGTAAATTTGATCATGGCCCCACATCTACTACAGAGTACACATTATTCAGCAGGGACCAGTACATCCTTCTCATTGTGATGGGAATAATCTTCCCATAGAATTTTTATGCCTATTTTTGGATGATGAAATTATGCAAATAATTACTAAGACGACCTACATTTTCAAGCCTCTCCTTCATCCAGATGTCTGTTACAAAGTATATCTAACAAAAGAATATTTTTAGGAAAAGAACATTGTTATTCATTTGCTTCAATATTTACTAATATTGAACTAAAAGAGTAAGTTTCAAAATACATATTCTAAATTCCAAGCTCTAGCTAGATGTAAACTCACCTATGTATAAAATTATCATTACCGTTTTTATTACAAAGAAAGCGTTGCATATCATTATGTGATTATTATGTAGTTCTTGAACAGTTTCTGGTTTATTTGTGAACATATGTAAGAACTGTGCAATACAAAATAGAAAATTATGCCATTTTTTGAGCAACAGTTCTATGCAAATTAACCTTTAAGTACATGCGCTGATGTGCAAGATACATCATATTCACTAAATATGTTATTTCTATTATTTAAATTCTTCCTGCAGCATTTTAGAACCACCTCACCCATTTTTGAAGTGTGTAGAATAACTGTTAGCAGAGACATTGTCTGCACTGTTATATTTGAACTGCATGTGTTATGTAAGTATATCTGATTGTTTTGTATTTGCTTAATTTAGTACTTCATTAGAATTTAAGACTCACAGTCTAAATTACTTTTGAAGGGATCGTGTTCAAGTTAAAGAATCCCAGTCATCTGACTGAAGAAGAAATTCAACTTTTTGCCAAAGCTATAGCTGCTGAAGAACCTGTAGTAAACTGCAAAAACAACTACTGTTTGGGAGAGTAGCTAACAATAGGTATAACAATAACAATAGCTACATCCCCAATAAATCATCAAAATATGGGTTGAAAGTATTTGTGTCATGTGATTCCAAAATCTTTTGTCACTAATTTAGAAATTATTGTGGTCAGCAATGAGAAGGACAATATAAAATGTCCAACAAACCAGTAGACAATACACTGCTTGCTTGAACCGTGGAAAGGAAAAAACAAACAGGTAACTTGTGATAATTGGTACACAAGTTACCCTCTGGCAATGGTTTGTATGAAAGACAAAATAAGAATGGTTGGAACCTTGAAGAAAAAAAACCCAAGCTGGTTAACAAAACTTCACTCCTGGAAGACAACAATGGTGCAGTTCAACAAAAACTATGCTATATTATCTTTTTTAATACATTTGAGTTTGATTATGTACTTTTAGTTGTATTTTACAGAAGGGTTAAGCACAGGAGTAATTTCTATTGGAATAAGCACATGTGCATTGAGGAACCAATAAGAGAACACCAGATGCACGTGCTTTTGTTGACATATGGAGTAAAGTAAGGGCAAACTTGGCACTTGTCATGGATAGGAACACAATTTTTTGGTGGATTACAATGGCACAAAATATGTTGATACTCAGTAAAAAGGTTTCAAAGTCAATTCTGTTGCGATTGTCCACATAATTATTAATGTTTACTCTCATGATTAAACGTGAATTTTAATGTAACACAAAATGATTTATTAATCATTTACCATGTAATTAATAATTTATTTCGATATTTGCTCATGAAATGAACGTTTATTTACGATTTAACATGAAATTAACATTTGGTTGCAATGTTTCTATGAAACTGATGTTAAAAATTTATTTCAGAAATAAAACACGATCTGTTTCACTTTTTGCAACATAGAAAGCCAGATGCGAGGTCAAGGTTAAGAGTTCAAGCTTCATGTTTACAATAAGCAGGAAAGGTATATGAGAGCAGCAGGGAGGATAGGTTGATAGATAACCAGTGGCATACGTGTGTGTTCAATGAATGCATAGAATGACACACCTTACATGCTACAGCACCACCACTGGAGCAAAGTGCCAGGGACACCCCCTCCCCCCTGCACTCTGCAAACACACATAGCTTAGACTCAAACGATAAATTCACTGTATTTTACAGAAGGCTGGGATAGACAGCAGGGAGCATGAGTTTAATGCCAAAAATGGCGGCAGTTTAACACAGTTTGTTTCCTGTGGAGCTAAGGCACATGATTGTGCAGTTATATTAAAACAAGTCCATTCTGACAGCTAGGTACACAAATGCTTGAAAGAGTTTAATTGCAAATGTCGTCCTCCATGGCCTAGGGTTAACATGATAGCCTCTGGCTCCCAGGTTCACAAGTTCAAACCCAGGGAAGGGCAATGAATTATTACAGGCATAAAACTCCCTATAGGCCGTACGGAATAAGAAGGTACATGAGGCGGAGCAAGAAGAAGGTGTGTGAGGGCAAGTAGCCAATCCTAGAGAGGCGATGTTGCCCAGTTCAGTAACACGCTGTCTAGCACAATATTTGCTTTTATATTTTTTCTTTGCACTCACCAAATCCAGCAACGGCTCATTATTACAAAGAATTCCATTGCAAAGAGCTAGAAATGTTGAAGCTGACTGTCCAAGAAGCAAAATTTTAGGTGGCCTGTAGCCCAAGATATGAGTGATTGAAGAAACGCTGCGTTCAGCGATAGCAAACGACACTTGCTTTGCATCATGATTGTGTATGATTGTGTATTTATCGTCTCAAGGAGTGAGATGTCTGCAGGAAAGGAAAAGGAATCTAGTTTATTCTTATGTGTGTTCCATGTCTGACATAGTGTCACAGTGTTACCTGTGTCTTATAATTACTGTAACTTGTTTTGTTGCTAAGAAATATGGCATTAACAAAATCTGGTACAAGCGGCTTACAGACAAGTAAATCAGAAGGAAAAGTATTGCATTCAGATGCGTGGGCTATTATTTTCAGCGTTTACACTTTTTTTAAAAGAATTGTCCTCAGTAGAAGTGCGTGCGAACATTGTATTTAAACAGAGCCAGGCGCTAAGACCTAAAGCATGCAATGTAAGTGAACATTCATTGTCACGCGTAGTGCAACAAGGTAAAATAACCACTTCTGAATCCGGGCGGCCCTTGTTTATATCCCCCGGAAAACACCATAAAACAGAAAAACGGATTTCGAATCTGGACGACTTTCAGAAAGATTTACTGCTGAATCTGTATAAAGAAGTGGGCTTCAAAACTTGGTGCATATACCGTATTTTATTGCGTAATTCCCCTCCCCCCCATGCACTTTTTTCTCGAATAATTTGCTTGAAAACACTAGGGAGGGAATTATGCAAGCGGTGCTTCTAGCAATTCAGAAAGGAAGGGAAACCATGTAGTATTATGTAAAAGTTATATAGGTATACAGTAATTTGTGAATGAACTGGATACATACCAGGGTTTCATTGGGCCTACAATGTATTGTTTCATTGTTTCTTTTCTTTGACTATTCTGCGGTCTCACTTTCGTCACTGTCATCACTATTTTCATTTATATCTGGCTCAGATAACACATCTTCATTTTCACTATTCCACTTCTCGTCAGAACCATTAATGGCACAAGAAATACCAGTTTTTTTTAAAACTCTTTTTAACAAAATGACGACTTGTAAGAAATTGACTTAGAAACAAACACGTGTATAACTTCACATTTCAGTTTTACAATACATTATGACAATGGCTATACAAGTACTTTTGTGGCAAGCACTGCGTCGATTGTTGTCCATTATCAAGTCATTTGAAGGCCACTCCAATAAGAATGAACCAGGAGAGGGAATTATGCGATGTTTACTAGGTAAATATTTTTTAGTGATGAAAAATCTTAGGAGAGGGAAATATGCGAGGGGGGGGGGGGGGGGGGCTTATGAGATAAAATACGGTATGTTAAGTCATTCCTGGATTACGTGTTTTAAACAAAAAATGTAAGCTATTTTATGGCAAATTCTCTTTGCGATACAATGTTCACAATTTTTAATCAACGCTGCATATTGATGTTTCTTACTGAGCTATAAAATAAATTTGCCAAAAATAGTCTTCACACAGCTGGTTTAAAAAAAAATATTTTGTTCAATGGCGAGTTTCCACTTTTGCTATATATAATATAATATAAACTTTGATGAGATGTTAGCCTAACATACTTGCCTTATATTAATAACCGCATTGCAAATTCTGGTTGGCAGATATGTTGTTGTTGTTTGTTAGCTAATGCTGGATTTCTGACAATGAAGTCATTAATCCTCTTGCTCTCCAATATTTTTCACTGATGGATGGGGCACTAGAAGTGGTCGGGCATATTTACAAAAAGAGAGCAATAGCAGTAATAGTAACCGTTTTTTTAGAGAGCACCATATTTTTATGTTTTGGCGGTCACATCGCTCTCTCACAACCCCCAGAATGTCTGGGGGACCACACCTGTCGTTGGTTTACGGGTCTCACCGACCTGACCGGGAGAGTTTTCAAAATAAATTCACTGACCATATCCTCTGATTACCAATCAGAAGACGTATTACATGCCATGACAGGTCAGCAAGGTTGGCAGATATTGGGGAAACTATTTCCGGAGCTTCGCTTTGTTAACTTACAAATTGCATCGTAAGGAACATTTTAAGTGCTGAAATGCCTAAAATACACAACCGAGAAGGCCTCATTGGAATATTACTCGTAAAATGTGGCTTGAAATTGTGCTTAGGCATTTGTTGCTTAATTATGTAGATTTTCACTTAGAATACGTAATATAGAAACTGATTAACATATGTGCAGAAACTCTGTATAGACACTTAGAAAAATTGAGAAAAATATGAGAAATACCTATCAGAAAATGCCTCAAATTGTACAACTACGACATCTGTTTAGATTTATTTAAATCTTCACGTAACTCTCTCATTTTCACTCCGATAATAAAAATATTTACACAAAAACGTTCATAGAGAATCAGATATAACAAAAAATTTTAAAACTCAACATTGTAATGTTTTATCAGCTATTTGTTGAAAGATATGAACTCCGTTGAAACATTAGATTGCAAATGAAAATTATCTGCTTAGATGAGGAATTTATATTTGAAGCAAATTACACGATTAGAGCCTATTGTCTCATTTTAAAGAGATTGAAATTGTTCTGACAGGTTTTAATTGTGCACCTTGCAATCCTTCACCGTCCTCGCTGCTGTCTAGTGGTAATGCTCACGTGCATATCTCCCCTCTCTTTCTTTCGCACAGTGGAGCCAGTAACAGCGCTCCATAGCTGAGTAGGGATTGGAGCTACTCATGTGCCTTCTTATTTCGTGCTCCCTATAGCATGTCTTCCTTCAGAAGGAAAGTCAGTCATCCAGTGTCATAGATTTATGGCATATAAAAAAACCTCAAGCTTGATAGATAGACCTATGAGCAAAATCAAGTGGTCTTTCATACCCAATGTATAAGGTGTGCTCAAAAAGAAACGAGCCGGAGACATAATTACAGAATCCAGTACCTGTATGTTAGAAGTATTGGCCCTGGCTGTTGAGACACTTGTCCCACTGTGACACCAGACGGTGAAGGGCTGTCTCATACAAGTCCCAGGGCTGCAATGTGAGCCAGTTCCGCACGTACAGCTGGACGTCATCATCCGAGGTGAATTGTTTGCACCTCAGAGCCTTTATAAGGTGACCAAAAATAAACGCCCCTTATAGAATGGGATGCTGAGAACCGCAGTCTATGCACCTATATTTCAATTTCTGATGTCGATTGTGAAAGAGCTCTTTCAGTGCACAATATTTTTTCAGATAAAAGAACCAGTATTACAGCAGGGAACTTTGAAACTATGCTGCCTTCTTATTTCAATGAACATGCTACATATATTAGTTTAAATGTGAATTAGAACGGCCATATTTGATATTTTATTTCAACATTTTTATTCTGCTTTGAGTCTTCTTTTTATACCGATGTTCACAATTTGTATTCACCATAAAATTGTGTCCCTAGTCATGGGTAGTTTCCTAGTAATAACTGTGGGGACTGTTGGTTTAGGGACATGGCCTATACCTGAAGACCAAGATAATAGCTTTCTTCATTTGAAGTGCCTGTAATGCTGCAATGAGTATAAACTTTGTAATGTTTTGTTTTGTTTCCAGTATGCACACAAACTGGCACAGTTGGTAGGTCTCAATCTGGGGAAGGAACCATCTGCAAAACTGTCGGACCGTCTCTACTTCTTATAAGCTAAGAATCTGGAACATGTACAAGATCGTATCATGGTTACTTTAAGTTTTTATATCCGTAACAAGAAGAAATTTGTTTTTATATTTGTAGTGTTTATACTTCAAGTTGAATGTATGAATGTACAGTATTGTGTGGTTATTTTAGTCATCACTTTTAAGACATTTCATTGTACCATTAGTTTTGCCGTTGAGCAAAATGGTCACTTGATGAAGTGGCAATTTAAAATACAGGGTGTTTGGAAAGTAACTGTGCAGTTACAAATGTTGAAAGTGTCATCCATGGGCAGAAATGCAAGCCTGATCCCACTTAATTTTCTTCGAAGACACTTTCTGCAGATGTGTTTGTGATATGTTTCTCATGCATGCATTTATTTCAGCTTTTAAGACACAATACTGGCATGAATGACTGATATGTTATCAAGAAAAAGATTGGCGGAATAAAATGTGGCAGGCAAGGGTGCCATAAGAATTTAGGCAGGATATGTTCCCCAGAAATCCAATATTGTTGTTAGATGCGTGTGCATTGGCGCCATCTTGTAGAAACTATGAGCAATTCATTTTATCTTACAATTAAATCTTGGACCATTAAACAACCATGTTCACTGTTTCTTCAAAGAATAGAGTAAATAATGCATCATCCGGATATTGCTATCCAAACTCTAATGTTCTGATTATGCAAGGGCGTTTTATGTCTACCATGAGGATTCTTTGTTAACCATAATCAAGCGTGGTTTTTGTGTGTTAACAACCAGAGAGATGCAATCAGGCTTCATCTGTATAGAAGGGGACATCAAGAATATCAGTGGTATTCCTTTCAATAAAATATGTAAACCATTCGCACTAACAGATTAGTTTTTCCTGATCCCCATCTGTGCATCCTTAGTCTACTGCCACTTTATATGGGAACAAATTCAATGTTTTCTTAACTATGTTATGTGCAGTTGCAAGCTGAATATCTGTTCCATGTGCCAACTTGCGCAATGACTAACAGGCTCCACGATCATCTAGGAGACGAGGACTCCGAAATCAAACTCCCCCAGGGAGACCTACTACGGTAGGTACGGGTTTGGCATACCCGGAGCCCCGAGCCATACTCTTGATTGGGTTCCTCTAAGAGGTGAGAGGGCACCTGCCAAACGCCCAATCAACTTTGGTCCACTTTTGTGTTTGACCTCCCACCTTATACCTGCCTGTACACGGTATGATGGATAACCTAAGTGCGGGTTGTAAGAGGATGGGGAGATGCAAGGGGTGACTGGGTAACCGCATAAGTCCCAGCCCCTGGTTATCATGTAGGATCTGTGTGCGCATCCGCTGAGAAAGGTCAGTCCCGGGGAGGGGCCATTGCATGAGCTGATGCACTCCTGAAGGCGATTGGGTCCCTCTGTCTGTACATTGGGAGGTGAGACCCTAAGGTGAGCAAGGTCCAGGCCAGGACTTATATTGCAGTGTTTGGAGACACATGTGCTGCTATTGTGTGTGTTGTATATTGCAGTATTTGGAGACACATGTGCTGCTATTGTATGTGTTGTGTATTGCAGTGTTTGGAGACACGTGTGCTGCTATTGTGTGTGTTGTATATTGCAGTGTTTGGAGACACGTGTGCTGCTAGGGTGTGTGGTATATTGCAGTGTTTGGAGACACGTGTGTATCGTTTGTATGTGTTGTATATTGCAGTGTATGGAGACACTGTCCTTCCTAGATAAAACTGGCCTTCCTAGATAAAACTAGCCTTCCTAGATAAAACTGGCCTTCGTAGATAAAAGTGGCCTTCCTAGACAAAAGTGGCCTTCCTAGATAAAACTGGCTTTCCTAGACAAAACTGTCCTTCCAAGATAAAACTGGCCTTCCTAGATAAAACTGGGCTTCCTAGATAAAACTGGCCTTCCTAGATAAAACTGGCCTTCCTAGATAAAACTGTCCTTCCTAGATAAAACTGTCCTTCCTAGATAAAACTGTGCTTCCTAAATAAAACTGGCCTTCCTAGATAAAACTGGCCTTCCTAGACAAAACTGGCCTTCCTAGATAAAACTGGCCTTCCTAGAGAAAACTGTCCTTCCTAGATAAAACTGTCCTTCCTAGATAAAACTGCATTTCCTAGGCAAAACTGTCCTTCCGAGACAAAACTGGCCTTCCTAGATAAAACTGGCCTTCCTAGACATAACTGGCCTTCCTAGATAAAACTGTCCTTCCTAGACAAAACTGGCCTTCCTAGAAAAAACTGGCCTTCCTAGATAAAACTGTCATTCCTAGACAAAGTTGTCGTTCCTAGACAAAACTGTCCTTCCTAGACAACACTGTACTTCCTAGACAAAACTGGCCTTCCTAGATAAAACTGTCCTTCCTAGAGAAAACTGGCCTTCCTGGATAAAACTGTCCTTCCTAGACAAAGCTGTCCTTAGACAAGGGCCCTTCCTAGACAAGAGCCCTTTCCTAGACATGGGCCCGTCCCAGACAAGGGCCCTTCCTACACAAGGGCCCGTCCTAGACAAGGGCTCTTCCTAGACAAGGGCCCCCCTAGACAAGGGCCCTTCCTAGACATGGGCCCTTCCTAGACAAGGGCCATTCCTAGACATGGGCCCTTCCTAGACAATGGCCCTTCCTAGACAAGGGCCCTTCCTAGACAAGGGCCCTTCCCAGACAAGGACCCCCCTACAAAAGGGCGCCTGCTTTAGCAATGGGTCGTACCTTTGTCTATGTCATACCTATAAGAGAAACCGACTTTTTGAACGGGGCCTTGGAGAGGTCCGCCGATGGTCTAGGAGCGTCGGCCGTGGTCCAAAACGTGTAATTCCAGAGTTTGGTCACTCTCCGTGAAGCGGTTCCGACTTTTCGGTATTCTGTCTGGACAAGCGAGTCAAGACGGGTTGATTGTATAGTGGGGCACCTGGACTTGTAGCCTTACGTTTTGCAAGTTTTTCCAAAATTTGAACGGCTGAACGGATCTTTCTGAATTGCACAAGTGTTACGTTTCTTGACACGGGGAACACGCCTGGAGGGGTCCCGAGTCGCTGCGGTCCTTGGTTCGAGTTTTAAAAATTTTTGGCCATCTTTGATCGCTTCTTGCGAAGAAGCGAGAGGAGGTTTAAGGAATCTGACTGCTGGGTAGTGTAGCCCTCGGGGAGCACTACCGGAATCGGTGGTCCGAGTTCGAACTCCTGTATCCAGTCGGGAGTAAAAGTGTTTTATGTTTATAGCGTGCGCTACAGCAGGCACGGGGGGATGTCCCGCGGTGGGTGGGTAGTGCCCCTGGGGCCAAAGCTTCACCTAACATTTGGCGGTTTCAGCGCTATTAGGGCGCCGGGGAGGGCGTCCCGCAGTTATGCCCGACTTTGGAAGCTTAGATCCGGGCAGGGAGCACAGGTTTAAGGAATCTGAGCACATGTGTGGAAAGCGGTGGAGGTGGACTACAACAGTTAGTGGTCCGAATTGGCGGATTTTGCGCCGTTCAAATTTTAGAAAACGTTGGCCATCTTACGAGAGGTGTGGGGGGGCCCCCGTCAGCGCGATTTGGGATCCGAAGGTGTTTCTGGATAGCCCTCGAGAAGTACTACCCAGCTGTGGTGTCCGGGTTCGAATCCCGCGCACGGGTGGAGAGGAAATAGGTTTTTTGTTTATAGCGTGCGCTATCGCAGGCGCGGGGGGATGTCCCGCGGTAGGTGGGTAGTGCCCATAGGGCCAAAGCTTCATCTAAAATTTGGCCGTTATACGTTGGTCAGATCGCTGGGAAATAGCGTTTAAAGATGGTGTACTTTTGGCGCCAAAAGCTCTGCGTGCGGGCGTGTGTGCGTGTGTGTCCGTTAAGGCGAGGTGAAAAAGGCGGCGGCGGCGGCTTGACCTGAGCTATTCAGATTGACAATAATGCTCGATGCGTGTTTTATGAAGGGAACAAACACACACCAACTGGTTTCGAGTAGTCGCTACGGTCCCTCCGTGGTTCACAAATTTCGATATCGAAGTTTCTCCCAGTGCACGTATAACCCCTCTCGGAGAAACAAGGTAGTAACAATGTGCTGTTTGAATCAAGTTACTACTTTCCGGAGTCGACGTCTCCTAGGAATAATAATAACGTACCCTTTAATAGGAGACAAGTGAAACAAAGCCAGTGTCACGCGTACCTACCCCGAGCAATTATATGAGAGGGGAATGGAGGGATTCGAGAGTCGCCGCCGCCGCCGCTGCCCGGGGACAGCAACAGCGCCAAAAATGTAAAAGTCCCCCGCTGGTCTGTTCTGAGTGCTGAGCTGTCAGAGTCGCCTAGCCAACCGGGTGCTACCCGCTCACCTATAACACAAACGCAGACGTCCGTTCCATGCCACGGGGCAATTAGCCAGCTAGTGCCATCTGTGTGCCACTTGTAGTACTACTTGTGCACTACAGGGTTTCAGACTTGTGTACCACAAGCCTTAGCAATGTTTTGAAACATCTCATGTGTCGTCACACTCACATGACTTTCTCTACTCACTCATTCTTACAAACTCTTATTCCTAGTATGTGTGTATGGGGAAGACACAGCAACATTTGATACAAGAACGTCCGTTCCCTGCCACGCGGCAATTAGCCAGCTAGTGCCATCTGTGTGCGTGCGTCTACACTTGTAGCAGTAGTACTACTTATGCACTACAGGGGCTGCTGCTATAGCCAGGAAATTCAACATGTTATCACCAAAATATCTCAAACACATGACATTTAGGTTATTTCAGACTCTCTCACAATTATTATAAAGCAGTAAATTGATGCACTAACTGACTGACGCAAGGGTCTTGAAGCGTTGCAGGTTTGTTAGAGCAAATGAGCAGAAAGAAGCAGATAACAAAATATACACATACATAGTAATATTGATGAACGATGTAAGATGGGAGGTTGTACGTTTCCATGGGGAGTTGAAAACGATATGAGTTCTCATTCCCGATTGAATACTGCATGGAAATGCAGATTCAGATCGAACTGAATCCTTGGATCCGACCTTCTTAGAAGTGGGATTGGATCGAAATTTTGTTGTATGGAAACACCTACCGCATTCAATCCCATTTGAATCCACCAAAGACGCTAACTTGTCACACGCTGCACGCTCGTCATTTTGTTTTCTTAGTGAACGTGACGTAATAAAACAAGACAACAAACACACTTATTGTTTCTATAATCCCGCAATATATTATTCTCAAAAACATTCATTAACCTCAAAACGTACTGAAAATACACAGAAAACAGGTTCGCCAACACAAACCAACATAAAAGCTTCAATTATTTATGCTTGAGCACTGCCTGTGCAAACTGATCTCATTCCGGACTGAATTCAACATGGAAATGCGGATCTTATTGAGAATGGGATTGCATGGAAACACAGTGATGATACGATAATGGTAGAACTTGTCTTCCGTCGCCAGTGGTAGTGGGGCTAGGATACTTTGTGCCCCCCTCTGAATCACAAAGCGAGGGGCAACGCCCCCCCCCCACCCCCTCTAAAGCAAGGTGCTGAGTTGCCCGCACATAGACCAGAGCTAAATACACTCACTTTCAGATGGATTATCGGAATTTACTTTGTACCAACAATTACCTACTATGTTTTCATGTGGAACAGAATTGGATTTGAGTCCATTCTTATTTCCGCGTTTCCATGTTGAATTCAATCCGGAAATGAGATCGATTTAGATAAGCAAGGCTCAAGCACAAACAATAATTCGAACTTTTATGTTGGTCACTTCTGCGTATTTTAAATATATTTTGAGGTTAGTGATTTTTTTTTAATATATAGAGGATCGGTAAGTGTTTTCGTGCAACACAATTCCCATCCAATCCCACGATCTATGCCGGTCGGATCCAGTCCATTTGAATCCGCGTTTTTATGCAGTATTCAATCCGAAATGAGAACTCAAATCAGCATGGATTCGTAATAAATCCTTTGCTTACCAAATTTCCTATCCCAGTATCACCGGTGTGCAACGCCTGGGTTTCTTCAAACACTACTAAAGTAGGGACAATTGACCCTGGTCATAAACTCGAAGATGATTTCTCCACAAGGACAGCAACTGTGGTGTGTCTTCCTCACATTCAAGAGGTCGCGAGTTCGGATCTCGATTAGGGCAAGTTACCTAAATAAGGTTTGTTATTCCAGGGTCCATACCCTACATTCATCTTTCAGCATATTAATGAACTCCTCCACCGTAATGTCATCATATCGGACAACGTGCGTGTTAACACTGGAATAAAAACAACTTTGGGAAGGACAAATATACTACAGCATATCACTGAAACTGATAAAAAACAATATCTTTATCTTATATTTTCAGAGCTTTCATTTTCGTTTAAAAATATAATATAATTAAGAAATTGTCTATGCATGTCGCAAAATCATTTAAGAAAGAAAAGAATGAATTTTACATAACCAATAAAATGTTAGCTGTAACAATATGCAATAACTAATTTAGTTTAGGCAAATGTGTTTTGCTTTGCTGCGTAAAACTATATGTATATTCCATTTGACCCGACAATCCAAGCTAAACACAGCCTTTCGTTTGCGTATAATTATGAGAAACCATAGCTGAATAAATACACACACCGAATTACCGTGGATTTGTCTACTCACATTTTCTTGCAGACTGTTCACTGCGTCCTCTGAAGAAATCTAGGGTTACGCATTTCATTTTAATATTCATAAACCCGTAATGATGATACGGCTATTCTTTAGTAAGGATAAAGGGACAGAGAGGAAGGAATAAATGCGGTGAAATATAACACAAATGTGCTTTCCAATAATTACAAAGCACTATTAGGGAAATCGAAACTGAAAGCCTAACAGAATATACATTCAGAGAAAGTATATTTTACACATCAAATCACATGCTGATACAGCTCACGTAACTACAGTTGAAGTTCATGTGCCCGGCTAGCTCAGTCGGTAGAGCATAAGACTCTTAATCTCAGGGTCGTGGGTTCGAGCCCCACGTTGGGCGTAATTTTTTTTCTTCTCAATCTGATTAGTTTCTTTACCATTTTAACTTCAATATCTTAATCATATTTTTCAACATCAACCTACGCTTGCAAAAACTAAATTTATAATTTGAAATATGCTATCAGTCCTATCTTGACTTTCCCAGGTTTTATACCACTACAAGCGTCTAATAAACGTGCTGCGATGGTGGTGTAATGGTCAGCATAGTTGCCTTCCAAGCAGTTGATCCGGGTTCGATTCCCGGCCATCGCACGGATCTTTTTATCCTAGCTCTTTAGATACAACCTACTTCTCACTGGCATTTTTGATTATCTCTAATAAACATGGACTTCTGTGCAAGTTCTATTACATTATTAACAACACTACATGCATGATATAAATAATATATATAAATTAGCCCATGCTAATTACTTACAAATTGTGAACATATAGAGCTAAATTATGTTCTATATCGTTTCTCCCATGTAATAGGCCAATGTAAATGCAATATATATTTAATCTTTACAAGTTAATAAAGTTCAAGGTTAACTATGTTAATTTCAGAATTGTTCAAGTAGCACTATAGTAAAATATAATTCCTCTTTATGTTTGATTTTCTCCTATTTTGCAAATACGTATTCAAAGGTGAAGAATTTTTAATTCCGGCTAAAAAAAGATTCTTGGAGGCGCCGGGTATCGATCCCGGTACCTCTCGCATGCTAAGCGAGCGCTCTACCATCTGAGCTACGCCCCCTGTTGGAAGAAAGTGTGGAAAGAGAGTTACATAAGCTCCAGCATCGTCGCTTAGTAAAGGTAAATAGCGCTCATGGTGGTGTCTTCCGGAAACATTTTTCAATTACCATGTGCACGACTAAATCCATTTCTTTCAAACTTCTCGATGCTGAATTTTCGACATTTCTCAAGCACTGCTGAATCTGGGTCCATTGCTAATTTAACCGTGGCATTTCCGGACAGTTAAATGACCAAACACGAGGGTTAGTTAACTGTACATGCACTGGTGTGCAGTCTTGGTAATTTCGTAGTCTTTTCTCTTGCATTTTTGTAATTGGAATGTTCATACGTTTTAAGAAGGTGAATGAATAACAGCGGTTTAGAGATACATTTTTAATAATTTAATACTGGATTGTTTAAAATCCTATTAAAGCAATTGATTATAGAGAAACATTCCTGAACAATGCGCCAAAGCACCACCCACAGAACAGGCACCACCTGTTCTGCTCAAGGTAGCTAGAGAAAGAAGGTAGGCCACTCCGGCACAATTGCTGCCATTGGTTGCAGGCAACATACGTCACATGGAGGTCTGAGAGCGCGCGCACTTCAGACAGCAATAGAAAGTGAGCGCTTTAAACCCGTTTCGACATATACCATTTAAAGCATTGACTGATAGTTCCACTGCGTAAACACTTAAGCAATAATAAAGTGTAGAAAAATACAGTGATATGTGATAGAAAAGATACCTTCACTGAAAACACATTAGAAACGTTCGTCAACACATTCTACTAATTACAAACCAATTTTACCACTGCCGCCGAAACTACAATCAAAATAAGAAATAACAAATTATTGTTTGACCTTAAAAGTAGACTTACATTTGGTCATGTTGTTGCAGAAGAAGTAGCTGACGCCCACTGCTGACACTTCCTTGCGTTCCTTTTTGTCATACTTACAGCTTTTAGTTTGTTATTTAACTGCCGTATCCTAATGAAAGTGCGGGTCCTGACGTATAGGGAAACAATTCTTTCATCCAATTCAGGAAATTTAGAGCAAATCATTCCAGTAAGTACTCCAGGCATTTTGAAACATTAAAGCCATGGAATCCCGCAAATATAACTTCAAATTCCTTCACTTTTTGGTACCACTGTTCAGTCGGCCGAACAAGTTCCCCCTTTGAAATAACTGTAATCCAGTCCTGTGGCACTTGTTTTGGCAAATTACAGTCACTGTCTTTGCTTCCCAAATTTTCTGCCTTAGAAATTAGTGCGTTAACACATACCACAAAATGCATCTCATATGGCAATTCGGCACGTTTTATTATGCTACTTCGTGCCATTTTAAATGCACCCTGGGTCAGACAGAATTACTCCAACCCTTTTAAGATAAGCAGAAAGATAAAAGGAAGCGAAATACAATGACCTTTTCTTTGTCAAAGAGTGTGCACCGCCTTATCCCAAACCATACTGAAATTCAGGTATAACATGAACGAAAGGCTAATGACCCTTCCTGTATAGCTATGCAGTGCTTCTTTCACATTCGGGGAATACGGATAATATTTCTTTCCCATTTTAAAGAAAAGGAGCAAGGTGCTGGAATTACCTTGCAATGATACAATACTTTGATGATATTTCACAAATAAACGTAATTTGCAATTAATCACATTATTTTACAGCCTCAAATCAGATTTTCTCTAGTTTTGATCACTGAGGTCATCTATGAAAACGTGCAATATGTATAACTAAAATTATTTATAGTTGTTTAATTTATTAAAATATGCACAGCATATATTTCAATGATAAAAATCTGATGTGCTATATACAAATGATTTTCTTTGCTCACTCTTGCGCAAAGTATTCTTACTAAGGCTTATCCTTCTATATATCCATGTCAACAGAGATACACTTTCATTACACATTATAAAGGATTCATAGGTGAAAGCGATAGACAAAACTTCCCCCCTCTCTCTCCGTTTCAAGTATATTGGTATTTTCAAAAATGATAGCTCTCGTAATTGTGTTATTTATTTCATTTTCCTCTGCACTGCATTTTCATATTGCTGAAAAAGAGTGGCCACGCAGCTATTCTTAGAAAAACAGCTCAGTCAATAAATTACTGTCTTAATAGGGAAAGAATGTCAGTGTCACATTCTGTTTTCGTTTATTACATTATTAAAAGGCCTTTTAGTAAGGGCTGTGTTGCAAATATAACCTAAATCCTAAAGAAAGTGAAAAAAGCGTGTTGAGAGCTCTTAACAAAGTAATAATTGCACGATTATGTGGCACACGGTTGTTCCTTCCACCTACAGATAATTTTCATTTCTGTTTTACAAAATATAACACAATGAGAGCTTTGTTTTGTTCAATTAAAACGCCTGCATTGACATTTCATGTCAGAAAACAAGGAAAGTAGAGTAGAGATACTTAGATAGTACGATGGGGTTTGAATTATATCGTAAAATGTAAGCTGCACGTGTGAATATCGGTACTGCGAGACTCCCGTGTGACGTCATCAGCAGACAGCTCTAGGAAGGGCGATTGCGCGGGAAGCGGGAAGAGGCCCCCCTGAGAGAAACTGAGAACTGGTTTGAGAATTTAATGCCATTCTGGCAGTTTGTCACAATAGCTCAGTGGTTAGAGCGTCCGCCCGGTAAGCGGAAGGTCTGTGGTTCAAATCCCAGTTGTGGCATTGAATTTTTAAGTTCCAGTTCTACCTCTCATACCTAGTGGTAATTTGTACAAAACAAAAGATGTCCAATGCAATTTCCTTGACAGTTTATGTGACTGGTTTTTTTAACATCTCAATATTGTGGTGCCATTTTTGACGTGCTATTGCTTTGAGCTTCTGTCACAGAGAATAATCCAATGGATTGAAGTCTGGACTTTCATGAGGCAGGCCAGTCAGCAACAGCGAAGAAACTTGGGGCATTAGTTGCCAACCACTTACATATTTCACACCCAGGGTATCATAATATTGAAGCAAAACGTTAAACATGTTTAATACAATTGCTTTTTCAACAATGTCTAGAGGCTTGCCACCTTTATGTCCCCCCCCCCCCTCGCTATCCTGAGAAACTGAACACTGCCTGAATGACTGCAGTCCATTACCGAGTGGAAGGGTGTCAGGACATTGCAATAGGGGAAATAACATTACCACGTGACATTAAACAGAAGAATATTTAAGCTCACATTTAAATGCTTTGACAGTTCAATTACTGTACTTATTTGAATGTATCAAGCAAGTGATGATAAACACAATGTAGTCACACCAAGAGTTCTACTCTGCACATCTAACGTCACGATCTTATAGCTCTTTTGGTAACATTAACTCATCCTCACCTCATCCTCCCAAGTGTCACTCATTCATTATTTACAAAATACTTACCTTCACAGTTTTTATGAAAACAGCATTTATTATAATGTAAAAATTATCATATTTATATGATAATTACATCAATAACTTAAGTTATTTGTACATGTCATTTTTTTCCTTAAATTTTATATTCTTGGAGTTCCCCAAGTTTTATTATCCCCCAAAAAAAGCAGAATTGTTACAAAAGAATTCTAAAGACAGAGAAATAAATATGATCTCCGAAAAGCTTCATACTTTTGCTGGTGTTTGATGTTATGACTGTCTCTTGACCTCGATGAACGCTGCACCGTTTGGCCCATCCCTTTGTCCACTGAACAGAACTATACACAAACCGCTGTACGCTACATGATCCCACACTGTCTTGCACCAGTGGTTGATGCGCCTCAACAACTGTTCTTCCTCACCTGGCACCAGCGTGGGGTCTGCCTGCACATGCGCCAGGATGAACGCATGTTCTAACACTAAGTTACACGTCTCTGTCACCACTTCCTCGTTCGTGTTAGCACTCACACACTGAATCTTCTTGTTTCCTTTGGGATCAGCGTTGTACATTGACCCATTCAAGTAGTGCGCATATTCTGCTACAGGCTCACCACAGCTCACCACTGCCGCTGAAAACAAAATATGTATTGCCAATCTTTTATGTGCATTACACATCCAAAGTAAAGTTGGCATTTAAGTTTACATAATCCAACAATGTAACAAAGATTTTCAACAAAATTCCTCTGACACAAACTACCCTTCACCAGAATTTTTTTTGACAATTTGGTTTTTCTCAAACATGTGTAAGGTTTTAGGAGGCAGTGAACAGAGCTGTTAATGGTGTTATTCTGTGATACAAAAAGTGCAATATTTTACAACCAGCTAAACCTGTGAGTAAACTTCGCTTGTAGAAGTAATCATTAATCTTTTAATATACTGTGTACATGTTAGGAACACTGTCTACAGCATATAACACGTTAATTAAAGTAATTTCAGTATTGCACGGCTAGCCCTCTGCAAGACTTTTTGTTTTGTTAGAGAAGCAAACCGTCAGTTGTTTCCAGTCAGTCTTTTGTTGCGTTACCAACATAATGCAATCTAGTCAACATGAGCAAAGCTTCTCAAGTTCACATTCTATGAGTTATCCTGACAAAGCTACTACATCGCGAACAATCTTACAACCACCTAAGTTGGTCCATAAACGCCCGCTTGTAGAAACTAACCAAGACAACGGTTCCAATTCTAATGATTGCTTCATTACACCCAACAAGAAGCAAACAGCTTCAGTATCAGCTGTAAATACCAAATATATAGTCGACTTAACATCCGTTCACAACAAATTTTCTCCTTTGGAAAGCATGGAGGAAGAGAATGATACAACTTCTGAAGAAAATCTCTCTACAACTCCTAAACTCAGAATCCCACCAATTTTTATTCATGAAGTCAATAATTACCAGCAGATTATCCAAGATATAGCTTCTACTGTAAAAGATGAGTACACAACACAGCAACAAAACAAAGTTCTTAAAATAAATACAACTTCAGTAAACGACTTCCGCGCTGTAACAAGATTTCTGGAAGAATCGAAGCTTCCTTTTTACACCTTCCGTGACCCAAACTCCAAAAGACTTGAAGTTATTTTAAGAAATGTTCCCTACTCTCTTACAGATGACGATACCGTTACAGAACTAACCTCTCTGAACTTACCAGTAGTAAAAGTTACCAGGCTTTTCTATAAAGATCGACAACCTATGCCACTGTGTGCCGTAGAATTAGAAAACAATGAGCAGGGTAAGAAGATCTTCGAAGTCAAACATATTTACCATGCCATAATTAAAGTAGAGTACCGCAAGAAGCCCGCGAATATCCCACAATGCACACGATGCCAACGCTACGGGCATACTAAGAACTTCTGTCGACTCACACCTCGATGTGTGAAATGCCCCTCAAATCACCACTTTTCTGAATGCACAAAAGACAAAGACACTCACCCCTCCTGCGTGAATTGTGGAGAAGCACATCCGGCAAATTTCAAAGGTTGTCGTTATTACCTAGATTTAAAAAAGAAAGCCGATGCAAGGGTGGTTCAGCCTGCAATAGCACCGTCTTCAAACCTAAACATGGAAAATTTTCCAAGGTTGTCACCAAACTCCCCCTCTCCAACTCCTGAAATTCCACAATGGCCACGCTCTGCTGTTTCGGAAGAAAAAAGTCCTAGGCAGCTAACTCAGCAGACATCAACACAGAATTCTTCTTCTCCTTCGTCTTGCTCCTCCGATGGAACCGAAAACCTAATTCAGCTAGCCATTAATTTCCTCACACCATTCCTGCCATCAAATAAAGTCCTTTTTACTAAAGCTCTTCACAAGTTTGTTTGCTAATGGCCACTAAAAACCAAAAAACATTCTCACAACCATACTAAATTGGAACGCCAATGGAGTCAAAGCAAAGCGAGAAGCCTTCTTGGAATTCATCTCCAGACACAATGTTGCAGTAGCTTGCATCACAGAAACGCATTTATTACACAAAGAAAAGTTTTCTATACCTGGCTACGCAGTGTATAGATGTGATCGCAATGCTCCAGTCGCTTCAGGTGGAGTGGCTATAATTATTCGAAAAGACATACCTCACCACTCAGTTGCATTACCTCAATTAACCAGCATCGAAGCCTGCGCAATTCAAATATTCAGACGCAATTCTTCTAAAACTACAATAATTTCTGCATACAAACCGCCAGGAGCCAATCTAAATGACCAGGATATTAATACGTTATTTTCTGACACAGCACCGACTTTCCTTGCAGGAGATCTAAATAGCAAGCATCAAACATGGGGATGCCATGTAACAACTCCAAATGGAAGACGTTTATTAACTGCAGCCGATCACAACGCAGTTAACATTGCAGCTCCGTCAGACCCCACATTCTATAGACCAAATATAACACCAGATATATAAGACATCGCACTGTACAAAAATATATCAAGCACTCCCACAATGGTTGTTCTGCCTGAAATGGACTCGGATCACTGCCCAGTCTTAATCTCGTTCGATGACATTCCGATTCTACAACCACAGCACACAAAGAAACTCCACAAAGGTTTCATAAACTGGGAGACTTTTCAGCACGTAATGGATGACCAGTTAAGAATTACACAGAATTTGAGAACCCCCAGTGATGCCGATGCAGCAATTCTCAGCTTCACAAAATCTGTAACTTCCTCTATAGACAAAGCCACAGCTCCAGCGAGACAACACAGAAAATCTTTGTCCCCAGGCATCAGAAACCTCCTGAAAGAAAAGCACAAAACTCGTCGACTTTGGCAAAAGCACAGAGAAACTTGGCAACTTCGTCGCTTGAACCAACTCACAAGAGAAGTGAAGAAACGAATGGATGAATATCGGTATTCAACTTACCAACGGCATCTCTCCAGTATCTCACCGGAAGACTCATCATTGTGGAAAGAGACTAAAAGAGTACTAAAAGAGCCGACGATTATTCCGCCCCTAGAGCAAGATGGAAAACACCACATCTCCGACTGTGAGAAAAGCGAACTATTTGCAGATACCCTACAAAATTCGTTTAGATCTAATCCAGGAAGCAACGTAGAATTCAACCACAAAATTGAACAGTTTACTGGTTCTTACGCCACAGTACCACTACCCATTGACTTCTCTTCACCCAAAGAAATTCTTTTTATCATCCAGCAACTTCCCGCAAGAAAATCGTCTGGGCATGATCTAATACCAAACTTTGTATTAAAACATTTGAGTCGCAAAGCACTTGCTATCCTAGCTTCGTTGTTCAACAGTTTTATGCGAATGGGTTATTTCCCAAGAATCTGGAAACACGCCATAGTTATTGTTATTCATAAACCTGGAAAATGCCCTTCCAATCCAACAAATTATCGTCCAATAAGTCTGCTGCCAACTCTGTCCAAGGTGTATGAAAAGATTATACTGAAACATTTAGGAAAATTTCTAGAACAAGTGTCACTATTACCTCCCTTTCAATTTGGTTTCCGTCGCAAACATTCAACTACTCATCAAAGTCTCCGAATTACAGAGCAAATAGCACAAGGCTTTGAGAAGAAAGAACACACTGCTGTCGCATTCCTTGACTTCACTCAGACATTGACAGAGTTTGGCATCAGGGTCTACTATACAAACTGTTTCTCTATGGCACTCCAGACTACCTCTACAAAATAATATCTTCCTTTCTATCATACTGTACCTTTTCAGTTCGAATAGGTAACAGTCATTCTTCTACCAGACCTGTAACAGCAGGTGTTCCACAAGGTGCAATATTGGGTCCAATTCTGTTCAACTTGTTCACTTCTTACATACCTACAACGCCCACAGCTCAAATAGCAATGTATGCCGATGATACTGCCATCTATGCAACCCATCGTAATTTACACACCGCTAGAAATCGCCTTCAAGAGGCCTTAAACTTAATCATACCCTGGCTTGACAACTGGCGCATTTCTCTCAACCATGACAAATGTGAAGCAATGGTGTTTACATTATGCAGACCGGAATATCCACCATCAGTAACGATAGCAACAAATTCTATACCCTGGAAAAGTGACAAGAGAAACGGTGAAATACCTAAGACTCAACCTGTCATCCGGAATCCAGATCAGCCCAAAAGTAAGGGCATTGTGTTCCTACCATATTTAAAAAATGTTGTTGTTGTTGTTGAGAAATTGAATTTAGACTTTTGTGTTATTGTTGTGGCTTTCTTTGCAAGTGAGTCTGCAGCTTCGTTCCCCATGACTCCACAGTGTGCTGGAATCCATTGGAGATGAACAGTCTTATTAACTTTTTGGAGTTGTGTCAACATTTTGTAGCATTCTCTAATTTTTGTTGACTTCTTTGTAGTATTTGAACATATTCCCTGAATTGCAGCTTTAGAATCCGAAAGAATTACTGCCTTGTTAAATTTATTTAAGGGAAGATTTAATAATTGTCGGAGAGCAATGTATATAGCCTTTATTTCTCCATCATAATTTGTTGTGTCTCTGCCAACAGAATGATAAAAGGAAAAATGTGAACACGTAACTCCAGCTCCAGTAAGGTTTTCCGTAGAGGATCCATCAGTATATATGTGCAGCCATTCTTCTGTGTGATACCTAGTATTGATTGTTTCCAGAGCTAGAAGTTTTTGTATTTCTTTTGGTGTGTCTGATTTACTTATTTCCTCTATTAATTCTAAACTGAAGGTAAGTTGTAATAATTCCAATGGATTTTCTCTTATAAGTAGATTTCCTCTGGTGTTAGGAATGTTCAATTTGGATTTAATCTGTGTTATCTTTTCTAGGAAAGTACTATGAGTTTTAAGGATTGAAGGGGGGAGGTTCTCTTCTGTCCATTTAGAGTTTGGCAGTCGTAACATTTTCTCGTGTTGGAGCAATGCTTGTTCTTCTATTTTTGTTGTTATTGATGGGGTCCGTGTGAGGCAAGCATGGCATCAATAGGTGTGGATTTAACTGCTCCAGTGATTAGGCGAAGAGCCTGATTTTGTATTTGTTCAAGTTTATTGATGTTAGCATTTGCTGCTGTTATTAAAGCTTCAGAACAGTACAAGAGGTTTGGTTTAATATACATTTTGTATGTTGTGTTAAGGACTCTCCTTGAGCAGCCCCATTTAGCACCAGCTAACCTTTTCAGGATTTGCAATTTCTTTTCAACCTTTTCTGAGATGTTTGTTATATGTTTTTTCCAACTTAGCTTTCTGTCGAAAGTGATGCCTAAGTATTTGGCATCATCAACTGCTTTGAGTGGTTTACCATTATAATTTATGCTAATATTAACTGGTTTGTATTTTAGTGTAAATAATTCATAATTTCTTTAAAAAATGTCACCGACTGAATTGATCGCATATTACAGCGACATAACGTCAAGACGATCTTCAAACCCACCAGACAGTTAAGCAGTTTACTACGATCACCCAAGGATCCCCGAGAAGCTTTGTCATCGGCTGGAGTGTATAGTATTCCTTGTGGTTGTGGCTCAGTATACATTGGAACTACTCAGCGCAGTGTTAAGACCAGACTCACGGAACACAAAAGAAGCTGCCGCCTGGGCCAAACTGACAAGTCTGCGGTTGCTGAACATGCCATTAATGCAGTCGGTGAACACAGTATTAAGTTCCAGGATACGCACATCCTTGCATCTACCATACATTACCATGCCCGACTACAGCGAGAGGCTATTGAAATTTACAAGCACCCTAACAACTTTAATAAGAAGGAAGAGGCCTTAAGATTAAACAACAACTGGCATCCGGTCATAGAACATCATAAGAAGCAGGATAGCAAGGTAAGCCAATCAGAAGAGACCAGCAGCATAAGAGAGATAGAACCCCCTCCACCAGCCACCACGCCTCTGGACGCCCCGGGCCAATCAGCGCACGTTGCGCATGGTATAAATGGAGCCCCACAGACAGTCGACGCATCAGTCGTAGTGATACCTTCCACGAGGAGACTTTGACAACGCTACTGAGGATGTCTACCGCAGTTGTAGACGAAACGTCTGGAAGACAGATCTCCAGCAGACCACGGCATAACAGCCCGGAAGATATTTCTTTCTACACCTTGGTGTACTGTTTGATAGAAAACTCACGTGGAAGCCACATATAAGTAACAAACTCAAACTTGCCAAAATAAGACTGACAAAACTTTATCCACTTCTCAACAAAAAATCTTCGCTTAAGTTAAAAAACTGCATACTACTCTACACAACTCTTTTAAGGCCGCTTTTACTATATGCCTGTCCAATTTGGGGAGGAGCCAGTGCTACAGAAATTAAACGCACCCAAACGTTTCAAAACAAAATCTTACATATCTCAACTAATGCGCCATGGTTTGTCAGCAACAATCAACTACACAGAGAAACTGGAATCAGTACCATTCAACAGTCCATTTCTTCACAAGCCAAACAGTTTTACAGCAATCTAAAGAACGTTCCTGGATCTATTCACTACTCTCTTGGCAGAAAATCCAGCTTTCCAACACGCATCAAGAGTCGTCTACCACTGGACCAGTTATCACAGCAAGATCTGATTTAATTTCAACTAATACTGTCAGTGAGGGGCCCAATGGGGTTTACCTCATTTCAATGTTACTTATTATATTTTATTTATTGTTATGTGTATTTCAACAATGGTCTGTAGAGCGCACATGCGCTGATCGATCAATAAATCATTAAAAAAAAACATGTGTAGGAAAAACTGTATGCCCAGGATATTTAATTTGCAATAATAGGAATGGATGATTCATGCTGGTATTTCTTGTGTTTATTTTATGTCCACTAAAAATATGTCCATTTTCAGTTATATGAATGTTATATTTTTATTTTTACTTTCTCTACTGGTAAGTAGGGAAGTATTGTATCCCACCCAAAAATTCGGTGTCGAGATTTCACCAGAAATATATGTTTTGTGGACCCTTGAATAAAAAAAAAAGCATTTTTAGAAAAAGATCCGTGTGTGTGTCTGTGGACAGCATAACTCAAAAACGAAAAGTCAGTTAAAAACCAAATTAGGTATTTAAGTTTAATGTCATTCAAGGATGTGACACGAAGATTTTGAAGAAAATAGCCCATACCATTATCATTAGTAGATAATGGAGGAAAGTTGACCTTCGAAACGTGTTCCAGAAAATTTCATTGTAAGTGTTGTTTAGTGTTATTGACTCACCTTTTAAATTAAATTAATTATAACAACACTGTTTTCAAACTTCTATGAAAGGAAGATAATGATTAGGTAATTTGTATTTCACAAAAGCTCATGAAAAAATTAGCAAGCAATGATGAAAATGGACTACCCATTGCCAAACCAGAAGTTTGTTGAAACAAATTACCATTAAAACTGAAAAAAATTTGATCCAAACAAAGAATTGTAAGTTTTATAAAATCATCTATCAATTCTTTGTGCAATTCAAAGAACTTAACCATTTTTTTTTAAAAATATCAAAAACTTTTCTCCAGTAATACTAGGAAATAAAGCAGTTACAAAGTTTATCATCATCTGACAATACTATATTGCTAATCTTTTCTATTAATTCAAAAGAATTTTGAATGTTTAAACTTTCTAACTGATCAAAAGTACTGAACTGTTTATTCAACCATTTCGCTAATTTCTAAGTAGGTGAATTTGTTCAATTTATAATTAATCTCATTTTATTTCCTGGTTTGTGAATTTTGGGAAGTGCATACAACGTGGGTAAAGCTGGATTAACTTTTAAAATATGTTTTCTTTACTAGGTATCATTTTCACTTCATTAAAAACTTTATTAAAAGTTGTTGTGTTGTTGTTGTTTTCTAGTGCCTTGCATCTGGCAATGAAGCCATTAGCATTCCTGCTTTCCAATACTTTTGAACTGTAGTTTCTTCTGATCTTAATGCTTCACAGGTCTTCAAGTGGTCTTCATTCTTTTCTGCTGGATCGTTACACAGGACACAATTTATTAAAAGTTAAAATGCATGATTTTAATGGGTCGTTATTAAATTTTAAGTAATCCTCACTGTGAAGTAAAATTCCTACTCTGTTAATATAATCAGATTCATCCAAAATTATGATTTTGTTGTCTTTATCAGCTTTAGTATATATGACATCTTTTTTATTCTATGATTTAATAATCTGATTATTATGATTGCATTTAGGGTGATTTTTACTCATATCCTGCAAAATTTTAGTGCATTTCGTTTTAATTAGAGATTTATCAATTTCATTTAAATCTTGACTGGCAATTTTTATATCTGTGACAAAATCATGTTTTTTGAAAATTTATGCAAGTTTTCATACCTTTATTTAGAAACTGAGTTCTTTCTCATTAAAGTTTCAATTTGAAAGATTAATTACATTATTCGTTTGGTTGTCTGGTTTCCTTATATCCAATTTCTGATGTTTTAGACATAATCTATTTAAGAGTCAATGTCTGGTTGATAATGGAGGAAAGTCAGCCTTCGAAACATATTCCAATAAATTATAAGTGTTGTGTAGTGTTATTAATCGACTCACCTTTTTGGTTTAAATCAAAGTAATATATTTAGCTTGTTTTTAACCTCTTTGTTTTACTTTTTGTGCTAAAATTTAGATTCCAAATTAACCCAAAATAGGTTCTAAAGTAAGAACAAAATAGGTTACCTGAGATACATATTAATTTTAAATGTAAGTAATATAACTCAAGTTCAATATTATTTAACTTTTTAAAGTGCAAACTTCTTTCAACTTAAATAACTTTCTTTTCTGCTGCCTTCTGATGAATACTATTATTGTCGAATTTAACTGTTCTTCTAACAAAAATCGGGGTTGCTTTTTGTTTTAAACAAATACTCAAAAATCTGTCAGCAGGAGTATGTAATTTTTTCTTGTAATTTTAAATATTTAATTCTGGCAGTTAGTCACAATAGCTCAGTGGTTAGAGCGTCCGCCCGGTAAGCGGAAGGTCTGTGGTTCAAATCCCAGTTGTGGCATTGAATTTTTAAGTTCCAGTTCTACCTCTCAATATTTAATTTATGTTTAGTTCCATTAAAATTTGAATTAAACAAACAGCTATTATTATTTACTTATGCCAACAAACTTACTGTTGGTGTCTTTATACTCACAAGCCGTGTGTGGGCAATGTTTGAGAGGTAGAACTGGAACTGAAAAATTCAATGCTACAGCCAGGATTTGAACCACAGACCCTCTGCTTACCAGGTGGGTGCTATAACCAGTAAGCTACTGTGACAAACTGCTAGAATGACATTGAATTCTCCAACCAGTTAGCAGTCGAGCTCATTTAGCAGTCGAGCAGTGCGGACATACCAGGGTCCAGGTACCTGCAGAACAATGGGTGTGGATCTGGTGCTTTACCGGGCGAGGATAGGAATGTGGACCGGCCGGTGTTCACGGATAGCAGGTAGCGAGAGGGCAGAAACGACCGGAACTTCGAAGAAATGCTATTTTATGGTTTTTGTATTGGCAAGTTTACTTGTGATAGGAGGAATCGAATTAAATCCTGGGCCTGTTGGAAACACGACAGCTGGCGAAAGATGTGGGAACTGCAACAAGGCACTGAGGTCAGGTCTTCGGTGTAGCACTTGTGCGAAATGGTACCATTTGGGCTGCCAAAAAATAAAGAGGGACCAGGACATTGAAGAAAATTGGGCATGCAAAGACTGCAGGGGTAATGACATCGTCACTACAAACCAGAAAAAACTGGAGCAGCTACAGGAGGAAGTGCGGGAATTAAGAGAGAAGCTGAAAGATGCAGAAGAAGAAAATCGCCAACTAAGAAAGCCACGAGAAGAGGAGGGTGGAAAAAAAGATGAGAAATCATATCTAATAATAGGAGACTCCATTATAAGACATGCAGGAAACCCAAATGCGGAGTTAGTTTGCTATCCTGGCATAAGGGCCGATGGTCTACAGAGGGAAATCGAGAGGAAGCAAACCGAGACGGAAAATGACTACCGGACGATTGTGTTGCACGTTGGAAGTAATGATCTAAAGAGGAGCGTTAATTATGCAATGGAGGACATGTACGACCTCGTTAACACGACAAAACAACTGTTTCCTTCAGCAAAAGTCGTTGTTAGTGGAGTTTTGAGGCGAAGTGATGTCAACTGGAGGAAAGTGATGCAAGTGAATGATGCATTTTCATGGGTAGCGGAGCAACTTAACGTACAGTTTTTGGACCCAAATTCGTGGATTAGTAACTGGGACTTTGGACAAGATGGTCTTCACCTTAATCGAAGAGGATCTTCAAATTTGGCAGCGTTGTTCGAGAGAGTAACCAAGTGGACCGATGGCATCGAGGTGCAGGAACGGCAGTGACATCAACTCCTAGGAAACGACAATTCAGAGGTAAGGACTAATTCTTTAAGGCTGTTACAGGTAAATTGTCGTAGTATTGTGAATAAGACTAGAATTTTGGAATTTAGTAGAAATATGTAATCCAAATGTAATTATAGGTACGGAATCATGGCTGAGCATTGATATTAATGACGCGGAAGTATTTAGATCAGATTACAGGGTGTTCAGAAGGGACAGGGACGGCAGGGGAGGGGGGAGTTTTATTTGAACTAAATCAGAATTAAGCAGCAAAGTGTTGTGGGTTGAAGAGGATGTAGAAATCATGGCAACAGAAATTATCGATCAAAGAAATGAAGGGAACAATGTAACAATAATAGCTTGCTACAGACCACCTGGCGAATCCGACTATGTAACTCTCCATAAACTAGTGGCAAAAATCGCTTCTGAAACACGACATAATATTATCTTAGCAGGAGATTTGAATCTGCCAAACGTGAACTGGGACGGACAGTTAATAGGAGGCGAAGCTCAAAATCTGGTTAACCTTCTCATCTGGGATCAGGGGCTACTGCAAGTTGTTAAAACAGGTACCCGGCAATCAGCTGTACTGGATGTATTTTTATGCAGGCCGGAATCATTGTTTTCCTCATACGTGGTTTTACCAGGTATAAGTGACCACAGCAGTGTACAACTAGAACTCAACTGGAAGGGGCGGAGAAACCGGCCTGAAGGGGAAGAAGTAATTAGTTGGAATTTTCGCAGTGCTGACGTGACCGCTATTCAAATACTCCTCCGTGAACAATATAGGCTATTTGTACAATCTACTTCCGGGGTAAATGCAACATGGGTTAGTTTCAAAACACTGATTTCGGAAACAGTTAAAAAGCACGTTCCATACAAAATTATTAAACAAAACGCTGATCCAGAATTTTATACAAAATCTATTAGGATACTTAAAAGAATAGCCAGGCGAGCGTTTAATAAAAGGAAGAAATCCGAATGGCATTTTAATAGATTTAAGGAATTGTCTAAACAATTACAAGACGAAAAGTTGCAAGCACAAGAACGGTTTTTTGAACAAAATTTTGGCGGGGCAAATAACTGTTGGAGATCCTTTTACAATTATGTAAATAGACGCAGGGGTAATAAGGAGAGTATACCAGATCTTAGCGTAAATGGGATTGCTATAGTAAGCGATAAGGACAAAGCGAACGCAGTAAATTCACATTTTGTATCTATTTTTCATAAATTGGATGATAATGCTGAACAGGTAATTGGAGATAGTGGGGAATCTACTTTTCAAATAATGGCTTGCAAATTACGCAAAAGGATCAAGATGTTGCAGAATCGAAAGTCGAGGGGGCCCGATAACATACCTACTGAAATATTGAAGATTGGGGGAGAAGCTGTGATTCCCTATCTAATGTTTTTGTTTAGCATGTCAATCAATAACTGTGACTTACCAGAAGACTGGAAAACCGCTATTGTAGTTCCTATTTATAAAGGGGGTAATAAAACAGAAATAAATAATTATCGACCAGTTAGTTTAACGTCAATAGTGTGTAAGTTGATGGAGCATTTAATAGCAGAATATATAAGGGAGGCGTTAGAAAACAAAAAATGGTTCAAGGAAGCGCAACATGGGTTTCGACCTGGGTACTCGTGCGAAAGTCAATTAACTTCCTTATTTCAAGACTTAGCAGATGAAGTGGACGCAGGAGGAAGAACTGATGCAGTGGTAATAGACTTTTCTAAAGCATTTGATGTAGTGCCGCATAATTTACTTATTGGGAAACTAGCTGGCACAGGAATAGACAAACGAGTGGTTTTATAGGTCAAAGCGTTTCTGGATGGGAGAACACAGCAGGTAAAAGTAGGTAAAGAAATCTCCGAGAGAGGCACAGTGAGTTCAGGAGTACCCCAAGGCTCAGTACTGGGTCCGCTACTTTTTCTTATTTTTGTTAATGATATAAGTGTAAATATTAAATGTCAGATAAAACTGTTTGCAGACGATTGCATTATCTATAATAAAATTCGGAATGCCATAGATGAGTCTCTGCTTCAGGGTGATTTAAATGAAATTAGTAATTGGGCTGCTACAAATAAGATGACGATTAATGCTAAGAAAAGTAAGTCCATTGCATTTAGAAGATCTAAGAGGGAAATTCTTCATAACTGTCACATGGGCGGAGAAAAAATTCTGCAGGTAGATAGCTGCAAGTATTTGGGAGTGTACCTGGCGAGTAACGCTGGGTGGGACGACCAGGTAAATTCTACATCCAGGAAAGCGTGGAAAGCGTTACATTTCTTAATGAGGGTACTGAAAAAGGGGAGCGGAAGGTCCAGGGAAATTGCCTACAAATCTTTGGTGCGGCCGATTATGGAATATGGAGCAGTATGTTGGGACCCATATAGACTTAGTCAAATTGATTCGCTAGAAAGAATACAGAGAAGGGCTATAAAATTTATAAAACGAGGTAAATCTTTTGGGCCTAAAAAGGGGGAGGAGACTGAATGGGAGCCTCTAAAAGTCCGGCGTAAGAGGCAGAGGTTATGCGCATTATTTCAAGCATATCGTGGTTCAAATGCATGGGTGGGTATTAGTGAAAGATTGGACAACCCTACATATTACGGAAGAAAGGATCATTTGTATAAAATTAAAGGTAGAAGGCACAGAACTGACGTAGGAAAGTTCTCCTTTGTTAATAGAACCATTGAGGAATGGAATGAATTACCTGTAGCAGTCTTTCAGGGCTGTCCTTTATCTGTGAAGAAATTTTCGAAAAATATCGTAAATCAAGTAAATGCTGTGTAAAATAAGATTTGTAGCTTTCATGGTGATGAACATATTCAAGATGCTCTCGGGCTTCGAGCCAGGTGTAGTGATGAAAAGACATCAACGTTTCGGGAGTGTACATCTCTCCCATCTTCAGGATGAATGAAGTGTAATTTACTATAAAGATTACGCAAGTGTATTTTTGACATTTATTGAACTGATGGTGAATACTAATGCTAAATTTAATTTGGTTATAATTAATTAATGAGTGTTAATTAGTATTTAGTGCATTATCTATATTTTTTTTATTGTTCTTTATTGTATTATGATTGTATTACTATTATTTGTGCACTTTGTTTGTAACCTTAATTTGTACATTTAACTCTGCCACCAGGTAATACCCATTCGCAGAAAATATATACATACATACATTTCTCCCAGTAAACCACAAAGGCAGTCTCACATCAGAGACAATTACCCCAATGGTGATTTACTATTGTAAGTACTTTATGAATCCTGGGACAAATCCCGGCTATGGCATTGAATTTTTCAGTTCTGATTCTATCTCTTAAACATTGCCCACATACGGCTTGTTTGTTTAAAAAAAACACCAGCAGTAGCTTGTTGGCATAAATAAATAACTGCTTGTAGGATTGAGCAGTTCAAAACAAAAGCACCTGTGCTAACACGTTGGGGGACTTAGTTTACAGCTGCATTGTATTATGCTGAACACTTAGACTCAGCTCAACAAGTTAGAGGCAAGTGATGTGTATCAATTGAAATAGCACTAAATATTCTCTCAGATGAAGAACTCAAGGAAACCTGTTCTTTATATTACCACATTTTCTACTCTTCCTGCAGTAAGAACTGAACAAAGTTACAATTTTTTTTGAAATGATAGAGAATATTTTGATGATATAGACAGCATATTTTAGATATCTTTAGTGTATCGAATATAAAGTTTAGTTATTAAGAATACCTGGGGCTGTGCAATATTACAATTCCAAGGTGCAAAGGGGAGGATTCACCATTGTAAAGAACAGGGGAAATGTGCAATGTCTCACCTGACTTATCGTGCTTTGTGACATGACTGAAGATGGACGTTGTCACTTCTTCCCCTCTGGTGACCTCTACTTGACTCGGTCTGTCCTCCAGTATCCTTTTGCGTGACAAAACAGCATCACCAAATTCCAAGCTGTTGGCCAGTTTAAGCTGCACTAACTTCAGTGACGTCTTACTGTCTTCAACTGAGTCATGCCCCTTGGTATTCTGCTGTATCTGTTCGCCAAGAAACTTGCTTGCCAACAGCGACAGCTTTGACTTCCGACTCCTGTCTCCAGAGACATTGAAGATGGTGCTGGTGTCTATTACGTATGGGTGCATCATCTGCAACAGAACATCACACTGTGGTAACCTTCCTCAGTCTTGCATTAGGTTACAATGTAAACAAAGTGCAAAATTGTATTCCTCTGCAGCTCCCTATGATTGGCAGAAATAAATGTAAGTCAACATGTATGTTATGTGACCTGTCATTGCCACATGAGTAGTTTCTGTATTGTACAAGAGTGCCACTGCGATCTAGCAATGTTTGCTTACAGCCATAGAAGTAAGCAAAGGAGCACAATTATGGTGTTGAGTATTTCTCACAACACCCTTGGCAATGCTTTACAGAGGCTATTTTCAACAAATTCAATGTTCTGTTCCTTCTATGGCTGTGTGGACATGTATTTCATATCACTGCCAGTTTGTCACAATAGCTCAGTGGTTAGAGCGTCCGCCCGGCAAGCGGAAGGTCTGTGGTTCAAATCCCACTTGTGGCATTGAATTTTTAAGTTCCAGTTCTACCTCTCAAACTTTGCCCACACACGGCTTGTGTGTTTAAAAACACCAACAGTAAGTTTGTTGGCATAAATAAATAATAATTACCATGTGAAGGGTATTTAATCCTGGGATATAAAGTACTTGCAATAGTAAGTCACCATTGGGGTAATTGTCTCTGATGTGAGACTGCCTTTGTGGTTTACCAGGAGAAATATGAACTGGCTTGAGAATTTAATGCCATTCTGGCAGTTTGTCACAATAGCTCAGTGGTTAGAGCGTCCGCCCGGCAAGTGGAAGGTCTGTGGTTCAAATCCCAGTTGTGGCATTGCATTTTTAAGTTCCAGTTCTACCTCTTAATACTTGTAGTTATTTTAAATTTAACACTATTTTGCATGTTACTTAAGGGATTATATTTCCATTTAGAAAAGTTGGCATGGACGTTGAGGGTTCGATAAACCAATAGAGTGTTACTCATAACACGTGTTGTTCACACTGAAGCCTAAAGTAAGGCCAGCGAAGGTATAACAAATGTGTTGCTATAGGTATGTAGGCTAATCCTAGAAATCACTTAAATCATTTTGAAAATTCTCTTACCACCAGAGACCACTATTCTTCCAAATGGTCATAGGCTATATAATATTCCCAAAAATTTGAGAACTGGAGGATCAAGGGTCAGGGGATTTCTTTAACACATTTGTCAACAAATTTCAGTATTGGATATGGATATCAGAGCTCATCTTTCATACTTTGTAGCAAATATGGCACATTTGCAATGACTTTTGTAACTGGAATTGGGTGTGTTAAAATGCATCAGGGAATATGCCAGGTTGTTTGGATACAGCTAATGTGAATATTGTGTACTGTGTTTGATTGTCAGAATTGTGTTTTTTCTCTTTTTAGTCAATGTCCCAAAACTATGTGTATCAAAGGGAAATATGTTCAAGGTCGATCATGCCAGTGTGATTGAACCAACAATAAATAGCTAATCTCTCTCGCTATAACTGTAACTAGGGAAATAAACAATTACCCCTATATAGAGGTTTATTGTTATCAGCTGTAGAAACTACAGTGTAATTCATAGTGTCAGAATACATATGGTTATACATAATTACATATAAACAACTTTTACAAATTATTAATTAATAATTAATATTAATTATTACAACTTTTACAAAGATAGTTATTACAACTAACACGTATTTATAAACTTACAGCTATGGCTTATACCCTATTTAGAAATTCTTCTACTGAGTAAAAACTCCCATCTGTGCAATACTTTTACACTTCTAATTTAAATTTACATATATGTTTTATATCTTTTACATTTTGTGGTAGTTTGTTATATAGCTACTGATGGTTTGCTTTTGTAAATTTCTAGTTTATGGGAATTTATGTGAAAATCTGTGTTACCCCTAGTGTTGTATTCATGTGTGTGTGTGTGTGTGTGTGTGTGTGTGCGTGCGTGCGTGCGTGCGTGCGTGCGTGCGTGCGTGCGTGCGTGCGTGCGTGGGTGGGTGGGTGGGTGGGTGGGTGGGTGGGTGTGTGTGTGTGTGTGTGTGTGTGTGTGTATGTGTGTGTGTGTGTGTGTGTGTGTGTGTGTGTCTGTGTGTGTGTGTGTGTGTGTGTGTGTGTGTGTGTGTGGGTGCGTGGGTGCGTGCGTGCGTGGGTGCGTGCGTGCGTGGGTGCGTGCGTGCGTGCGTGCGTGCGTGCGTGCGTGCGTGCGTGCGTGCGTGTGTGTAACTCAGGAAAGGTCCATCTGATGTCATTCTCAGTAGATGCGGAGGCCTGAGAACAGTTGTGAGTGAACAAGTTTTTAGAGTTACAGACATGAGTCAGTCATTGAGCTTGAGAGAGCTGTGTGTGTGTGTCGCAAGTGTTGCAAGTGATTACATTATTGTAATGTGTGAGAGACAGAATGTGAAGAAAAACACTAAAAGGCTTGAGCAAGGCTATAAGAAGTAAAATTTGTGAGTTGTGATAGCATGAAAGGCTGTAGACTGTGTTAACTGTGTATTTATGGTTAAGTTTTAAAAGCCAATAAAGTGATTGGACTGGACTTTGTCATTTGTTACACTGGCGTCAAGGTCTCACATACCCTAACAGCGTATGCTGCTTAAGTCCTGGGCACCTTGTGTGTTTCATTGGGAAAGTGCGAGTGAGCTGGAGAATTAGATGTGTCATCTAAAATTATGGTAGCTTTGTGGTTAGAAAAGACAGACAGGAACATCTATGGTTCAAATCCTGGCTATGGCATTGAATTTTTCAGTTTTGCTCTACCCCTTTTATAAGAATAGTTAGTACAAGAAAGAGCAGAGAAAGTCTTGTAGGTTGATTATACCTTAAGAGCATCCAGATCGGCGTTAAGGGACTGACCGACGAGCACTGCGTCAGCAGGCAACAGTTCCCGCAGCTTCTTCTGAACATCTTCCAGCCTCATCTCAACATTAACAAGACGTTCCTTGGTGATGCCAGAGTAGCGTGTCAGATAGTCTGTTATGTGATTGTAGGGCTTCACCAACGAGTCTAACAGAATATTGTGATCCTCGTCCACCAGTGATATCCTTGTCAGCTCCAGCTTGCCTGACGTGGTGCGACACATCTCACAGTCCAGGCCGAACATCGGAGACGTTGGTGTCACCTCATGGTACACATCCTTCGTCAGCTTGTAGTCATCGTACCTAAAACAACACTCTCTTTCTTTGGCAAAAACACAATCCAATTCTTTTAACATTTGTAGTACAAATTATAAGCTACAATGATTCATGGTGATATTTGTTATATTTTAGTTTTGTAAACTTTATTGTTGCATCCAAAACTATGCGGTAAAATGGAACATGTCCAACATCAATCATAAGTGAAAATCATGAAAAAAGACAAATGAAAGGCAGTGGTTGCTAGGCTTGGTAACCAAAAAGAAAACACAGTGAATCCTTTTTCAGTATACTGTTGCAATATTTATGTCAAATAGAGTAGATGTCAAAATGTTTTGCAAATAATAGTGAGTGTGCATAGTAAATTTCAGAAACAAATTTTGGCAATCCAAAATTATAACGAAAAATACCAAACAACATAACAGTGTAAGATTTAAAGCTTTCACGGTGAGCGTTATTAATCAAGGCTTCATGGGTGATCAGCCACGTGAGGTTTAAAAACATTGAGCTTTTGGCCATTGTAGACTCTATGGCCTTCGTCAGAATGAAAAATGACGGTTAGCTTTCCGCTCCCCATATATATGCAATGTTAGGTGGGAGGGTGTTGCGTTGCCCTGGTCAATGAGCGGATGACGATTTCTGATTGGGCCTGCTGTTTCAGGCTATGTTTGTCACCAGCCACAGTGTTTTCTCGAGTGTCAGTACTTGGTCCGGAATCACTGTAGTTGCTTTTGTGAATGTTTTTTTTTTTTTTTTTTTAAATGTGAATGTGTTTGATGGCTATTGTTATGCTCTGCAAACCAGCCCTATCTTTCACCTCTGAATGCGTGGGTGCTACAGGTGGTAGTGCAGCAGGCTTTCTCCTTCCTAATACGGTGGATGGGGTTTTTTTAGCCTTGAACTTCTATACCTGCTCCCACATCCCCTTGTTTGTCTTGTAGGAACGCTGTTTGGGAGGTGGAGGTGGGACAACTATCCTAGTTGCCACCCTTGAGCTTCTATACCTGCTCCCACATTCCTTGTTTGTCTTGTAGGAACGCTGTTTGGGAGGTGGAGGTGGGACAACTATCCTAGTTGCCACCCTTGAACTTCTATACCTGCTCCCACATCCCCTTGTTTAAAACATGCATGCCTTTATACTAGACACAGCTTATTGGGTTACCCCAAAACAACCTTGTCATTTCCCCCCATTATGATGCAGTCTGGTTATATTTGGTGATATTCCATCTATTAGGTTGCATTAGTGCCACCAACTGTTCGTAACATATAACCACAGTAAAGCTACAGCCATAGCTGGTGTTATTCCATCTGTTATGTTACTACAGAAGCCCTTATTTATAAACGCGTTCCAGAGAGGTCAACCAATGGATTTTAAAACAGTTTTTGTTTACACGCCATATTAATTAATTAATCTGTGGACGTATTGCTAGTGTTTGCGAGATTTTGTCTTCAATTGTTTTAGAGCATTATATTATATATTGTTAGTTTTGTGTTTGCAGCACAGTAGTGCATTAAATATATATTAGCGTTGGGAAGTGATTTTATCCAAGTGTTATTGCACAACAATTTGGTGGAGGTGCCGTGTAGTTTCGATGTTCACAGCAAGTTGGGAACTGCTATAGTTGTCGCTTCAGCTTCCCACTGTTCAGTGTGTTGCCACTATGTCACTGTCCAGTAACAGACTAACTTTGATCGCTGTCATTTGAGAAGTTCAAAAGGGTTTAAATAAAAAATCTGAAATCATGAAAGAATGCAGGATACTACCGAACACTGTCAACTGATATGAACAATAAGGAGGACATTTCCTCAAATGAAGATAGAAAGAGTTGAAAAAGAGTGAGACACTGGAAAATCCTGATGGATAGGTGTACCCATATTGCTAAAATGTCAATTTTAGACATAACTTTTTGAATTTTATTTCTTGTTCATTCAGCTTTGAATTATCTAAGTTCCACTGTACCCCACCTTTAGCTAGATTAAGGCCTTAAGGATTAACACCAACAAACTAGACCCATTTATTCTCAACAGTGAAGCTATCGAGGATGTGGATAGCTTCACTTATTTGGGTAGTGTAGTTGCTAAGGATGGAGGAGCTGCACAAGATGTATCACAACGCATTCAAAAGCAAATGGAGCCTTTGTCTGGCTTTACTCAGTATGGAAGAACAATAAAATATCTATTAGGATAAATTTTGTATCTTTAAAAGCAATGTTAAGTATGTTCTGTTATATGGGGCTGAGACTTGGAAAGTGACGAAAGCAATTACCTCCAGGCTGCAGACCTTTGTTAATCACTGTTTTTGCGAAGACTGGCAAATTTGAGATAGCCATGCAAATAAAGAAGTGGAAATGGAAGTGGATTGGACACACACTGAGGAAGGGAAGTGAAGTCATTGAGAGAGAAGCATTGGAGTGGAACCTGCTGGGAAGAAGGAAGACAGGAAGACCCCAATAAACATGGCGGAGATCTGTCCATATGGAAGCAATGGAAGAAGGCAAGACCTGGAGTGAGGTGAAGAGGATGACCAGATGGCAATGCTTTGTTGATGCCCTATGTTCCACGAGAGACAACAGAAATTAATACTACTATATACTATACCTTAAACTACATTGATCATATCAGCAACATTTTGCCTTTGGAACATATTAATGTACATTGGTCTTTCTTTTGCTTGTACACATTAAATCATGCTTGCAGACATACTATTACGTTTCTCTCAAAATGATTCTTTTTTGGATTCAATGGACCTCAAAATGTGTATTTGCACTGAAACCTCAGTGAATGGTTTTATGTAGCTTGTTAAAACTGTGTGTGCACAATATGTTTAATGTTCTAAGTATGCAACAAACAAGTCAAAGTAATAAGAAAAGAGTGGATTTCTTCATACTTCAAACAGTAACCAGTCACCTACAAGCTATGAAGCACTTACCGAGATCGCAGCTTGCCCTTCATGGGTAGAGGATAACGCTCCTCTATCAACTGCATGGCTGACAACAGCAGCTGCGTACGAGGGAACTTATCTCCTTCCGGCCTCTTCTGGTCTGAGAAAGACGACCTTGGGGCCTCGATCACAGGAAATATGGCCCGCATAACTTTGAACAGATCTTCCCTTTGTTTCACAGCTTTCTCCAGACTTCCATATTCTATCAACAATACAAACTTAGCATTAAAGCTGGTATTAGAACTTGCAAACTCTATATTTACAGCTTTGAGCAAGAAGCAAATTCTGCTGGTGTTTACTCCTGCAATTTAAGAGTTTATTTCTGTTTTATGTTTGCAATACATTCCTTTGAACTTTATTGTCAGTAGACTGCAATACAGTTTTGAGAAATTCAATTACATAACTAAAGTATACATCTTCAATTACAAATTTACAATTCATCCGGATTATACAATGACTTTATTAAATAGTTCTTGAGCTGACACTTAAAAGTAATAGTTATGTTAATTTGCTTTATTGAATTTGGTAACTTATTATAAAGATATAGCCCCATTACACAAGGGTCTTTGTAGCTAATATTTAATCTAAAGCCTTGTCTATAAAAGTCACAGTTATGCCGTGTGTTGTAGTGATGGACATTATTGTTTCTTAAGTTGTCTTTTTGTAGTGCATGTATTATTGCTTTATAGACATATAGTAAAAATATTGTAAGAATTTGTTCTTCTCTAAAATACTGCCTGCATGATTCCCTAGGGTGTAAGTGATATATAGTTCTGATTGTTTTCTTCTGTAATTTAAAAAGTCTTTCCATGTGTGATTTAGTACCGCATCCCCAGAGCTCCAGCCCATATATCATATGTAGGTATATGACTCCATAATATATCAATTTCAATTCCCTTACTTCTAAGAAACTTGAAAAATGCCTGAGCAGATATAGCAATTTGCTTATTTTCTCGCAAATATAATTAGTGTGTTCCGACCAGTCAGCTTTCCTAAAAAATTATGTTTATTGGTACTAACTATGCTGTGTTCTGATAATTCTGGAGTATTATGTATATCATTTACATTTCTTAGATTGAAATTGATTAACGTAGTCTTAGATAGGTTGTATTTGAGATTATTTTGTTTAATTTGTCCTTCTACTCATGAGAAGTTTGAAGATTATAATCGGTAAAGCCAGAGAAGTAAACACTTACTTTGTATGAGTTTGTGGCGCTGTGTTGACGTGAGGGGTACTGCTGCTAGTTCCTCCACTAGACTACCGTTGTATGCAAGGGGCGTCACCACCTCCACTCTGTTACTGAAGTGCTGTGTCAGGGCTGAGAACAGCTCCTTGTTAGCCTGATAATGGCAGAGCGACACTCCCTCCACTACCAGGATTACAGTGTGACTCAGACGGTTGAACTCCTCCAAGTGGCACCACCTGTCACACACATGTACCAACTATTACATTCGACCCAACATTTTGATGTTGAGATTTCACTGTAAAAATATGTTCATGTCTGGAGTGAATTTAAGCAGTAGATTTTTCCTCTTTAACAAAGAATTCAATGACTGTACATTGCCGAAATGGAACATCAATGTCTGCCATTTTGGAAATATGGCCTGTGGTTGTGTAATAGATGTAATGGTGTCACAATATGGCAACATGTGGTGCAAAGTCTGGAGATTATGATCCTGCAGTTGTTTTAGTTATACTGTTGCAAATGGAATTTTAATAATACGTTGCTCACAAATTTTAGTATGACCCTCGTAAGTTAAGGAAAGTAATGAACACTATATTTATTTCCCTCCTTTGGTTTGCAATGAAATATATATCTCACTGTAGTATTTCTTTTACCTAACAAGTTTAAAGCTTTGATTCAAAGGCTGTTTAAGTTAACTATCCCTGAAAACTTCTGGGTGGGATTTAGTACCTTGACCGAAAGGTAATCTTTTGTGCCTATGTCCATGACGGGGCACCCTCCAGGAGGAGGATGAGTCAAATGAATCCTAAGGGTTGCCAGAATGTTGTCATGAAAGAGCAGGTGGCAGGATCCCTACATTTTCCCAGTTAGAAGCACCCCAGTTTCTCTTTGGGGGTGTGGGACTCAGAAACCAGCTCCCCTGTCCCCTTGGGCTTGTACCATGCCGTGGGGGGGGGGGTCCAGGAACCAGCAGGCTTGCCCTCCAATCTGGGGACGAGATTTCCAGAGTGCATTTGTTCCCCTGCCGCGACCCTTGCCAACACTTCCAGTCCTGAAAGGAACCTAATGTCATGAAGGATGAAATGAAATGATTAATGTAAGGAAATGTGGATGATATGAAAATACTTCCAAGCATTTGTCTGGCGACCCGGGGAAACCTCCTAAAAACCCATGGGTGAGGAAGTCTGGCCATGGGGATTGAACCTGTGACTTCCCGAATGCAGGCCACAGATGTTGCTGCCTGAGTCATCCCACTTGGTAACTACCCTTAATTTCCACCAAATATGAAATGTGTGAGAAATGTTCCAATATGAATTGCACACTTTCAGTTGTATGATCTAACTTACCTTCCAGGGTAATATGGGGAGAAGTGGCCCAACATGGAGTACATCAGTAAATGCTGAATATCACTGAGAAAGATGGGAGTCCGTTCTGCTTCTGGAAATGCCAATGTTGCAAACTCTCCTACCGTCCTAAGCCGAAACTTAGGAATACTCTGTAAACATATCAAGCATGTACGTATATTATTTATTTATGCCAACAAACTTACTGTTGGTGTTTTTAAACACACAAGCCGTGTGGGCAAAGTTTGAGAGGTAGAACTGGAACTTAAAAATTCAATGCCACAACTGCTCACTGGTTAGAGAAGCTGCCTGGTAAGCGGAAGGTCTGTGGTTCAAATCCCAGTTGTGGCATTGAATTTTTAAGTTCCAGTTCTACCTCTCAAACAATACTCTTGTCAATGTGATGTTACTATCTACCTGGCTTTGTAGAAGATACCTCTCCCACTTTCTTGCAAATGCTTTATTTTTATCAATGATGGTAAGTCATGATGTGAGGATCATCTATAAATACTTTTCAATTTTTGTTCTCACATTTTCTCTATTTAAAGTGCAACTGAGGGGTCAGGCAACAGTGGTCTAACCCATCTTTTCTAAAAATGGAGAAAAACTGAGTTAAGCTACAGTCGGCGAGAGCTAACCTGGCACTTGACAGCTACGTGATTCCCTCACCTACGAACAAGGTTAGCCCTGTCTTGTCCAATCGTGTTACAAACACATCGTGCAATGATTGGTCGATTGGACGAGAAAGGGCTAGCCTCGTTCGCAGGTGAGTGAATCAGCTAGCTGTCAAGTGCCTGGTTAGCTCTTGCAGACTGTAAACACACCTGGTTTTTTTTAAGATAAGCAAAAGCTCATTTCAATCACACTAATTGTTCACTGATACCTTACTAAACAATGCACTGATTAGTGCTAACATATTTTTATACATAACAGATTTTGTGGTGCACTGCAAATCTTTCTCTGGGTTGAACCACTGTTGCACCACCACTTTTTCTTCTGTCTTACTATGCAAAAAAGTATCTTGCAGTAAATATGTACATTTTTAAATAAAAATAAACATGTTTTAGCCATACAATTTTTTAAAAGCTAGTGCCTACTGTTAAATGGTAGGACATATTACAGAGCACTGAACATGTTTGATTCATAATGCAGAACATTCAGGTATATCAAAATGTGGAAAATTATTTTACATTGTCCATCTCATTTTCACACACATAAGCAGTAATCATTTTCAAATTCATGCTGCTATTAAATGGTTAGGATATATTCAAAGGTAATAAAATATGTTTTATACACTCAAGCTTTTGGCAGTAAGATGTTTGTAGTTTTATTTGCATGTCTATTTTATATAATGAGGCGTGAGAGTGCTAAGCCAGCAGCCAAAGAGGAAGGACGTGTGCAGAGGAAGCTCCAGCAGTAAGAGGATAAATGACACAGGGGAGAATGGGAGTAGGTACAGAAACTTAACTTGCAAGAATTGGATCTTTTTTCAGCAAAAATAAAAATTGGTCAGACCAAAGTAAACAAGAAGATTTCGCTAATGTGATAATTATGGGCATAGTGATGATCACATTATTAATAATTGGTGGTGTGGAAATGAATCCTTGATCCATGGAATCTCATGAGACATGGGATACAATGTTTAAGAAATTGGATGGCAAAGAGGACACGCTGGTATCACTGGGCAAGGACATAAAAGAAGAATTCAAGAAAGACATGAAATGGATAAATAAAGAAATAGAAGAATATAGAGGGAGATTGGAAGCATTGGCGTTTTAATCTAGTATTTTCTGGAGTTGAAGAGAGAAGAGGGGTTTGACCAAACCAAGAGATACTACACAATTTATCAGAGAAATTGGGAATGGAAATAAGATGGGACCCAATGGAAGCCTACCGTGTTGGAAGAAGAGAAAACAGAAGGATGATAATCGTCAAGCTAGAGTCAATGGATATGGTGTACGACATTCTAAGGAAGGCAAAAAATCTAAAAGGGACAAATATTTACATTAATAAAGATCTGTCACCAAAGCAACGTGCTCTGAAAGGGAATTTGATCCAGAGAATGAAGGAAGCTAGGCAGGCCGGCAAGAGAGCTATCATTCAAAATATGCAGCTATAGATTGAAGGAGATGCCATATGCAAGGAATCATATGGGACAGAATGGAACAAGAAGAGGATAGGCGTCAGCAATTTCAATCCGGGGAGATGACACTGCAACATGACATCAGAGATTCGATAGCAGAAAAGCTGACAGGGAGTGACTAGCGCTGTATGTGACGGCAAGACAGAACATGATTGATAGCGGGAGTGTTTAAAGTCAAGGAATAGAGGAAGCAGTGACATCACCACAAAAGAAAAAAATTACCCTAGAGAGAAACCTATCCTGTGAGGCTCAGCAGTTGGCAGGTGGGAAGATGCTGACATCATGAATAGGTGTTTGGAGGACAAATGACGCCACTACTATGACTGTGGATTCCAGTGTAGTGTCAACGCTGCGTGGTTCGCTTGGATTTGCTCTCCTTGAGCTACTGTTTGTGCCTGAAGGGCGGTCCAGCAGTGATACAAACACATCTGGCATATTAGCTCAGCTGTATAACATCGACTGACATACCTTGAACTTGGGTTTCCTCTCCTTGAGCTGCTGTTTGGGCCTGAAGGGCAGGTCCAGCAGTGATATAAACACACCTGGCATATTAGCTCAGCTGTATAACATCGACTGACATACCTTGAGCTTGGCTTTCCTCTCCTTGAGCTGCTGTTTGTGCCTGAAGGGCAGGTCCAGCAGTGATACAAACACACCTGACATATTAGCTCAGCTGTATAACATCGACTGACATACCTTGAGCTTGACTTTCCTCTCCTTGAGCTGCTGTTTGGGCCTGAAGGGCAGGTCCAGCAGCGATACAAACACACCTGGCATATTAGCTCAGTTGTATAACATTGACTGACATACCTTGAGCTTGGCTTTCCTCTCCTTGAGCTGCTGTTTGTGCCTGAAGGGCAGGTCCAGCAGTGATATAAACACACCTGACATATTAGCTCAGCTGTATAACATTGACTGACATACCTTGAGCTTGGCTTTCCTCTCCTTGAGCTGCTGTTTGTGCCTGAAGGGCGGGTCCAGCAGCGATACACAAAAACCTGACATATTAGCTCAGCTGTATAACATCGACTGACATACCTTGAACTTGGGTTTCCTCTCCTTGAGCTGCTGTTTGGGCCTGAAAGGCGGTCCAGCAGTGATACAAACATACCTGACATATTTGCTCAGCTGTATAACATCGACTGACATACCTTGAGCTTGGGTTTCCTCTCCTTGAGCTGCTGTTTGTGCCTGAAGGGTGGGTCCAGCAGCGATACAAACACACCTGACATATTTGGTCAGCTGTATAACATCGACTGACATACCTTGAGCTTGGGTTTCCTCTCCTTGAGCTGCTGTTTGTGCCTGAAGGGTGGGTCCAGCAGCGATACAAACACACCTGACATATTTGGTCAGCTGTATAACATCGACTGACATACCTTGAGCTTGGGTTTCCTCTCCTTGAGCTGCTGTTTGTGACTGAAGGGCAGGTCCAGCAGTGATACAAACACACCCGACATATTAGCTCAGTTGTATAACATCGACTGACATACCTTGAGCTTGGCTTTCCTCTCCTTGAGCTGCTGTTTGTGCCTGAAGGGCAGGTCCAGCAGTGATGCAAACACACCTGACATTATAGCTCAGTTGTATAACATCGACTGACATACCTTGAGCTTGGCTTTCCTCTCCTTGAGCTGCTGTTTGGGCCTGAAGGGCAGGTCCAGCAGCGATACAAACACATCTGACATATTTGGTCAGCTGTATAACATCGACTGACATACCTTGAGCTTGGGTTTCCTCTCCTTGAGCTGCTGTTTGTGCCTGAAGGGCAGGTCCAGCAGCGATACAAACACACCTGACATATTTGCTCAGCTGTATAACATTGACTGACATACCTTGAGCTTGGCTTTCCTCTCCTTGAGCTGCTGTTTGGGCCTGAAGGGCAGGTCCAGCAGTGATACAAACATACCTGACATATTAGCTCAGCTGTATAACATCGACTGACATACCTTGAGCTTGGCTTTCCTCTCCTTGAGCTGCTGTTTGTGCCTGAAGGGCAGGTCCAGCAGTGATGCAAACACACCTGACATTATAGCTCAGTTGTATAACATCGACTGACATACCTTGAGCTTGGGTTTCCTCTCCTTGAGCTGCTGTTTGTGCCTGAAGGGTGGGTCCAGCAGCGATACAAACACACCTGACATATTTGGTCAGCTGTATAACATCGACTGACATACCTTGAGCTTGGGTTTCCTCTCCTTGAGCTGCTGTTTGTGCCTGAAGGGTGGGTCCAGCAGCGATACAAACACACCTGACATATTTGGTCAGCTGTATAACATTGACTGACATACCTTGAACTTGGCTTTCCTCTCCTTGAGCTGCTGTTTGGGCCTGAAGGGCGGTCCAACAGTGATACAAACACACCTGGCATAATACTCTTTTTATGACATCATTACCCAAAAAGAACTTCGAACAATGACAAAAATATTCTGAAATTCAAATGAGTATCTTGGAAAAGACATAATATAGAAACATCTATTTGAAATACATTGTTTTACATATATTTGCATTTTTACATGTCTCTTATAGTTAATCATTTAGAATGACGAGAACTTCAGAGAATATTCCCAGAAAATTCAAAACATCTCTAATCATTATAGTCATTTCTGATATTTACAGTGCATTATTGAGTCTAATTGTTAAGTTTCACTTTATAATAAATTTTTAAATTTGTTTTTTATTTTAGTTTAACACATACTTGAATATGACATTCAGCTCAGGCTCTTAGCCTGTCATATCCTAAGCCTAAGCTAAGCCATGAAGAGCCAAGCTCTACTGCCCAGCTGCTGTGTCCCCCACCTCGGCCCACTACAGGCGTCAATGGTAGGATACAGTACTGGAGGGTGGTACGTGGTCAGCGTCCCGATTATTCCCGGCCAGTTATGTGGTCTTCACAACCTGGGACCGCTACTTTTCCATCAACTAGCTCCTCAATTGGTCCTCCCTGGACTAACGAGGCTGAGTGCACCCCATGCCAGTCCTCCCAGAGGGGATAAAATCCCCATGCTGGTACCGGGAATTGAACCCAGGTCCTCTGCACTAGAGGCAAGGCCTGTCATGTCCACCCAACATAATTTCTTATACATACATTTTGCTTCTCTATAGCTATTTACCATATAACTAGTATGACAGTGAGGAAGTGATTACCCTCCCCTTATGTAGGACTTACAAGACAGTATCTAGAGTCAGACGTCTGTCAGGGAACACAGGAACCTATGTACCAGAGTGAACACCTGCAAGTATGAGAGTGAGGAAGTGATTACCCTCCCCTTATGTAGGACTTACAAGTCAGTGTCTAGAGTCAGACGTCTGTCAGGGAACACAGGAACCTATGTACCAGACAGAGTGAACACCTGCAAGTATGAGAGTGAGGAAGTGATTACCCTCCCCTTATGTAGGACTTACAAGACAGTGTCTAGAGTCAGACGTCTGTCAGGGAACACAGGAACCTATGTACCAGACAGAGTGAACACCTGCAAGTATGAGAGTGAGGAAGTGATTACCCTCCCCTTATGTAGGACTTACAAGACAGTGTATAGAGTCAGACGTCTGTCAGGGAACACAGGAACCTATGTACCAGACAGAGTGATCACCTGCAAGTATGAGAGTTACATAGGAAGTGATTACCCTCCCCTTATCTAGGACTTACAAGACAGTGTCTAGAGTCAGACGTCTGTCAGGGAACACAGGAACCTATGTACCAAACAGAGTGAACACCTTCAAGTATGAGAGTGAGGAAGAGAAGGATATGAAATGCAGGTGAAATGAATGATTGCAAAGGTGACAATGGAGCAATTGGTGGAATGATTGGCGGGGGAAACCGGGGAAAATCCACCCAGATGCAGCTTCGTCCACCATGAATATCACATGCAGGTCCATGGGATCAAACCTGGGCCACCTAGGTGGTAGGCTAACTCTTAATAGAGATAAACACCAGTAGAAATTATCCTATTACCAATTTTCAACAGTCATCGCCGAGACTAAGAGAGTGTTAAGGCAATGCCACTGAGGATGTTCGACGCAGCTTCGGACGAAACGTCTGGAAGGAGTTTCCTGACTAGACCACGGCCCACAAGCCCAGATTATCAGTTTCTATATGATTTTCTTGTAGGTACAAAGGGTTATGGGAATGTAGAGCATGGCTGACATAGATTATAAATATAAATTTTAGGAAAAACGATCACTGTAGGTTTTGTAACCAAGGGGAGTATACAGTTAATCCTTTACAGGAATTCAGATAAGAGTGTCTTATAGAAAAGATGCGTAATTGTGCGGGATCATCAATAGAAGTGTTTGAGAGGTAGAACTGGAACTTAAAAATTCAATGCCACAGCTGGGATTCGAACCACAGACCCTCCGCCCACCAGGCGGGCGCTCCAACCACCAAGCCACCGCGACAACCTGCCAGAATGACATTGAACTCTCAAACCAGCTCGCACTCCTCCCAGCAAACCACAAAGGCAGTCTCACACTAGAGACAACCACCCCAATGGCGACCCACCACTGCAAGTACCCTATGTCCCGGGACTAAACAACCCTCAGATGGTAATCACCATCTGAATTTTTAAGTTCCGGTTCTACCTCTCAAACAATGCCCACACACGGCTTGTGTGTTTAAAAACACCAACAGTAAGTTTGTTGGCATAAATAAATAATAGAAGTGTGTTGTGATAAAATAAAACATGCACAATTCTTGTAAATTGGTAACAGAAGAAAGAATAAACAATCTGCCAACGATCACGTGGAGAGGAAATAATGCTAAATATATATAAACATGGATATAAATACAGATTAGAGAAAAAAAAAAGATTGTAATGAAAGTGATGCCATATATGCTTCAGGTTGGAGGTGATTAAAAGGAGAAACTTTGCCATGGGAGTAACCTGAATGTTTTCAGATGGTAGTTTTACAAATATGATTAACTAAATTTGTGATTGGTTTCTATTTTAAAACATAAAATAAATTCTAAAGGTTTTAACAAATCTTAGAAACTATGAGCTTCACTTATCTTACTATCTGCTGAAAGTTCAATTCCAGCGCAGACTGCAGTTTCACATTAAATTCTAATGTATCATCAGTGTGAATCTTGTTTATACTGGTCACCATCATAACATCTAAATCACTTAAGTTTTAATGGACTTTTTTTTCAACAAACTTCTGACTAGGCAATGGGTAGTACACTTTCACCGCTTTTTGCTAAACTTTTCATGAGCTTTTTTGAAATAGAAATTACAAAATTATTCCCTCCAATTTTTAAATATGGTGTAGATATGTGGATGACAGTTTTGCTGTGGTCTCTGAGAAACAGATAGATTATGCTTTAAAACTTCTAAATTTACAAGATAAAGCCATACATTACTTTGGAAAATGGGTGCCTTCCGTACCTAGATTTAAAAATTAAAAAACATAACAATAAATTGAATTTTGACATTTATAGAAAATCTACTCATACGATAATTACATAAAAAATTAGAGCTTTAATCCTCTTTCAGATAAATTTACTGTTTTCAGTAGTTCAATTTATAGGTTAATAGATATACCCCTTAATAAGGAAGAATGCAAGAATATAAACACATTAAAACTGCAGTAATTAATGGTTTTAATACAGATTTTATACATAAAAAGGTAGCAAGAGGATTAAGGACTTCACTGTCAAAAATCCAGCATTAGCTAACAACAACATTTAAATATCAAAAGGCTGTTAAAGAAATTTCTACCCTCAAGAAAATAAAATAGGATTGTAGTTTAAAAAGTTTACTTATGATCCTTGGGCTAATAAAAAATTGACAAACTTTTTTTAAAGAATATGGAATAACTTTGGTGCCTCAAAATAAATTTAGAATACAAAATTTACTATATTTTTCTAAATAGGATCAAACTCCAAATTAGAAAAATCTGCCATTTATCAATTTAGCTGTTTGGATTGTGACAGGGTTTAGATTGGTAAAACTAAACGTCATTTAGAAACCAGAATGAAGGAGCATTTTAGAAATATTAAATATAAACAGATTGATAAATCAGTTGTGGAGGATCATTTTTGGTTATTTAATCATTAAATAAATCCAGACGTTAAATTATTAAAACAATTAAATGGATCCATAGTTTAACGGTTTGGGAAAAGATATTCATTTTGAAAAATAGGGATCATGTTAAATAAGGAAAAATTGAAGCTATTAACAGTGAAGCAACAAGATTCTAAAGTAAGAACAAATTAGAAACTTAAAACTTCACTTATCTTAGTATTATTTGCTGCTGACCCTGAGGTTTCAAGCTGTGTCCAGCTCATTCTCTGCACTGGAATTGAGGAACTTTCAACAGATAGTAAGATAACTGAAGGTTATAGTCTCTAAGATTTGTTACAACCTTCACAACCTTCAGTTTGCTCAAAACATAAAATAAAGTTACTTTTAATGAAATTAAGACTTTAATTGGTGAAAATCCTAGCCCTCGCCATTTTGTTTTTATTTGTTACCATAGCTTAATGTGACTCATCATAAACACTGCAACTAATATATGGTAATTCTGGGGGGGGGGGGGCAGGGGAGGTGCCCAACTTACACACTGATTGGAATGGTAGAATCAGATGCTCTAATTCCTGAGCTATCGCACAACATAACTCAACTGACTCACATTTTCCCCACTAAACACACAAAATGTAATGTCATGCTGGCACGTTGCCTCAGTAGCTCAGAGATTAGAGCAACTGGATATCTATGGTTCAAATCCTGCCTATGGCATTGGTCTGAGAGAGTGAAACAACAATTAATTGTCACTTTTCTTTTTGAGTTATGCCGTGCACATTCATGCATATGGACATTTTTCTGAAAATCCTCTTTCTAGAATCAGGGAGTCCCAAAACACATTTCTGCTGAAATCTTGATATTGAACTTCGGGTGGAAAACAATTCTTTCCCTAATTACTATATGTAGTAGAGAAAGTAAAAATGCCTTTTTTTTAAAACTCATAGTTGCGCATATTATAAGCTAAATGTTTGAATGGAATGCAATATTTCCTCTACCTATTATATGTAGGTGATACAGTTTAATACTTACATCAAGAAAACTGTATATTATCAAAACATACAATGTATATCAATATATTTCCTTTTGTGGCATTAAGTATTTCAGAAATGTGTGTTGCCACTGGTTTAAATAATCTAAAACTTTGTCATAAATTGTCTGAAGTACTAAATCACCATTCTTTTGTTTCCTGTGATTCTTATACCCACAAAAATTCTTAGTATGGCTTTCTTCAGTAGGGAAGTAAAGCCAGTGGTCCTATGTCGTAGGTTTACAGCACATAAAAGAACTTCAAGCCTGATAAAGAACACTGAACAAAATTAAAGCCTTTACGTCCAATATAGAATAGGACACTGTGAACCACACAAGTAAAGAACGTACATAAATAAAAACTAAATTTCAATTTCCTCTTGACTTACAAGGAAATGTGTAATGAAACTATTTCTGTAAATATTATTTATTTTGGCCAATAAACTTACTGTTTTTAAACACACAAGCCATGTGTGGGCAATGTTTGAGAGGTAGAACTGGAACTGAAAAATACAATGCCACAGCTGGGATTTGAACCACAGACCCTCTGCTTACCAGGTTGTCACAGTAGCTTAATGGTTAGAGCACCTGCCTGGTGAATGGAGGGTCTGTGGTTCAAATCCCGGCTGTGGTGCTGAATTTTTCAGTTCCAATTCTACCTGTCAAGTATTGTTTTATTTGAGCACATCAATAGCACAGTGGTAGTGCACCTGCCTCTGGCACGGAGGATCTGGGTTCAATCCTCTGCTGGCAGGTCTTGCAGGGGGTGCACTCAGCCTTGTTAGGTCCCGGTGGGGCCAACTGAGAAGCTACTTGATAAAGAAATAGTGACCCCAGGCTGTGAAGGCCGCATAAGTGGCTGGAAGGGCTCAGGGTGCTGACCACATCCCACCCTCCAGTTCTGCCTGAGGTGGGTAGAGGGGGGACGCTGCAGCTGGGTAGTAAGCCTTGGCCTGCAACGGGCCATTGCGGTACGTGTTCTTTTTAACTGTTTTATTTGGCAGTGATATAAGTGGATCCTCTATCTATCCCAACAGCTGATATGGAGGTATTTACCACAGTGTCTGGCTCCAGATCTTTTTTCTGGCGTTTCCTGGATGGACCATCTGGTGAAACAATGGTTTCATTGCGGTCATAGCTCTCAAGGTCATGGTTCATGTTGGGCTGAAGGACTGTCACAATCTTCGCCTGCAAAAGTGATCAATGCAGGTTTAAGAGTTGTTTCTGCAACTATACACATATCAGTATAAGTTTCCACTGGCAGTTATCAGTTTAAGGAAAGACTAAATAGCAAGCTTTTTGTGCAACCTTATAAACTCAAATTTCCTCTTTCCTTTGATATGTTTTATCACCATAGAGACAATACTTATAATGTCAATACACCAGATGAAAGGGAAGTTGTAGTACCAGTGCTGTATCTTTGGCCCAGATGTTTGATAAGAGTAAGAGTGAGTGATGTTTAAGAGCCCGTCGACAAGTTGGTCATTTGCGCCCCAGGGTAAAGAAAGAGATAGTCACATATCAGAATGATCACCTTTAGTAATACTACTGCTGTCAATTTATGCAACAAAGGAAAGTTATTCTCTTTCATTTCAATGGATACATCAACAATTTGATTTCTTGTAACATTTTAATAAATATAGTTTACTGTTGTTGCTTTGAGCTTTGCTACAGGCAACACACAATGCGAAAGAAAAGAAACCAAAACAGGCAAGGTTACAGTGCTACAGTTGTCTGCTAGCACCAATCACAGGTTTTCTGCCCATGTGTGCGCACTGCATTTTCCACTGTTGCCAGATCTGTTGTAAGTGGAGCACGTATCATCAGTAGCTGCATGCTTTAGTTTACTGCAATATCCTTGTTATGGCTAGTGGTTTTTCAGAAAGAGACAGCACATGTATACACAATAGTGGCAAGAGCTGGCAACAGTGCCTCTCTCAGTTGCACCAAATGTCAGAGTCAGTGATGCAATAATGGCAAGAGCAGGCAACACTGCCTCTCTCAGTTGCACCAAATGTCAGAGTCAGTGCTGCAATAATGGCAAGAGCAGGCAACACTGCCTCTCTCAGTTGCAACAAATGTCAGAGTCAGTGATACAGTAATGGTAAGAGCTGGCAACACTGCCTCTCTCAGTTGCACCAAATGTCAGAGTCAGTGATACAGTAATGGCAAGAGCTGGCAACACTGCCTCTCTCAGTTGCACCAAATGTCAGAGTCAGTGATACAGTAATGGCAAGAGCTGGCAACACTGCCTCTCTCAGTTGCACCAAATGTCAGAGTCAGTGATACAGTAGTGGCAAGAGCTGGCAACACTGCCTCTCAGTTGCACCAAATGTCAGAGTCAGTGATACAGTAGTGGCAAGAGCTGGCAACACTGCCTCTCTCAGTTGCACCAAATGTCAGAGTCAGTGATACAGTAGTGGCAAGAGCTGGCAACACTGCCTCTCTCAGTTGTACCAAATGTCAGAGTCAGTGATACAGTAATGGCAAGAGCTGGCAACACTGCCTCTCTCAGTTGCACCAAATGTCAGAGTCAGTGATACAGTAATGGCAAGAGCTGGCAACACTGCCTCTCTCAGTTGCACCAAATGTCAGAGTCGGTGATGCAGTAATGGTAAGAGCTGGCAACACTGCCTCTCTCAGTTGCACCAAATGTCAGAGTCAGTGATACAGTAATGGCAAGAGCTGGCAACACTGCCTCTCTCAGTTGCACCAAATGTCAGAGTCGGTGATGCAGTAATGGCAAGAGCTGGCAACACTGCCTCTCTCAGTTGCACCAAATGTCAGTCAGTGATAAAGTAATGGCAAGAGCTGGCAACACTGCCTCTCTCAGTTGCACCAAATGTCAGAGTCGGTGATGCAGTAATGGCAAGAGCTGGCAACACTGCCTCTCTCAGTTGCACCAAATGTCAGAGTCAGTGATACAGTAATGGCAAGAGCTGGCAACACTGCCTCTCTCAGTTGCACCAAATGTCAGAGTCGGTGATGCAGTAATGGCAAGAGCTGGCAACACTGCCTCTCTCAGTTGCACCAAATGTCAGTCAGTGATAAAGTAATGGCAAGAGCTGGCAACACTGCCTCTCTCAGTTGCACCAAATGTCAGAGTCGGTGATGCAGTAATGGCAAGAGCTGGCAACACTGCCTCTCTCAGTTGCACCAAATGTCAGTCAGTGATAAAGTAATGGCAAGAGCTGGCAACACTGCCTCTCTCAGTTGCACCAAATGTCAGAGTCAGTGATACAGTAATGGCAAGAGCTGGCAACACTGCCTCTCTCAGTTGCACCAAATGTCAGAGTCGGTGATGCAGTAATGGCAAGAGCTGGCAATACTGCCTCTCTCAGTTGCACCAAATGTCAGTCAGTGATAAAGTAATGGCAAGAGCTGGCAACACTGCCTCTCTCAGTTGCACCAAATGTCAGAGTCAGTGCTGCAATAATGGCAAGAGCAGGCAACACTGCCTCTCTCAGTTGCAACAAATGTCAGAGTCAGTGATACAGTAATGGCAAGAGCTGGCAACACTGCCTCTCTCAGTTGCACCAAATGTCAGAGTCAGTGATACAGTAATGGCAAGAGCTGGCAACACTGCCTCTCTCAGTTGCACCAAATGTCAGAGTCAGTGATACAGTAATGGCAAGAGCTGGCAACACTGCCTCTCTCAGTTGCACCAAATGTCAGAGTCGGTGATGCAGTAATGGCAAGAGCTGGCAACACTGCCTCTCTCAGTTGCACCAAATGTCAGAGTCAGTGATAAAGTAATGGCAAGAGCTGGCAACACTGCCTCTCTCAGTTGCACCAAATGTCAGAGTCAGTGATACAGTAATGGCAAGAGCTGGCAACACTGCCTCTCTCAGTTGCACCAAATGTCAGAGTCGGTGATGCAGTAATGGCAAGAGCTGGCAACACTGCCTCTCTCAGTTGCACCAAATGTCAGTCAGTGATAAAGTAATGGCAAGAGCTGGCAACACTGCCTCTCTCAGTTGCACCAAATGTCAGAGTCAGTGCTGCAATAATGGCAAGAGCAGGCAACACTGCCTCTCTCAGTTGCAACAAATGTCAGAGTCAGTGATACAGTAATGGCAAGAGCTGGCAACACTGCCTCTCTCAGTTGCACCAAATGTCAGAGTCAGTGATACAGTAATGGCAAGAGCTGGCAACACTGCCTCTCTCAGTTGCACCAAATGTCAGAGTCAGTGATACAGTAATGGCAAGAGCTGGCAACACTGCCTCTCTCAGTTGCACCAAATGTCAGAGTCGGTGATGCAGTAATGGCAAGAGCTGGCAACACTGCCTCTCTCAGTTGCACCAAATGTCAGAGTCAGTGATAAAGTAATGGCAAGAGCTGGCAACACTGCCTCTCTCAGTTGCACCAAATGTCAGAGTCAGTGATACAGTAGTGGCAAGAGCTGGCAACACTGCCTCTCTCGGTTGCACCAAATGTCAGAGTCAGTGATACAGTAATGGCAAGAGCTGGCAACACTGCCTCTCTCAGTTGCACCAAATGTCAGAGTCAGTGATACAGTAGTGGCAAGAGCTGGCAACACTGCCTCTCTCAGTTGCACCAAATGTCAGAGTCAGTGATACAGTAATGGCAAGAGCTGGCAACACTGCCTCTCTCAGTTGCACCAAATGTCAGTCAGTGATAAAGTAATGGCAAGAGCTGGCAACACTGCCTCTCTCAGTTGCACCAAATGTCAGAGTCAGTGATACAGTAGTGGCAAGAGCTGGCAACACTGCCTCTCTCGGTTGCACCAAATGTCAGAGTCGGTGATGCAGTAGTGGCAAGAGCTGGCAACACTGCCTCTCTCAGTTGCACCAAATGTCAGAGTCAGTGATACAGTAGTGGCAAGAGCTGGCAACACTGCCTCTCTCAGTTGCACCAAATGTCAGAGTCAGTGATACAGTAGTGGCAAGAGCTGGCAACACTGCCTCTCTCGGTTGCACCAAATGTCAGAGTCAGAGATACAGTAGTGGCAAGAGCTGGCAACACTGCCTCTCTCGGTTGCACCAAATGTCAGAGTCAGTGATACAGTAGTGGTACTAGTTACAGATCTCGTTTACAACACATTTTGTAAGCTACATTTTTCTCCATTACCATTTCCTGCAGAGTTGCACGGTATTGGGTAGGGATAGACAGAAAATAAAAATGGTTACCTTAATGTACAGTTAATGAAGCAACAAGCACAAAGTGACTAGTTATCCATCAATGTTTACAAAAGTAACAAATACAAATTAACTAGTGAGTAGTAACAGTTACAAAGTAACAAAAACAGTAACTAAGTTTGAGATAGAATTGGAACTGAAAAATTCAATGCCACAGCTGGGATTTAAAGCACAGACCCTCTGCTTACCAGGCAGGGGCTCTAAAAGCTACTGTGACAACCTGCCAGAATGACATTGGATTCACCAACCAAGAGCGGCGTGCAGTGGTCACAACAATTACCCCAGCTGTATAGGTTACGGAACTGAAAAAATCATCCTATACTTTAAAATAAATAATCCTTATTCCAAAATGGTCAGGTTATAAACAGTAGAGGTATTTGTTATCCTAAATACTTTTCTGATATCTACCATACCCTTAGCTCATTATAACCCATATAAATATATAAAAATGGCCTCTTTTGCATATCGTCTATTATAGTCACTCGCATTCATTTTCGATGAATTCACCTGTCACATTTACTAAATACTTTAACAGAAACACATATAAAACAATGCAATCTTCGCCTTTTAGTTTCCGCTGGGCTCAAACGAACTTTCAAACTTGTGGCAACAACACTATAAGTCTGATCTGATCTGCATGATGACCAACTTATATTTTCCCCTGTTTATTTCCATTTTGTTAATGGGGGTCACTTTCGTAAACAAAAAAAAAAAAAAAAGCATTTAAGTCATTTCGTACTAAAATTGTTTAATGTTAGTTAACAATTTTAAATATATGTACTTTTCATATCATTTGCATTATTGTGCTATGTCCTATAAAAAGACACCATTATTGCAGGGTTGCTACGCTTGCGTGTATGGCTATCTCTCATTCAAGCTTTCCATATCGATATGCAACCGATTGACTAGGCTCTGCTCTATGATGTCAAAGCCTAGCTAGCTGCAATGAAACTGAACTAACCAATCAAATACACACTTGTCTGCTGTCGGTTGGCAACCAGAGCTACGCTGTATGTGTCAATACAGCACTTGTAGGCTAGCTGGTATTGTAAGGAGTATTCCTTTGAAACAAGCCCAGTCGCCAAGAGTAACAGCCACCTAATGGCGGGACGGGAATTTGAATCTTAAGTACCGTAATGTTCAAGTTCGATGTGCGTATTTGATTGAGATATGACAAAATTATTTTAATTTCAAACTTGTAAATAAATCAGTTACCCCAGCAGTGCTGGGGTAGCTGGGGTTGAATGCACACCACTGCCAACCAATTTGTATTTCTCCCGGTAAACCACAAAGGCAGTCTCACATCAGAGACAATTACCCCAATGGTGACTTACTATCGTAAGTACTTTATGTCCCGGGATTAAATAATCTTCAAATGGTAATTATTGTTTATTTATGCCAACAAACTTACGGTTGGTGTTTTTAAACACACAAGCCGTGTGTGGGCAATGTTTGAGAGGCAGAACTGGAACTTAAAAGTTCAATGCCATAGCTGGGATTTGAACCAGACACTCTGCTTACCAGGCGGGAGCTCTAACCATTAAACTACTGTGACAACCTGCCAAATGACATTGAATTCTCAAACCATTTCTGTCATTCTGGCAGGTTGTGACAGTAGTTTAATGGTTAGAGCACCCGTCTAGTAAGTGGAGGGTCTATAGTTGAAATCCCAGCTGTGGCATTGAATTTTTTAAGTTCCAGTTCTGCCTCTAAAATATTAAGCAGTGTTTAATATGTATCTGTATTCTTTCTTATACTCCTGCTACTTTACCAATTTGTAAATTTGTGGCATGTTTGTGTGATCTAGTCATAACTGTTGTCTTTATATGTGTGCTTTTTCTGTAGATTCTGAATGTTACTTTGTAATTAATTCTGGTGAGTTTTAGGCCCAAAAAGATAGTAAATATCTATGTTGTTTCCTAAAGTGAATTTTATGACTGGTCGTTGACATTTTACAACTCTGATTGATTTTCCATATTTGCTTCACTGTACATAGGTTCCAATTATTTCAAATTCATAGAGGAGGTTGCTAGTGACATTCAAAGTTACACTTACCTCTCTATCTCTATCGTTCAATTTCGCTATTTCCAAAAACGCGGCTATTTTCTTCTTCTTTTTCTCCAGTCGCTTCAGTTTCTTTGGTGTGAGAGGTTCCATTTTTTCGTTATCATACATTCTCACCGTGTAGACAATATCACAAATTATGCATCTCTACCGTTGCATGCACTGTAATAGTGTGTGTTCAATATAACATGTCACTGCAATACATATCATGGGGCTCCCCAAAATCAAATAAAAATAAAAAAACTCACTCCTACAAATACCACACTTGCACTTAAATCCACTTGTTACAGAGACAACAAAAAGAGTTTCCACAAACACACCCCCCGCCCCTCAACACAAACAGCCTTTTACATTGAGAAAACATTTTAACCATTTTGTAATTTTTTTTTAATAGTCCATGAAGTCGTCTTCATTCTGAATAAATTTTATTTACTTTTATATAAATGGCAAATCATATAAGTTAGACATAAACTTTAAGTTAAGAGTATGGAATTTCTAAGCCTTCAAATAGCAATGCACATTTCAAACAGCTGACTATCCTGTATTCCTAATTTACCTATAATCAAATGTATTGTGATGCGAGGCTCGGCACATAACCAAGCACCATTGGGACTGGAGTGCTTCATACCACAAGCCCAGCTTGCCGGTCTGGGTGGCTCAGTTGGTTAGACGCTGGCCTACTGATCCCAAGGTCACGGGTTCAAACCTGGCCCAGGCCGATGGTTTTTAAGTGTGCTTAAAAACGACAGCTCCAAGTCAGTAGATTTACTGGCATGTAAAAGAACTCTTGCGGGACAAAATTCCGGCACACCGGCGACGCTGATGTGATCCTGGCAATTGACAGCGTCGTTAAACAAGAAAATAATTTTTTAATTTCACAAGCCCAGCCGGTGAGCAGACAAACGCATTCAAGGTCATTCTGCTTTGTGCAATTGTTTGTGTGTCCGTGACTAACAACAGAAACATCTACATAAAAGGGTTTTCTCCAGTTTTCACCAAAATACAGGAGTGTAACTGGTGGCATGTTTGCCGAGTTCAAGAAAGATCCATATCACATCATCTCCACTATACAAGGAGGCCAGTGAGTTTACTGTTACAGATATTAGTCGCTGTGTGTGTGTGTCATCACGAAAGACACCAGATGACGGCAAGAAGATTCAAGTTTCAAGTGATTGTAACATTGTAGTAAGTGTATGAGAGACAGAGAAAGCAAAGAAAGGACTGAGCAAGGTTATGAGAAAAAAACAGTTGTGAGTTGTAATATCATAAAAGACACTACAGTGTGTTAACATCAGTAAAAGAGAATTGTGTATTTGTGTAATTAGTGTATGAGAGACACAGAAAGTGAAGAAAGGCACTGAAAGGAGTGAGTCAAAGCTATGAATAAGTAAACAGCTGTGAGTTGTAATATCATGAAAGACTATATAGACTGTGTTAGTGACCTGCAGAAAACTATATTTCGAGTAAAATTTTTGGAGACAATAAAGTGGTAGAAAAGTAACTGGACTCTTTTGTCTTTACCACAGTATAATTATTATGGCTATTTTTATTTGATCTGGGCCTATAGTATAATATTATGGGGAAATGCATCTGCAAGGGAAACAGTTTTTTAAAATTCAAAAAAGTATAATATGCATAATGTTATATGCTAGCTTTACAGATTCATGCAAACCATTATTTAAAATATCTGATGTGTTGCACTCACATGACTTTCTCTACTCTTGTATTAACCATTCTTATAAACTCTTATGCCTCTATCTTCTTCGTGTTGAGATAAACATTTGTACAAATTATCTTATTGATTATTTAATTGTAGGTACAAGGGGAATTGTGCGATAATCAAATGTTTTAAAGCTTTGAGATTCTGTTGTCTTTGCACACTTAACATATAAAAAATGAACAAAGATGACCCATTTCACAAAAGTTTTAAGTTTTCTGAAACTCACACATATAACTAGGAATATCTCCGAAATGGTTCACCTTACAACAAAATTTATTTCGACATAAATTGTGTATTTTAGCAAGATCTACATTTTTTGTATATGTACTCAGGGGTCTCCGTCTAGGGGATATGTGAATGGCGACCACAAGGTACCCAAGCTGAGCAGAACATTACTTCCACTTACTGGTGTCTAGGGGATATGTGGATGGCGACCACAAGGTACCCAAGCTGAGCAGAACATTATTTCCACTTACTGGTGTCTAGGGGATATGTGAATAGTGACCACAAGGTACCCAAGCTGAGCAGAACATTACTTCCACTTACTGTTGTGTCTAGGGGATATGTGGATAGTGACCACAAGGTACCCAAGATGAGCAGAACATTACTTCCACTTACTGGTGTACAGGGGATATGTGGATAGTGACCACAAGGTACCCAAGCTGAGCAGAACATTACTTCCACTTACTGGTGTCTAGAGGATATGTGGATAGTGACCACAAGGTACCCAAGCAGAGCAGAACATTACTTCCACTTACTGGTGTCTAGGGGATATGTGGATAGCATCACAAGGTACCCAAGCTGAGCAGAACATTACTTCCACTTACTGGTGTCTAGGGGATATGTGGATAGTGACCACAAGGTACCCAAGCTGAGCAGAACATTACTTCCACTTACTGGTGTCTAGGGGATATGTGGATAGCATCACAAGGTACCCAAGCTGAGCAGAACATTACTTCCACTTACTGGTGTCTAGGGTTATGTGGATAGTGACCACAAGGTACCCAAGCTGAGCAGAACATTACTTCCACTTACTGGTGTCTAGGGGATATGTGGATAGCATCACAGGGTACCCAAGCTGAGCAGAACATTACTTCCACTTACTGGTGTCTAGGGGATATGTGGATAGTGACCCCAAGGTACCCAAGCTGAGCAGAACATTACTTCCACTTACTGGTGTCTAGGGGATATGTGGATAGTGACAACAAGGTACCCAAGCTGAGCAGAACATTACTTCCACTTACTGGTGTCTAGGGGATATGTGGCTAGTGACCACAAGGTACCCAAGCTGAGCAGAACATTACTTCCACTTACTGGTGTCTAGGGGATATGTGGATAGCATCACAAGGTACCCAAGCTGAGCAGAACATTACTTTCACTTACTGGTGTCTAGGGGATATGTGGATAGTGACCACAAGGTACCTAAGCAGAGCAGAACATTACTTCCACTTACTGGTGTCTAGGGGATATGTGGATAGCATCACAAGGTACCCAAGCTGAGCAGAACATTACTTCCATTTACTGGTGTCTAGGGGATATGTGGATAGTGACCACAAGGTACCCAAGCTGAGCAGAACATTACTTCCACTAACTGGTGTCTAGGGGATATGTGGATAGCATCACAAGGTACCCAAGCTGAGCAGAACATTACTTCCACTTACTGGTGTCTAGGGTTATGTGGATAGTGACCACAAGGTACCCAAGCTGAGCATAACATTACTTCCACTTACTGGTGTCTAGGGGATATGTGGATAGCATCACAAGGTACCCAAGCTGACCAGAACATTACTTCCACTTACTGGTGTCTAGGGGACATGTGGATAGTGACCACAAGGTACCCAAGCTGAGCAGAACATTACTTCCACTTACTGGTGTCTAGGGGATATGTGGATAGCATCACAAGGTACCCAAGCTGAGCAGAAAATTACTTCAACTTACTGGTGTCTAGGGGATATGTGGATAGTGACTACAAGGTACCCAAGTTGAGCAGAACATTACTTCCACTTACTGGTGTCTAGGGGATATGTGGATAGTGATCACAAGGTACCCAAGCTGAGTAGAACATTACTTCTACTTACTGGTGTCTAGGGGATATGTGGATAGTGACCACAAGGTACCCAAGCTGAGCAGAACATTACTTCCACTTACTGGTGTCTAGGGGATATGTGGCTAGTCACCACAAGGTACCCAAGCTGAGCAGAACATTACTTCCACTTACTGGTGTCTAGGGGATATGTGGATAGCATCACAAGGTACCCAAGCTGAGCAGAACATTACTTCCAACTGGTGTCTAGGGGATATGTGGATAGCATCACAAGGTACCCAAGCTGAGCAGAACATTACCTCCACTTACTGGTGTCTAGGGGATATGTGGATAGTGACCACAAGGTACCCAAGCTGAGCAGAACATTACTTCCACTTGCTGGTGTCTAGGGGATATGTGGATAGCATTACAAGGTACCGAAGCTGAGCAGAACATTACTTCCACTTACTGGTGTCTAGGGGATATGTGGATAGTGACCACAAGGTACCCAAGCTGAGCATAACATTACTTCCACTTACTGGTGTCTAGGGGATATGTGGATAGCATCACAAGGTACCCAAGCTGAGCAGACCATTACTTCCACTTACTGGTGTCTAGGGGATATGTGGATAGCATCACAAGGTACCCAAGCTGAGCAGAACATTACTTCCACTTACTGGTGTCTAGGGGATATGTGGATAGTGACCACAAGGTACCCAAGCTGAGCATAACATTACTTCCACTTACTGGTGTCTAGGGGATATGTGGATAGCATCACAAGGTACCCAAGCTGAGCAGAACATTACTTCCACTTACTGGTGTCTAGGGGATATGTGGATAGCATCACAAGGTACCCAAGCTGAGCAGAACATTACTTTCACTTACTGGTGTCTAGGGGATATGTGGATAGTGACCACAAGGTACCCAAGCAGAGCAGAACATTACTTCCACTTACTGGTGTCTAGGGGATATGTGGATAGCATCACAAGGTACCCAAGCTGAGCAGAACATTACTTCCACTTACTGGTGTCTAGGGGATATGTGGATAGTGACCACAAGGTACCCAAGCTGAGCAGAACATTACTTCCACTTACTGGTGTCTAGGGGATATGTGGATAGCATCACAAGGTACCCAAGCTGAGCAGAACATTACTTCCACTTACTGGTGTCTAGGGTTATGTGGATAGTGACCACAAGGTACCCAAGCTGAGCAGAACATTACTTCCACTTACTGGTGTCTAGGGGATATGTGGATAGCATCACAAGGTACCCAAGCTGACCAGAACATTACTTCCACTTACTGGTGTCTAGGGGATATGTGGATAGTGACCACAAGGTACCCAAGCTGAGCAGAAAATTACTTCCACTTACTGGTGTCTAGGGGATATGTGGATAGTGACCACAAGGTACCCAAGCTGAGCAGAACATTACTTCCACTTACTGGTGTCTAGGGGATATGTGGCTAGTGACCACAAGGTACCCAAGCTGAGCAGAACATTACTTCCACTTACTGGTGTCTAGGGGATATGTGGATAGCATCACAAGGTACCCAAGCTGAGCAGAACATTACTTCCAACTGGTGTCTAGGGGATATGTGGATAGCATCACAAGGTACCCAAGCTGAGCAGAACATTACTTCCACTTACTGGTGTCTAGGGGATATGTGGATAGTGACCACAAGGTACCCAAGCTGAGCAGAACATTACTTCCACTTGCTGGTGTCTAGGGGATATGTGGATAGCATTACAAGGTACCCAAGCTGAGCTGAACATTACTTCCACTTACTGGTGTCTAGGGGATATGTGGATAGCATCACAAGGTACCCATGCTGAGCAGACCATTACTTCCACTTACTGGTGTCTAGGGGATATGTTGACTACAAGGTACCCAAGCTGAGCAGAACATTACTTCCACTTACTAGTGTCTAGGGGATATGTTGATAGTGACCACAAGGTACCCAAGATGAGCAGAACATTACTTCCACTTGCTGGTGTCTAGGGGATATGTGGATAGCATTACAAGGTACCCAAGCTGAGCTGAACATTACTTCCACTTACTGGTGTCTAGGGGATATGTGGATAGCATCACAAGGTACCCATGCTGAGCAGACCATTACTTCCACTTACTGGTGTCTAGGGGATATGTTGACTACAAGGTACCCAAGCTGTGCAGAACATTACTTCCACTTACTAGTGTCTAGGGGATATGTTGATAGTGACCACAAGGTACCCAAGATGAGCAGAACATTACTTCCACTTACTGGTTTCTAGGGGATATGTGGATAGAGACTACAAGGTACCCAAGCTGAGCAGAACATTACTTCCACTTACTGGTGTCTAGGGGATATGTGGATAGTGACCACAAGGTACCCAAGCTGAGCAGAACATTACTTCCACTTACTGGTGTCTAGGGGATATGTGGATAGCATCACAAGGTACCCAAGCTGAGCAGACCATTACTTCCACTTACTGGTGTCTAGGGGATATGTGGACTACAAGGTACCCAAGCTGAGCAGAACATTACTTCCACTTACTGGTGTCTAGGGGATATGTGGATAGTGACCACAAGGTACCCAAGATGAGCAGAACATTACTTCCACTTACTGGTGCCTAGGGGATATGTGGATCGCAACACAAAGCACCCAAGCTGAGCAGAACATTACTTCCACTTACTGATGTCTAGGGGATATGTGGATAGTGACCACAAGGTCCTCAAGCTGAGCAGAACATTACTTCCACTTACTGGTGTCTAGGGGATATGTGGATAGTGACCACAAAGTACCCCAGCTGAGCAGAACATTACTTCCACTTACTGGAGTCTAGGGGATATGTGAATAGTGACCACAAGGTACCCAAGCTGAGCATAACATTATTTCCACTTACTGGTGTCTAGGGGATATGTGGATAGTGACCACAACGTACTCAAGCTGAGCAGAACATTACTTCCACTTACTGATGTCTAGGGGATATGTGGATAGTGACTACAAGGTACCCAAGCTGAGCAGAACATTACTTCCGCTTACTGGTGTCTAGGGGACATGTGGATAGTGACCACAAGGTACCCAAGCTGAGCAGAACATTACTTCCACTTACTGATGTCTAGGGGATATGTGGATAGCATCACAAGGTACCCAAGCTGAGCAAAACATTACTTCCACTTACTGGTGTCTAGGGCATATGTGGATAGCATCACAAGGTACCCAAGCTGAGCAGAACATTACTTCCACTTACTGGTGTCTAGGGGATACGTGGATAGCATCACAAGGTACCCAAGCTGAGCAGAACATTACTTCCACTTACTGGTGTCTAGGGGATATGTGGATAGCATCACAAGGTACCCAAGCTGAGCAGAACATTACTTTCACTTACTGGTGTCTAGGGGATATGTGGATAGTGACCACAAGGTACCCAAGCAGAGCAGAACATTACTTCCACTTACTGGTGTCTAGGGGATATGTGGATAGCATCACAAGGTACCCAAGCTGAGCAGAACATTACTTCCACTTACTGGTGTCTAGGGGATATGTGGATAGTGACCACAAGGTACCCAAGCTGAGCAGAACATTACTTCCACTTACTGGTGTCTAGGGGATATGTGGATAGCATCACAAGGTACCCAAGCTGACCAGAACATTACTTCCACTTACTGGCGTCTAGGGGATATGTGGATAGTGACCACAAGGTACCCAAGCTGAGCAGAACATTACTTCCACTTACTGGTGTCTAGGGGATATGTGGATAGTGACCACAAGGTACCCAAGCTGAGCAGAACATTACTTCCACTTACTGGTGTCTAGGGGATATGTGGCTAGTGACCACAAGGTACCCAAGCTGAGCAGAACATTACTTCCACTTACTGGTGTCTAGGGGATATGTGGATAGCATCACAAGGTACCCAAGCTGAGTAGAACATTACTTCCAACTGGTGTCTAGGGGATATGTGGATAGCATCACAAGGTACCCAAGCTGAGCAGAACATTACTTCCTCTTACTGGTGTCTAGGGGATATGTGGATAGTGACCACAAGGTACCCAAGCTGAGCAGAACATTACTTCCACTTGCTGGTGTCTAGGGGATATTTGGATAGCATTACAAGGTACCCAAGCTGAGCTGAACATTACTTCCACTTACTGGTGTCTAGGGGATATGTGGATAGCATCACAAGGTACCCATGCTGAGCAGACCATTACTTCCACTTACTGGTGTCTAGGGGATATGTTGACTACAAGGTACCCAAGCTGAGCAGAACATTACTTCCACTTACTAGTGTCTAGGGGATAAGTTGATAGTGACCACAAGGTACCCAAGATGAGCAGAACATTACTTCCACTTCTGGTTTCTAGGGGATATGTGGATAGAGACTACAAGGTACCCAAGCTGAGCAGAACATTACTTCCACTTACTGGTGTCTAGGGGATATGTGGATAGTGACCACAAGGTACCCAAGCTGAGCAGAACATTACTTCCACTTACTGGTGTCTAGGGGATATGTGGATAGCATCACAAGGTACCCAAGCTGAGCAGACCATTACTTCCACTTACTGGTGTCTAGGGGATATGTGGACTACAAGGTACCCAAGCTGAGCAGAACATTACTTCCACTTACTGGTGTCTAGGGGATATGTGGATAGTGACCACAAGGTACCCAAGATGAGCAGAACATTACTTCCACTTACTGGTGCCTAGGGGATATGTGGATCGCAACACAAAGCACCCAAGCTGAGCAGAACATTACTTCCACTTACTGATGTCTAGGGGATATGTGGATAGTGACCACAAGGTCCTCAAGCTGAGCAGAACATTACTTCCACTTACTGGTGTCTAGGGGATATGTGGATAGTGACCACAAGGTACCCCAGCTGAGCAGAACATTACTTCCACTTACTGGAGTCTAGGGGATATGTGAATAGTGACCACAAGGTACCCAAGCTGAGCAGAACATTATTTCCACTTACTGGTGTCTAGGGGATATGTGGATAGTGACCACAACGTACTCAAGCTGAGCAGAACATTACTTCCACTTACTGATGTCTAGGGGATATGTGGATAGTGACTACAAGGTACCCAAGCTGAGCAGAACATTACTTCCGCTTACTGGTGTCTAGGGGACATGTGGATAGTGACCTCAAGGTACCCAAGCTGAGCAGAACATTACTTCCACTTACTGATGTCTAGGGGATATGTGGATAGCATCACAAGGTACCCAAGCTGAGCAGAACATTACTTCCACTTACTGGTGTCTAGGGGATATGTGGATAGCATCACAAGGTACCCAAGCTGAGCAGAACATTACTTCCACTTACTGGTGTCTAGGGGATATGTGGATAGCATCACAAGATACCCAAGCTGAGCAGAACATTACTTCCACTTACTGGTGTCTAGGGGATATGTGGATAGTGACTACAAGGTACCCAAGCTGAGCAGAGCATTACTTCCACTTACTGGTGTCTAGGGGATATGTGGATAGTGAGCACAAGGTGCCCAAGATGAGCAGAACATTACTTCCACTTACTGGTGTCTAGGGGATGTGTGGATAGCATCACAGGGTACCATAGCTTAGCAGAACATTACTTCCACTTACTGGTGTCTAGGGGATATGTGAATAGTGACCACAAGGTACCCAAGCTGAGTAAAACATTACTTCCACTTACTGATGTCTAGGGGATATGTGGATAGTGACCACAAGGTACTCAAGCTGAGCAGAACATTACTTCCACTTACTGGTGTCAAGGGAATATGTGGATAGTGACCACAAGGTACTCAAGCTGAGCAGAACATTACTTCCACTTACTGATGTCTAGGGGATATGTGGATAGTGACCACAAGGTACTCAAGATGAGCAGAACATTACTTCCACTTACTGGTGTCTAGGGGATATGTGGATAGTGACCACAAGGTCCCGAGCTGAGCAGAACATTACTTCCACTTACTGGTGTCTAGGGGATATGTGGACTACAAGGTACCCGAGCTGAGCAGAACATTACTTCCACTTATTGGTGTCTAGGGGATATGTGGATAGCATCACAAGGTACCCAAGCTGAGCAGAACATTACTTCCACTTACTGGTGTCTAGGGGATATGTGGATAGTGACCACAAGGTACCCAAGCTGAGCCGAACATTACTTCCACTTACTGGTGTCTAGGGGATATGTGGATAGCATCACAAGGTACCCAAGCTGAGCAGACCATTACTTCCACTTACTGGTGTCTAGGGGATATGTGGACTACAAGGTACCCAAGCTGAGCAGAACATTACTTCCACTTACTGGTGTCTAGGGGATATGTGGATAGTGACCACAAGGTACCCAAGATGAGCAGAACATTAGTTTCACTTACTGGTGCCTAGGGGATATGTGGATCGCAACACAAAGTACCCAAGCTGAGCAGAACATTACTTCCACTTACTGATGTCTAGGGGATATGTGGATAGTGACCACAAGGTCCTCAAGCTGAGCAGAACATTACTTCCACTTACTGGTGTCTAGGGGATATGTGGATAGTGACCACAAGGTACCCCAGCTGAGCAGAACATTACTTCCACTTACTGGAGTCTAGGGGATATGTGAATAGTGACCACAAGGTACCCAAGCTGAGCAGAACATTATTTCCACTTACTGGTGTCTAAGGGATATGTGGATAGTGACCACAAAGTACTCAAGGTGAGCAGAACATTACTTCCACTTACTGATGTCTAGGGGATATGTGGATAGTGACTACAAGGTACCCAAGCTGAGCAGAACATTACTTCCGCTTACTGGTGTCTAGGGGATATGTGGAGAGTGACCACAAGGTAGCCAAGCTGAGGAGAACATTACTTCCACTTACTGATGTCTAGGGGATATGTGGATAGCATCACAAGGTACCCAAGCTGAGCAGAACATTACTTCCACTTACTGGTGTCTAGGGGATATGTGGATAGCATCACAAGGTACCCAAGCTGAGCAGAACATTACTTCCACTCACTGGTGTCTAGGGGATATGTGGATAGCATCACAAGTTACCCAAGCTGAGCGGAACATTACTTCCACTTACTGGTGTCTAGGGGATATGTGGATAGTGACTACAAGGTACCCAAGCTGAGCAGAGCATTACTTCCACTTACTGGTGTCTAGGGGATATGTGGATAGTGACCACAAGGTACCCAAGCTGAGCAGAACATTACTTCCACTTGCTGGTGTCTAGGGGATATGTGGATAGCATTACAAGGTACCCAAGCTGAGCTGAACATTACTTCCACTTACTGGTGTCTAGGGGATATGTGGATAGCATCACAAGGTACCCATGCTGAGCAGACCATTACTTCCACTTACTGGTGTCTAGGGGATATGTTGACTACAAGGTACCCAAGCTGAGCAGAACATTACTTCCACTTGCTAGTGTCTAGGGGATATGTTGATAGTGACCACAAGGTACCCAAGATGAGCAGAACATTACTTCCACTTACTGGTTTCTAGGGGATATGTGGATAGAGACTACAAGGTACCCAAGCTGAGCAGAACATTACTTCCACTTACTGGTGTCTAGGGGATATGTGGATAGTGACCACAAGGTACCCAAGCTGAGCCGAACATTACTTCCACTTACTGGTGTCTAGGGGATATGTGGATAGCATCACAAGGTACCCAAGCTGAGCAGACCATTACTTCCACTTACTGGTGTCTAGGGGATATGTGGACTACAAGGTACCCAAGCTGAGCAGAACATAACTTCCACTTACTGGTGTCTAGGGGATATGTGGATAGTGACCACAAGGTACCCAAGATGAGCAGAACATTAGTTCCACTTACTGGTGCCTAGGGGATATGTGGATCGCAACACAAAGTACCCAAGCTGAGCAGAACATTACTTCCACTTACTGATGTCTAGGGGATATGTGGATAGTGACCACAAGGTCCTCAAGCTGAGCAGAACATTACTTCCACTTACTGGTGTCTAGGGGATATGTGGATAGTGACCACAAGGTACCCCAGCTGAGCAGAACATTACTTCCACTTACCTGAGTCTAGGGGATATGTGAATAGTGACCACAAGGTACCCAAGCTGAGCAGAACATTATTTCCACTTACTGGTGTCTAAGGGATATGTGGATAGTGACCACAAAGTACTCAAGGTGAGCAGAACATTACTTCCACTTACTGATGTCTAGGGGATATGTGGATAGTGACTACAAGGTACCCAAGCTGAGCAGAACATTACTTCCGCTTACTGGTGTCTAGGGGATATGTGGAGAGTGACCACAAGGTACCCAAGCTGAGCAGAACATTACTTCCACTTACTGATGTCTAGGGGATATGTGGATAGCATCACAAGGTACCCAAGCTGAGCAGAACATTACTTCCACTTACTGGTGTCTAGGGGATATGTGGATAGCATCACAAGGTACCCAAGCTGAGCAGAACATTACTTCCACTTACTGGTGTCTAGGGGATATGTGGATAGCATCACAAGGTACCCAAGCTGAGCGGAACATTACTTCCACTTACTGGTGTCTAGGGGATATGTGGATAGTGACTACAAGGTACCCAAGCTGAGCAGAGCATTACTTCCACTTACTGGTGTCTAGGGGATATGTGGATAGTGACCACAAGGTACCCAAGCTGAGCAGAACATTACTTCCACTTGCTGGTGTCTAGGGGATATGTGGATAGCATTACAAGGTACCCAAGCTGAGCTGAACATTACTTCCACTTACTGGTGTCTAGGGGATATGTGGATAGCATCACAAGGTACCCATGCTGAGCAGACCATTACTTCCACTTACTGGTGTCTAGGGGATATGTTGACTACAAGGTACCCAAGCTGAGCAGAACATTACTTCCACTTGCTAGTGTCTAGGGGATATGTTGATAGTGACCACAAGGTACCCAAGATGAGCAGAACATTACTTCCACTTACTGGTTTCTAGGGGATATGTGGATAGAGACTACAAGGTACCCAAGCTGAGCAGAACATTACTTCCACTTACTGGTGTCTAGGGGATATGTGGATAGTGACCACAAGGTACCCAAGCTGAGCAGAACATTACTTCCACTTACTGGTGTCTAGGGGATATGTGGATAGCATCACAAGGTACCCCAGCTGAGCAGACCATTACTTCCACTTACTGGTGTGTAGGGGATATGTGGACTACAAGGTACCCAAGCTGAGCAGAACATTACTTCCACTTACTGGTGTCTAGGGGATATGTGGATAGTGACCACAAGGTACCCAAGATGAGCAGAACATTACTTCCACTTACTGGTGCCTAGGGGATATGTGGATCGCAACACAAAGCACCCAAGCTGAGCAGAACATTACTTCCACTTACTGATGTCTAGGGGATATGTGGATAGTGACCACAAGGTCCTCAAGCTGAGCAGAACATTACTTCCACTTACTGGTGTCTAGGGGATATGTGGATAGTGACCACAAGGTACCCCAGCTGAGCAGAACATTACTTCCACTTACTGGAGTCTAGGGGATATGTGAATAGTGACCACAAGGTACCCAAGCTGAGCAGAACATTATTTCCACTTACTGGTGTCTAGGGGGTATGTGGATAGTGACCACAACGTACTCAAGCTGAGCAGAACATTACTTCCACTTACTGGTGTCTAGGGGATATGTGGATAGTGACCACAACGTACTCAAGCTGAGCAGAACATTACTTCCACTTACTGATGTCTAGGGGATATGTGGATAGTGACTACAAGGTACCCAAGCTGAGCAGAACATTACTTCCGCTTACTGGTGTCTAGGGGACATTTGGATAGTGACCACAAGGTACCCAAGCTGAGCAGAACATTACTTCCACTTACTGATGTCTAGGGGATATGTGGATAGCATCACAAGGTACCCAAGCTGAGCAAAACATTAGTTCCACTTACTGGTGTCTAGGGCATATGTGGATAGCATCACAAGGTACCCAAGCTGAGCAGAACATTACTTCCACTTACTGGTGTCTAGGGGATATGTGGATAGCATCACAAGGTACCCAAGCTGAGCAGAACATTACTTCCACTTACTGGTGTCTAGGGGATATGTGGATAGCATCACAAGGTACCCAAGCTGAGCAGAACATTACTTCCACTTACTGGTGTCTAGGGGATATGTGGATAGTGACTACAAGGTACCCAAGCTTAGCATAGCATTACTTCCACTTACTGGTGTCTAGGGGATATGTGGATAGTGAGCACAAGGTGCCCAAGATGAGCAGAACATTACTTCCACTTACTGGTGTCTAGGGGATGTGTGGATAGCATCACAGGGTACCATAGCTTAGCAGAACATTACTTCCACTTACTGGTGTCTAGGGGATATGTGAATAGTGACCACAAGGTACCCAAGCTGAGTAAAACATTACTTCCACTTACTGATGTCTAGGGGATATGTGGATAGTGACCACAAGGTACTCAAGCTGAGCAGAACATTACTTACACTTACTGATGCCTAGGGGATATGTGGATAGTGACCACAAGGTACCCAAGCATAGCAGAACATTACTTACACTTAATGATGTCTAGGGGATAAGTGAATAGTGACCACAAGGTACTCAAGCTGAGCAGAACATTACTTCCACTTACTGGTGTCAAGGGAATATGTGGATAGTGACCACAAGGTACTCAAGCTGAGCAGAACATTACTTCCACTTACTGATGTCTAGGGGATATGTGGATAGTGACCACAAGGTACCCAAGATGAGCAGAACATTACTTCCACTTACTGGTGTCTAGGGGATATGTGGATAGTGACCACAAGGTCCCGAGCTGAGCACAACATTACTTTCACTTACTGGTGTCTAGGGGATATGTGGACTACAAGGTACCCGAGCTGAGCAGAACATTACTTCCACTTATTGGTGTCTAGGGGATATGTGGATAGCATCACAAGGTACCCAAGCTGAGCAGAACATTACTTCCACTTACTGGTGTCTAGGGGATATGTGGATAGTGACCACAAGGTACCCAAGCTGAGCCGAACATTACTTCCACTTACTGGTGTCTAGGGGATATGTGGATAGCATCACAAGGTACCCAAGCTGAGCAGAACATTAGTTCCACTTACTGGTGCCTAGGGGATATGTGGATCGCAACACAAAGTACCCAAGCTGAGCAGAACATTACTTCCACTTACTGATGTCTAGGGGATATGTGGATAGTGACCACAAGGTCCTCAAGCTGAGCAGAACATTACTTCCACTTACTGGTGTCTAGGGGATATGTGGATAGTGACCACAAGGTACCCAAGCTGAGCCGAACATTACTTCCACTTACTGGTGTCTAGGGGATATGTGGATAGCATCACAAGGTACCCAAGCTGAGCAGACCATTACTTCCACTTACTGGTGTCTAGGGGATATGTGGACTACAAGGTACCCAAGCTGAGCAGAACATTACTTCCACTTACTGGTGTCTAGGGGATATGTGGATAGCATCACAAGGTACCCAAGCTGAGCAGAACATTACTTCCACTTACTGGTGTCTAGGGGATATGTGGATAGCATCACAAGGTACCCAAGCTGAGCGGAACATTACTTCCACTTGCTGGTGTCTAGGGGATATGTGGATAGTGACTACAAGGTACCCAAGCTGAGCAGAGCATTACTTCCACTTACTGGTGTCTAGGGGATATGTGGATAGTGACCACAAGGTACCCAAGATGAGCAGAACATTACTTCCACTTACTGGTGTCTAGGGGATGTGTGGATAGCATCACAGGGTACCATAGCTTAGCAGAACATTACTTCCACTTGCTGGTGTCTAGGGGATATGTGAATAGTGACCACAAGGTACCCAAGCTGAGTAAAACATTACTTCCACTTACTGATGTCTAGGGGATATGTGGATAGTGACCACAAGGTACTCAAGCTGAGCAGAACATTACTTACACTTACTGATGCCTAGGGGATATGTGGATAGTGACCACAAGGTACCCAAGCATAGCAGAACATTACTTACACTTAATGATGTCTGGGGGATATGTGAATAGTGACCACAAGGTACTCAAGCTGAGCAGAACATTACTTCCACTTACTGGTGTCTAGGGGATATGTGGATAGTGACCACAAGGTACCCCAGGTGAGCAGAACATTACTTCCACTTACTGGTGTGTAGGGGATATGTGAATAGTGACCACAAGGTACCCAAGATGAGCAGAACATTACTTCCACTTACTGGTGTCAAGGGAATATGTGGATAGTGACCACAAGGTACTCAAGCTGAGCAGAACATTACTTCCACTTACTGATGTCTAGGGGATATGTGGATAGTGACCACAAGGTACCCAAGATGAGCAGAACATTACTTCCACTTACTGGTGTCTAGGGGATATGTGGATAGTGACCACAAGGTCCCGAGCTGAGCACAACATTACTTCCACTTACTGGTGTCTAGGGGATATGTGGACTACAAGGTACCCAAGCTGAGCAGAACATTACTTCCACTTATTGGTGTCTAGGGGATATGTGGATAGCATCACAAGGTACCCAAGCTGAGCAGAACATTACTTCCACTTACTGGTGTCTAGGGGATATGTGGATAGTGACCACAAGGTACCCAAGCTGAGCCGAACATTACTTCCACTTACTGGTGTCTAGGGGATATGTGGATAGCATCACAAGGTACCCAAGCTGAGCAGAACATTACTTCCACTTACTGGTGTCTAGGGGATATTAGGATAGTGACCACAAGGTACCCAAGCTGAGCAGAACATACTTCCACTTACTGGTGTCTAGGGGATATGTGGATAGCATCACAAGGTACCCAAGCTGAGCAGATCATTACTTCCACTTACTGGTGTCTAGGGGATATGTGGACTACAAGGTACCCAAGCTGAGCAGAACATTACTTCCACTTACTGGTGTCTAGGGGATATGTGGATAGTGACCGCAAGGTACCCAAGATGAGGAGAACATTACTTCCACTTACTGGTGTCTAGGGGATATGTGGATAGTGACCACAAGGTACCCAAGCTGAGCAGAACATTACTTCCACTTACTGATGTCTAGGGGATATGTGGATAGTGACCACAAGGTAGCCAAGCTGAGCATAGCATTACTTCCACTTACTGATGTCTAGGGGATATGTGGATAGTGACCACAAGGTACTCAAGCTGAGCAGAACATTACTTCCACTTACTGGTGTCTAGGGGATATGTGGATAGTGACCACAAGGTACCCAAGCTGAGCATAGCATTACTTCCACTTACTGATGTCTAGGGGATATGTGGATAGTGACTACAAGGTACCCAAGCTGAGCAGAACATTACTTCCACTTATTGGTGTCTAGGGGATATGTGGATAGCATCACAAGGTACCCAAGCTGAGCAGAACATTACTTCCACTTACTGGTGTCTAGGGGATATGTGGAAAGTGACCACAAGGTACCCAAGCTGAGCCGAACATTACTTCCACTTACTGGTGTCTAGGGGATATGTGGATAGTGACCACAAGGTACCGAAGCTGAGCAGAACATTACTTCCACTTACTGGTGTCTAGGGGATATGAGGATAGTGACCACAGGGTACCCAAGCTGAGCAGAACATTACTTCCACTTACTGGTGTCTAGGGGATATTTGGATAGGATCACAAGGTACCCAAGCTGAGCAGATCATTACTTCAACTTACTGGTGTCTAGGGGATATGTGGACTACAAGGTACCCAAGCTGAGCAGAACATTACTTCCACTTACTGGTGTCTAGGGGATATGTGAATAGTGACCACAAGGTACCCAAGATGAGCAGAACATTACTTCCACTTACTGGTGTCTAGGGGATATGTGGATAGTGACCACAAGGTACCCAAGCTGAGCAGAACATTACTTCCACTTACTGGTGTCTAGGGGATATGTGGATAGCATCACAAGGTACCCAAGCTGAGCAGAACATTACTTCCACTTACTGATGTCTAGGGGATATGTGGATAGTGACCACAATGTACTCAAGCTGAGCAGAACATTACTTCCACTTACTGGTGTCTAGGGGATATGTGGATAGTGACCACAAGGTACCCCAGGTGAGCAGAACATTACTTCCACTTACTGATGTCTAGTGGATATGTGGATAGTGACTACAAGGTACCCAAGCTGAGCAGAACATTACTTCCACTTACTGGTGTCTAGGGGATATGTGGATAGTGATCACAGGGTACCCAAGCAGAGCAGAACATTACTTCCACTTACTGGTGTCTAGCGGATATGTGGATAGTGACTACAAGGTACCCAGGCTGAGCAGAACATTACTTCCATCCACTTACTGGTGTCTAGGGGATATGTGGATAGTGATCGCAAGGTACCCAAGCAGAGCAGAACATTACTTCCACTTACTGGTGTCTAGGGGATATGTGGATAGTGATCACAAGGTACCCAAGCTGAGCAGAACATTACTTCCACTTACTGGTGTCTAGGGGATATGTGGATAGCATCACAAGGTACCCAAGCTGAGCAGAACATTACTTCCACTTACTGGTGTCTAGGGGATATGTGGATAGTGACTACAAGGTACCCAAGCTGAGCATAGCATTACTTCCACTTACTGGTGTCTAGGGGATATGTGGATAGTGAGCACAAGGTGCCCAAGATGAGCAGAACATTACTTCCACTTACTGGTGTCTAGGGGATGTGTGGATAGCATCACAGGGTACCATAGCTTAGCAGAACATTACTTCCACTTACTGGTGTCTAGGGGATATGTGAATAGTGACCACAAGGTACCCAAGCTGAGTAAAACATTACTTCCACTTACTGATGTCTAGGGGATATGTGGATAGTGACCACAAGGTACTCAAGCTGAGCAGAACATTACTTACACTTACTGATGCCTAGGGGATATGTGGATAGTGACCACAAGGTACCCAAGCATAGCAGAACATTACTTACACTTAATGATGTCTAGGGGATATGTGAATAGTGACCACAAGGTACTCAAGCTGAGCAGAACATTACTTCCACTTACTGGTGTCAAGGGAATATGTGGATAGTGACCACAAGGTACTCAAGCTGAGCAGAACATTACTTCCACTTACTGATGTCTAGGGGATATGTGGATAGTGACCACAAGGTACCCAAGATGAGCAGAACATTACTTCCACTTACTGGTGTCTAGGGGATATGTGGATAGTGACCACAAGGTCCCGAGCTGAGCACAACATTACTTTCACTTACTGGTGTCTAGGGGATATGTGGACTACAAGGTACCCGAGCTGAGCAGAACATTACTTCCACTTATTGGTGTCTAGGGGATATGTGGATAGCATCACAAGGTACCCAAGCTGAGCAGAACATTACTTCCACTTACTGGTGTCTAGGGGATATGTGGATAGTGACCACAAGGTACCCAAGCTGAGCCGAACATTACTTCCACTTACTGGTGTCTAGGGGATATGTGGATAGCATCACAAGGTACCCAAGCTGAGCAGAACATTAGTTCCACTTACTGGTGCCTAGGGGATATGTGGATCGCAACACAAAGTACCCAAGCTGAGCAGAACATTACTTCCACTTACTGATGTCTAGGGGATATGTGGATAGTGACCACAAGGTCCTCAAGCTGAGCAGAACATTACTTCCACTTACTGGTGTCTAGGGGATATGTGGATAGTGACCACAAGGTACCCAAGCTGAGCCGAACATTACTTCCACTTACTGGTGTCTAGGGGATATGTGGATAGCATCACAAGGTACCCAAGCTGAGCAGACCATTACTTCCACTTACTGGTGTCTAGGGGATATGTGGACTACAAGGTACCCAAGCTGAGCAGAACATTACTTCCACTTACTGGTGTCTAGGGGATATGTGGATAGTGACCACAAGGTAGCCAGGAGGAGCAGAACATTACTTCCACTTACTGGTGCCTAGGGGATATGTGGATCGCAACACAAAGTACCCAAGCTGAGCAGAACATTACTTCCACTTACTGATGTCTAGGGGATATGTGGATAGTGACCACAAGGTCCTCAAGCTGAGCAGAACATTACTTCCACTTACTGGTGTCTAGGGGATATGTGGATAGTGACCACAAGGTACCCCAGCTGAGCAGAACATTACTTCCACTTACTGGAGTCTAGGGGATATGTGAATAGTGACCACAAGGTACCCAAGCTGAGCAGAACATTATTTCCACTTACTGGTGTCTAAGGGATATGTGGATAGTGACCACAAGGTACTCAAGGTGAGCAGAACATTACTTCCACTTACTGATGTCTAGGGGATATGTGGATAGTGACTACAAGGTACCCAAGCTGAGCAGAACATTACTTCCGCTTACTGGTGTCTAGGGGATATGTGGAGAGTGACCACAAGGTACCCAAGCTGAGCAGAACATTACTTCCACTTACTGATGTCTAGGGGATATGTGGATAGCATCACAAGGTACCCAAGCTGAGCAGAACATTACTTCCACTTACTGGTGTCTAGGGGATATGTGGATAGCATCACAAGGTACCCAAGCTGAGCAGAACATTACTTCCACTTACTGGTGTCTAGGGGATATGTGGATAGCATCACAAGGTACCCAAGCTGAGCGGAACATTACTTCCACTTGCTGGTGTCTAGGGGATATGTGGATAGTGACTACAAGGTACCCAAGCTGAGCAGAGCATTACTTCCACTTACTGGTGTCTAGGGGATATGTGGATAGTGACCACAAGGTACCCAAGATGAGCAGAACATTACTTCCACTTACTGGTGTCTAGGGGATGTGTGGATAGCATCACAGGGTACCATAGCTTAGCAGAACATTACTTCCACTTGCTGGTGTCTAGGGGATATGTGAATAGTGACCACAAGGTACCCAAGCTGAGTAAAACATTACTTCCACTTACTGATGTCTAGGGGATATGTGGATAGTGACCACAAGGTACTCAAGCTGAGCAGAACATTACTTACACTTACTGATGCCTAGGGGATATGTGGATAGTGACCACAAGGTACCCAAGCATAGCAGAACATTACTTACACTTAATGATGTCTGGGGGATATGTGAATAGTGACCACAAGGTACTCAAGCTGAGCAGAACATTACTTCCACTTACTGGTGTCTAGGGGATATGTGGATAGTGACCACAAGGTACCCCAGGTGAGCAGAACATTACTTCCACTTACTGGTGTGTAGGGGATATGTGAATAGTGACCACAAGGTACCCAAGATGAGCAGAACATTACTTCCACTTACTGGTGTCAAGGGAATATGTGGATAGTGACCACAAGGTACTCAAGCTGAGCAGAACATTACTTCCACTTACTGATGTCTAGGGGATATGTGGATAGTGACCACAAGGTACCCAAGATGAGCAGAACATTACTTCCACTTACTGGTGTCTAGGGGATATGTGGATAGTGACCACAAGGTCCCGAGCTGAGCACAACATTACTTCCACTTACTGGTGTCTAGGGGATATGTGGACTACAAGGTACCCAAGCTGAGCAGAACATTACTTCCACTTATTGGTGTCTAGGGGATATGTGGATAGCATCACAAGGTACCCAAGCTGAGCAGAACATTACTTCCACTTACTGGTGTCTAGGGGATATGTGGATAGTGACCACAAGGTACCCAAGCTGAGCCGAACATTACTTCCACTTACTGGTGTCTAGGGGATATGTGGATAGCATCACAAGGTACCCAAGCTGAGCAGAACATTACTTCCACTTACTGGTGTCTAGGGGATATTAGGATAGTGACCACAAGGTACCCAAGCTGAGCAGAACATTACTTCCACTTACTGGTGTCTAGGGGATATGTGGATAGCATCACAAGGTACCCAAGCTGAGCAGATCATTACTTCCACTTACTGGTGTCTAGGGGATATGTGGACTACAAGGTACCCAAGCTGAGCAGAACATTACTTCCACTTACTGGTGTCTAGGGGATATGTGGATAGTGACCGCAAGGTACCCAAGATGAGGAGAACATTACTTCCACTTACTGGTGTCTAGGGGATATGTGGATAGTGACCACAAGGTACCCAAGCTGAGCAGAACATTACTTCCACTTACTGATGTCTAGGGGATATGTGGATAGTGACCACAAGGTAGCCAAGCTGAGCATAGCATTACTTCCACTTACTGATGTCTAGGGGATATGTGGATAGTGACCACAAGGTACTCAAGCTGAGCAGAACATTACTTCCACTTACTGGTGTCTAGGGGATATGTGGATAGTGACCACAAGGTACCCAAGCTGAGCATAGCATTACTTCCACTTACTGATGTCTAGGGGATATGTGGATAGTGACTACAAGGTACCCAAGCTGAGCAGAACATTACTTCCACTTATTGGTGTCTAGGGGATATGTGGATAGCATCACAAGGTACCCAAGCTGAGCAGAACATTACTTCCACTTACTGGTGTCTAGGGGATATGTGGAAAGTGACCACAAGGTACCCAAGCTGAGCCGAACATTACTTCCACTTACTGGTGTCTAGGGGATATGTGGATAGTGACCACAAGGTACCGAAGCTGAGCAGAACATTACTTCCACTTACTGGTGTCTAGGGGATATGAGGATAGTGACCACAAGGTACCCAAGCTGAGCAGAACATTACTTCCACTTACTGGTGTCTAGGGGATATTTGGATAGGATCACAAGGTACCCAAGCTGAGCAGATCATTACTTCAACTTACTGGTGTCTAGGGGATATGTGGACTACAAGGTACCCAAGCTGAGCAGAACATTACTTCCACTTACTGGTGTCTAGGGGATATGTGAATAGTGACCACAAGGTACCCAAGATGAGCAGAACATTACTTCCACTTACTGGTGTCTAGGGGATATGTGGATAGTGACCACAAGGTACCCAAGCTGAGCAGAACATTACTTCCACTTACTGGTGTCTAGGGGATATGTGGATAGCATCACAAGGTACCCAAGCTGAGCAGAACATTACTTCCACTTACTGATGTCTAGGGGATATGTGGATAGTGACCACAATGTACTCAAGCTGAGCAGAACATTACTTCCACTTACTGGTGTCTAGGGGATATGTGGATAGTGACCACAAGGTACCCCAGGTGAGCAGAACATTACTTCCACTTACTGATGTCTAGTGGATATGTGGATAGTGACTACAAGGTACCCAAGCTGAGCAGAACATTACTTCCACTTACTGGTGTCTAGGGGATATGTGGATAGTGATCACAGGGTACCCAAGCAGAGCAGAACATTACTTCCACTTACTGGTGTCTAGGGGATATGTGGATAGTGACTACAAGGTACCCAGGCTGAGCAGAACATTACTTCCATCCACTTACTGGTGTCTAGGGGATATGTGGATAGTGATCGCAAGGTACCCAAGCAGAGCAGAACATTACTTCCACTTACTGGTGTCTAGGGGATATGTGGATAGTGATCACAGGGTACCCAAGCAGAGCAGAACATTACTTCCACTTACTGGTGTCTAGGGGATATGTGGGTAGTGATCACAGGGTACCCAAGCAGAGCAGAACATTACTTCCACTTACTGGTGTCTAGGGGATATGTGGATAGTGATCACAAGGTACCCAAGCTGAGCAGAACATTACTTCCACTTACTGGTGCCTAGGGGATATGTGGATAGTGACCACAAGGTACCCAAGCTGAGCAGAACATTACTTCCACTTACTGGTGTCTAGGGGATATGTGGATAGCATCACAAGGTACCCAAGCTGAGCAGAAAATTACTTCAACTTACTGGTGTCTAGGGGATATGTGGATAGTGACTACAAGGTACCCAAGTTGAGCAGAACATTACTTCCACTTACTGGTGTCTAGGGGATATGTGGATAGTGATCACAAGGTACCCAAGCTGAGTAGAACATTACTTCTACTTACTGGTGTCTAGGGGATATGTGGATAGTGACCTCAAGGTACCCAAGCTGAGTAGAACATTACTTCCACTTACTGGTGTTTTGCTCCTCACTGTAACTTTTGTGTCTGACCTTACCTTGGTCATCTCTTGTTCTCTTCCTACCCCAATGCTGTTATGGTTCCTGAGGGCTAGGGAGTCTTTATTTTTCCCACTTCTCCATTTCTTTACTTTCTCTATAAAACCTTAACCGCTAACATGCTGACCTGTCATGGCATGTAATACGTCCTCTGGTTGGTAATCAGAGGATATGGTCGGTGAATTTACTTTGATAACTCTCCCAGTCAGGTCAGTGAGATCCGTAAACCAACGACAGATGTGGTCCTCCAGACATTCTGGGGGTTGTGAGAGAGCGATGTGACTGCCAAAACATAAAAATATGGTGCTCTCTAAGAAAACGGTTACTATTACTGCTAAGTCTCTTCAATATTTTTGAAATATGACTCAAGGGGTAAAATGTTCCGGAGTTAAAATAGTCCCCCATTCGGATCTCCGGGTGGGGACTACTTCTCGAGAACCAAAACATTATATTAATGGAAGATCTAACATCAGAATTCTACAATGGAACGCAGGTGGTCTCACCCAAACAAAAAGAGTAGAACTGAATTAAATGGTATTTGACTATAACATAGATACGAGGGTGGGTCAATAAGTAATACCTCCTATTTTTTTTTCCTTAAATAAGTTAGTTATGTGAAAAATTTGAATTTGGCGCAAATCCTCAAACCTTCTTCTCCAATCCCCTGCAGTAGTAACTTCCTAAGTCATCAGGTGGCAGCACTGCATCCTCTTGCAAAATGGCTGACATCGACATTCGTATTAGACAGCGTTCTGTGATTGAATTTTTGACTGCAGAAGGTGAAACGCCAATTCGCATTCACAAAAGGCAAAAAAATGTGTATGGTGATGCAACGGTGGATGTCAGCAGTGTTAGATGATGGGTTCATCGCTGTAACGAAGCTGAAGGGCAAACACTATTGGCAGCGGCAGGCCTGTGACTCCATGCAACATTCAGCAAGTCGATGAGATCATTCGTGGTGATCGCCGGATAACAACAGGTGGATTGTGTCGCATTACCTCCCTCAGTAAAGGCAGTGTGATGACGATTATTCAACAACTGGGTTACTCAAAAGTTTGTTCACGTTGGGTACCAAGAATGTTAACTGCCCAAAACAAAGAAACAAGGAAAATAATAGCCTCCGAACACTTGCAGCGCTTCAATTTGGAGGGAGAGGAGTTTCTGGAAAAAATTATTACTAGAGACGAAACGTGGGTTCATTTTTTGAACCTGAATCAAAGCGGCAGTCAATGGAATGGCATCACTGTGAATCACAACGGTGTAACCTTGGCGCTACACTAACTACTTAAGAGTCAAATAAAGTGTGATTGGCGCTAACTGGTGTTCTCATTTGTTACACTAGTGTCAGCAGTGGGATATGAAGTCCACAATAACATAAAGCTTGAAAAATCATTGGAAAGTATGGAGAAAATGAAACTGAGAATGTAGAATATGGAGATGGAAATGAAATTTGAATTCAAGAATAAAAATTATTGAATGGACAAGATGGGAAGGGGAATAATCATAGTGAGCTCTGTGATGGAAGAAATCAAGATGCAAATGCGCAATTTAAAGATGGAGCTATCATGTAAAATTGACAAGCAATTGGCTAATGTAAACAGAACTGTGAAAGAGCTTGGCAGAAAGACTGAAGATCTTCACCAACCCATTCATGTCTCAAAAGAAGGGTCAATGGTAGCACCAAGCAACTGAACGTCATGATGGAACAAATGCTAAACGGAAGCTTTAAAGAGTTAAAGGTCATGGTGCCAGAGTGCAACACTACATTTTGAATTTAGAACCTTTACTTTTTCGGACAATTCATATACCGAAAGCTATTTCCATAAACTTGTTTGGATCCCTGTCACTAAACATAACAGGAAATCACTCGAAGTGAACACATTCACAAAAGCTGCAGTATTTATTCAGGAAGAGCCAACCAACCCTTAATGACTCTGGCAGTGACTAACAGTAATGTGGTCCTGTGGTATCAAAATACAGTAAAGGCCTGACTATTCATCTGCTATTTGGGCACATTTCTACTGAAAGTGCCTTATTTCTGGTACTTGCTGAGAGAGGGGTCAACTATAATGACTCGCCGCATGCCAGAGTACTGCTTCCATTGTTATAGCCTGCCTTTTTTGTGAAAACAAGCTCAGTTTTCTCAGTTTAATCAGTGTGTACATGTTAAAAGAGTCGATAATTTAAAAGAAGTTTGTATAAGAAATGGTGAAACAATGGGGGAAAAAAGACACATGTTGACACTAAAGCTAGAATTACACTTAGCGAACAAAGATTAGAGAAACGGGGAAGCTCTGAAAAATTAAGTACAGATTATGGGACTGGAGGCAATGTTCTGGACATTAAAAACAATAAGTGGGAAATAAAAGGATTTGTCAGGAATTGTCATTTTAATTCCAATTGCTATGTGTAAGAGTATGAGCTCTTCTCTGATGCAGAGCAACATCATGGACTAAATATTTAAATAAGTAGCCCTACAAGAACAGAGCTTGGATAAACTTTAACACAATAGATACATGCTTGAAAATACATGTTATGGCATGTTCAATATCCCTTAGCTCTGATGTTGGACCAAATGAACAGGCAAATAAAATAAGCTTTCTTTTCAAACGTTTTCTATTCATGTGTATTGTACCTTAAAAACATTAAATTACAGGTTTTTTGATTTTCTCCCCTACCCCATTACTCTGAATAATCGATTTAACTGTGAAGCCCGACTTCCCGCTACAACGTCTAGGTTAGTGTTCGTATATGAACGGGATGATATTGAAATATGGCCCAAGTTAGTAGGTTGGTCGACTGTTTCTAAATAATTACCGAAATGTATCTTATCTATGTCCATCAATCCAATAATCAATCATGAAATCATGTTGGATTTCTTCACGGCGTTTTCGAACCAACATTACTTCACACATGTTGCGGTGTAGCATGAGATCACTGTAAGATTGACAATGGCACGGATGACTTAAAAGACAACCAACAATTACGATTGATTTCAGGGGTGCCATAACAATTTAATTAAATTCCATTTCATCATATATTTGATAAATTTGTTGCATTTGGATTTAGCATTTCTATTGAGGTTATGTAGCTAGGTAAGATTTGAACTTTTAACTTTAAATGTTGTATGAAGAACCATACGTATATTGACTTACCTACAGTTAGAAAAACTGAAGAGACTTTGGACGTTTATATATTGGCTTCTGAACGCAAGGTGTAGCGTTATGAGTTTAAGTAAATTATTTTATTACATGTTCTTCTTGCTTGCAAGCCCATGATACACTTTCGGAAGACAAATTCCCTGCCAATTCCCTTTCTTGAGAAGCCATGTTAGCCACTACAAATATATAGCATTGCCATCTAGGAGAAGCTCAGAAATGCAATATGGATGTTGCGGTGTTAAGTGTTGTGGTGGATATTAATTTAAATTAGATGAGTAGAAAGTGTGTGAAGAAATTTTGGTAAAGATGACGCTAGATTTCCGGTGTATTTGTCGACTATGTTTAGCTGAAAACGATTCTCTGATGCCCATTTTCAGAGATGAGTCCAGTGACATTATGCCAACATTGACTTCCAAAATAAAGAGTTTTGCACCGCTTTTAGAGGTGCGTTTTGTTAAGCAAGATGTAGTATTCACGGCTAAAATAATTATTTATGGTAGAAATGTTAATATTAATCTTTATCTTGGGTTAAACAGCTGTTTGCTGGAGACGGGCTACCGGATCAAGTCTGTCAAAAGTGTGTCGTTCAAGTTGATGTGTCCTACAAATTTAAACTTCAGTGCGAAACTTCTGATGCAACTCTGAGGAAATATGTCGCAGATCAGTGCATTGCTGTAAGTTAACAGTACGAAGGTATTATTGCTGCTAAACTAGATTAAATTAGACCACCCTAACCTACAAGTGCATACGATTCTCTTGAAGTCCGATGCGCTGCGATCAAATTAATTTAATGAACGTATTTGCTGAACAAATATGTTAATAGTATGTAGAACTGTACATTTGTGTATCCATATAAATACAGTTTATTATTGGTTCTGTTTTAACAGCAAAATCCACACGACATCCTCGTCACAGTCCTTGAAAGTGATAGCACAGAAACAAGGAATGGGACAAAGAACGAGGTGAAAGAAGAAGTAGAAGAGTTTGATGCTGGAGGACAAAGGTTTGCTATACAACATACTGATGGGTAATTTTCATAAGTAGTGGATTTATATTCAAATGCCTTGCAATAAAAATGCTGGACAGCTGTATGGAAACAGCAGAAGCAGGGATATCTAGCGGAGAGATGTGATACAATACCCTGTACCTCTTCCAGGGTTTGTAAAGAGCAAGGAGAATAGAAACTACTGTTACAGAGAGAAATAGTGTTGGTTTGTTTATAGTGGTTGTATGTCCAATGTTATCTTGGACACCGAAATTCATTCACAATTGAAAAGCATTATTCTTCCAGATTGACATAAGCTACAAAACATGGTAAAGCTGGTCTACTTACCTTCTCTATAAAATGTTAAAAATAGCAAAAAAGTAATGAAAATACACATAAAATACCACAAATACACAGTCTTCTTCTCGTTAACACAGTCTACAGTCTTTCAGGCTATCATAAGTCACAACTTTTACTTTTCATAACCTTGCTCGGTCCTTTTAGTGGTGGTTGGTTGGCATCTAATGTTAAACGCTTGATAATGAAATAATTTGTTTTCTTGCACTGCAATATTTAGTGTTTCATATGGTGTGTAATAAACAAATTGTAACTGTTAAGCAGTGGACTTAGTATTTGGCAGTTACGTTACCAGGATATTGGAAAGTATTTATATGAAAGAAATTGAACTGATCCCCAAGGCCCCGAATTGTTTAATACCATTAGGGTCAAAGAAAACAAGAATTGAGTCAAGAGAGACTGGATAGGAAAGTTTAAAGAGGGAGTTGGTTTAGGAAGGGGAAGAAATAGCAAATCAGTCAGTGACTCGCCAAACTGGCCAGTGCTTATTGGTGAGCAGCCCTTCCCTCTAGTTCATCACCAGATCGGTTCCGTTAAGTCTTCAAATTTAGAAGGGATTAAAGGGTCTCCCTTCTGTTAATAACAAAATTAATAATTAAATATTAATAATAATATTCAGTTAATTTTTAGAAGGAATCAAAAGGTCTCCTCCCTGTTATTAACAAAAATACTTCTACAGCCAGTCCTTTTAGTGTCTTTCTTCACTTTCTCTGTCTCTCAAGTACTAATTACAATGATGTAATCACTCATGACACTCATTGGATCTTCTTATGATGCACAGCTGTCTCACACTCGCTATTACACTGATCGTCTGATGTCTGTAACTCACTCACTTGCTCTTCTCTGGCCTCCTTGTGAATGTTCTAGAAACCCCTTTTGTTTCTGCACTTTGATTGTTGACGGTCATGTACACACAGTGTCTTTGCCCGCTTGCTGGCACAGCATGTGATGTGAAGTACCTTGGCACCGTCTGTCTTTCGTTGTGTGTCAAGCCTGATGCCACAATACATTTAAATAAACATTAATGCAAAGTTTGAGAGGTAGAACTGGAACTTAAAAATTCAATGCCACAACTGCGATTTGAATCACAGTTCCAGTTCTACCTCTCAAACTTTGCCCACACACGGCTTGTGTGTTTAAAAACACCAACAGTAAGTTTGTTGGCATAAATAAATAATAATTAATGCAAAGACTTATCAGTTGTATAAAAGCATTTTACGATATTTGTTGAAACAGTGAATAGATTTTATATTTTTTATTTCAGCAGGCAATTTGCAGCAAAGTTTAATGCCTCTAATAAAAGGTATTTTCAAATAATTTTTTGTTGTGTGTCGTCATATGTAATTTGCTTTTTCTCTTGTATAATAATAATGAATCTCAAAATTCATGGTAAAATCTTTGATATGTGCGTGCATTTGTACAATTGTTTTCTATAAATACATACAGGTAATAACAAAATGTTGAATTCTTTAAAGTATGGTTTGTAGTCAACAACAGAAGGTAAACCGAGTGTAATTTTAATCATGCTTTTTTCTAATTTGAATGTTTTAATTCACTATTCCCCCACAATGATATTCTATATGAGATTAGTGAGCAAAATTTGGCGAAATTCTGACCCTGAAAATTGATTCACAACCACTACAATTGGGAGTTAGAAAGTGTGGTATTGCGCTCCAGGAAGGAGAAAAGCTGCAGAAGAAATCAGTTAGCATTGTAGTTTTGCACCTCCCATCATGAACCTGACTGACGATGCTGACTGCTGGAGCCTGGCGTGGCACTAATGTTGTCATCTGCTATGTTCCCCAACTCATATATGTTTATGCAGCACTCTATATAAAACTTCCCGCAAAATAGTGAAGTTTCAAATGTTGTTTACATTTATATGTAAAAATAAAATCCATTTAAAAACACTTGGGCTCAAAAAAAAAAAAAAAGAAAGAAAGAAAAGAACTGACCTTGTAAATTTGTATTAATAAAATGCAACTAATGTCATTGGTTTTCTGTTTCAAAAGAGGATGCATTCACCATAGATTATTTTCTTTTTTTAATTTATTATTTAAAGTCGGTTCAACACAAAAGTCATATTGCGACTAAACATTGAGATAAAAAAAGAAGGAAAAAAAAAATAAAAAAAAGATACACCGATACATTGTTTTCAATCAGTAAGATACATGAATTATTATTTATTTATGCCAACAAACTTACTGTTGGTGTTTTTAAACACACAAGCCGTGTGTGGGCAAAGCTTGAAAGGTAGAACTGGAACTGTGGTTAGAGGAGCCGCCTGGTAAGCGGAAGGTCTGTGGTTCAAATCCCAGTTGTGGCATTGAATTTTTAAGTTCCAGTTCTACCTCTCAAAAATCATTAAACATGTTGCTATAAATGTACCGACTACATACAGCAGTGTTGAGTGAGTACTGTATATTGCCATGAGACTCTAATGACACTCTTGTTTTCATTCACAAGAACTTTCATGTTTTAATACATATTGTGACTATCATTCCTATAAAACCAGAGGATCACACCTCAATAACCAAAGCAATAAACTCTGTTATCATATTATATTAAACCAAAAATTCTCTATCTTCCTTTCATAGAAGTTTGAAAACAGTGTTGTAATTAATTTAATTTAAAAGGTGAGTTAATTAATAACACTGAACTTTAGAAATTAGATCCAAGGAACACGTTAGAAACATTAAGAGCAAACAATTAGAAAAATCAGCGGTTGCATTTCACTTTTGGACAAAAAATCATGACATAAAGCTAGAACTGAAACTTCTTAAACACATAACCGGAAAACAAGAACTGTCCACATGGGAACAAATCTTTATTTTAAAAAATAGAAACCGAGTATTTAATTTCGACATTCCTCAGAGAGACATTTTCAGTAAGTTCATCGAACCGCCACCAGAAGAAACACCAGAAGAAGCATCACCATCTGCACCATCAAGCACCATGGAAACCCAGTTATTGTCCGGTTGATAATGGAGGAAAGTTAACCTTCGAAACGCGTCCCGGAAAATATGTTGTAAGTGTTGTTCAGTGTAATTAATTAACTCGCCTTTTAAATCAAAAATTCTCTACTTAGAACAAGCTACCGGGTAACTAAAAAACTCTTGAATCAAACACAGTTTAAACAAAAAGTTAATAATTATCTCATAACTCACCTATTCTACAGTATTAATGAATTCATTATTACTCTATTGCACACTTTATATAAGCTTTACTTATAAGTATGTATGTAATGGAATCCTTGGACATAATTTTCACCAACATGGATTCGTCTGATTGACTTGAAACTTTGCACACATATCAAAGATGGATGAGAATACAATAATATCTTGAATTTGTCTTAATGTACTGATCAGGATCTTCAGGATAAAAATTGACTAAGCTGAATTTATCAATGCAAAGAATCTGTTGTTTTCTAGTGCCTTGCATCTGGCAATGAAGCCATTAGCATTCGTGCTTTCCAATACTTTTGAACTGTAGTTTCTTCTGATCTTAATGCTTCACAGGTCTTCAAGTGGTCTTCGTTCATTTCTGCTGGATCGTTACACAGGACACATATTGGTGAAGCTGAGATACCTATTCTGTAGAGATGACTTGCTAAGCAGTCGTGATTTGTCAATAGTTGGAAGGCTGCAACCGCTGTTTTCCTTGGTCTCTGGGGGATTATATCTGGGTTGGAAAGTAGTGTAATCCATTTTTTATCTTTCGCATTTGTTTCTATTTCTTAAAGGTATGAGTGAGAAAATTATTTAATGATCAAGCGTTTTATTGAGGAATATGAGAAATTGAATTTAGACTTTTGTTTTATTGTTGTGCCTTTCTTTGCAAGTGGGTCTGCAGCTTCATTCCCCATGACTCCACAGTGTGCTGGAATCCATTGGAGATGAACAGTCTTATTAACATTTTGTAGCATTCTCTAATTTGTGTTGACTTCTTTGTAGTATTTGAACATATTCCCTGAATTGCAGCTTTAGAATCCGAAAGAATTACTGCCTTGTTAAATTTATTTAAGGGAAGATTTAATAATTGTCGGAGAGCAATGTGCATAGCCTCTATTTCTCCATCATAATTTGTTGTGTCTCTGCCAACAGAATGATAAAAGGAAAAATGTGAACACGTAACTCCAGCTCCAGTAAGGTTCTCCGTGGAGGATCCATCAGTATATATGTGCAGCCATTCTTCTGTGGGATATCTAGTATTGATTGTTTCCAGAGCTAGAAGTTTTTGTATTTCTTTTGGTGTGTCTGATTTACTTATTTCCTCTATTAATTCCAAACTGAAGGTAGGTTGCAATAATTCCAATGGATTTTCTCTTATAAGTAGAATCTTGTGATGCAATTTTCACCAACTTAGAGTCGTCTGATTGACTTGAAAATTTGCACACATGCCAAGGACCTATGACAATACAATAACAATATCATGACTTTGTCCTAATGTCCTGACCAGGATTATCTGTAAAAAAATAACATGCACCCTGAAAATAGCTTTAATTAAATATATATATATTGGATGATGTAGATGTCCAGAGAGAGGACCTGAAAGGAACACGAGATCCAGGGAAAATATCGCAGACCTAAGTTCACACAGGGCCAATACACCCACAACAGCTGGTAGTTTAGAAATCGACTTGTTACACTGGACAAAGGAATTAAATTGCTTGAAAATATTGAAAAAGAGATGCCTCAGATAGGACCTGAGAGGGACACGAGATTTCGGGGGAAGGATTGCGAATCATAATTTACCCTTGGCCAGGGAGTGCACAACAGCTGATAGTGTAGTTAAAACACTAATTGTAATCTAATATTGTTACAAAAAAAAGTGATTAGAAAATTTAAAAAAAAGGAAAGAAATTGGATGAAATTTCGAATTCATAAGCTTTAAAAAGATTTAAAATTAAAAATAAATTATGGATTAAAAAATTAAAAAAAAAGTGCTGTTATAACAAACCAAACTAAAAGGCAGAAAATAAAGTATGGAGAGTCTGTTCTACAGTGATATAAAGCCAACTAATTCATTCTATTTTGTAATAAGTTTAAAATTAAAAACTAATTTATATTAACAAAATAATAAATTATATGTACAAATGCGTCAAATGTTATAAATAGTTCATTGGCAGCTATTTATAAAAGTAAAGATATGATGAAAATATCTGAAAGGTACCCCGTGCTTTTTTCCAATAACGTTTATTATTTGCTTAATATGAATTGGTTTTATTTTAAACTTATTACAACATTTTGAAATATAATGAACTAGTTGGCTTTATATCGCTGTAGAACAAAGTCTTCATACTTAAAAATGATTTTCTACTGTTTAGTTCGGTTTGTTATAAAAGTGTGTTTCTTTTTAGGTTTTTTGAAGTATAATTTATTTTACTACACTAGTACTTACGCTCATGTAAATAATTTGTAATCTTATGTAAGTTTCTGTTAAATTGTACATATTCATTGTAAGTTTTATCGTAGACAAATGTGATTTGTTATTTGCTGGTCTAATTTGCTCATGATATAGAGAATGTTGGTGCGTTACAGATCATGCAGCGAGGACAGCTACTCCGAGGCATGGACTGAGGACAAGAAAGATGAGCCACCCCCCAAGAAACGAAATAAACTTAAGGTCCCCAAGAAGCAGCCTCACAGAACAAAAACGGCCCTGAAGAAAACCCCCAAGGCTAAGCAGCGCAAGGTTGGTAAAGGTGCCAACACGGACGCTAAAGATGGGATAAAGACAGAAAATGCAGAAAGTGAAAGTGCAACTGACGTGAAGTGCGAGGAGGAGAAGCAAGAACGTAAAGTGTTCCAGTGCAATGACTGTGGCAAAGACTTTGCAAAGAAGACACAGTTAGCCCTGTACATGAGCGGCCACACAGGGGCCAAGCCCTTTGTATGTCCACAGTGTGGTCGCACATTTGCCAGTCGCATCAACCTCAAGAAGCATGTGTTCACACATACAGGACAGAAACCTTATCTTTGTACAGGTTGTGGCATCTCGTTTGGTAGAATTGACACGTTACCTAAGCACATGCGGTCGCACACAGGGGAACGTCCATTCCATTGTAACATATGTGGCTCTGCGTTTGCACGCCGATCTACATTCACCAATCATGTACGCACTCACAGCGGGTAGAAGCCATACCTTTGTACCGAGTGTGGCTGGAGATGTGTGCAGAGCTATGACCTGAAGAAACACATGCGTTGTCATACAGGTATTGTTTTGCTACTAGTGACAATACCAAACTAAGCACTTGAATACCTGGAGTCAGTCTTGAGCAATGAATGTCTTGCACTATAGTGGACGAGTTGTAACTTTACACTTCTTCTGCTGTCCTTGTCTAGCATGGGCTATGGAAAATCCTTGTGTTTCTTTCCTTGAAATGGTCAGTGACATTTAAAGCCCTATTGTATTCCCTAATTACCTACAGTGGTATGAGGGTAAGTAGGTTTACTCTATAAGAGGGATGGCTTAGTAAGAGATGGTGACTATTTGTTTTGTTTTCTAATAAGCAAGTGCCAAGTTATACCTTGTCCAGTATACTGATGCAGTGCTTGGCAGCTTATGGTCTCTTTATAGTAGTAGCTTGGAGGGAGTTGTTCCAATTTTTTGGGCGAAGGAGCAGATGATGATTCAAACTATGCCAGTACACTCTTATCTGCAAGCAAGCCTCCTCTCAGCTAAACTGGAAGCCATGACATTGGTAGCTGTCAATGCAAGATTTGACTCTCCTACACTGCAGAAGTCTGTGCTATAGAGCCCAAAGGGCCTACTTTGTTATAAGCTTTTTGAGGTTAGGAGGGTAAAGTTGTTGCCAAAGCATGCTAGGCCACGTAACCTATGAAGAATGAATATTGCACAATTGTAACATATAGGAAGCATTTACTTGATATTACAAGCGTATGTTCATCATGGGTCTCATGGTCTGTCATTTCTGTAATTGCAACCTTGCTTCACTCCTATACTTATGCATATTCTTTGGCTATGCATGTTGTATTATTTGCATTTGTCACCTGTTTGTGGAGTTTGTTGTCTCCCTATGGCTAGTTTAGTGAGATTGTGCGACACGTGGATGCTTTCACAGCAACATTACCCTTCTGAACTCAAGCACATAGATTTACATGTATGCAGTAACCACATACCTTTATCACAGAAGGTGTTGGAAATTATGTCCTTGTGTATCTCTCACAGCTTTTAACATTTCCATTAACATGCATTAATTTTTCTAAAATTGCAGTAATTTCTCTTCTGATATTGTCTTCCAGTTCTTCCATCGTATGTGAGTTGTTCTGATACACTTTACTTTGTAAGTTCCCTCATAAATAAAAGTTACATACTGTAAAGTCTGTGGATTGTGGTGGCCATAGTCCTTCACTGAAGTCCCTATCTTAAACAATTTCCACAATTTCAACAAGAGGGCGGCCTTGTGGTCGAGCGATAAACCGTTTGCCAATCACCAGGGACCTGCATGTGATATTCACGGTGGAGAAGTGGCATCTGGGCAGGTATTCACCAGGTTCTCAGGTTTCCCCCACCACTCATTCTGCCAATTGCTTTTGCCTGCATTTCATATTCTGTTCCTCACTCTCATACTTGCAGGTGTTCACTGGTATACAGATTCCTGTGTTCCCTGACACTACGCACTGGCTTGTAAGTCCTACATAAGGGGAGGGTAATCACTTCCTCACTCTCATACTTGCAGGTGTTCACTCTGTCTGGTACATAGGTTCCTGTGTTCCCTGACAGACGTTTGACTCTAGACACTGTCTTGTAAGTCCTGCATAAGGGGAGGGTAATCACTTCCTCACTCTCATACTTGCAGGTGTTCACTCTGTCTGGTACATAGGTTCCTGTGTTCCCTGACAGACGTCTGACTCTAGACACTGTCTTGTAAGTCCTACATAAGGGGAGGGTAATCACTTCCTCACTCTCATACTTGCAGGTGTTCACTCTGGTACATAAGTTCCTGTGTTCCCTGACAGACGTCTGACTCTAGACACTGTCTTGTAAGTCCTACATAAGGGGAGGGTAATCTCTTCCTCACTCTCATACTTGCAGGTGTTCACTCTGTCTGGTACATAGGTTCCTGTGTTCCCTGACAGACGTCTGACTCTAGACACTGTCTTGTAAGTCCTACATAAGGGGAGGGTAATCACTTCCTCACTCTCATACTTGCAGGTGTTCACTCTGGTACATAGGTTCCTGTGTTCCCTGACAGACGTCTGACTCTGGACACTGTCTTGTAAGTCCTACATAAGGGGAGGGTAATCACTTCCTCACTCTCATACTTACAGGTGTTCACTCTGTCTGGTACATAGGTTCCTGTGTTCCCTGACAGACGTCTGACTCTAGACACTGACTTGTAAGTCCTACATAAGGGGAGGGTAATCACTTCCTCACTCTCATACTTGCAGGTGTTCACTCTGGTACATAAGTTCCTGTGTTCCCTGACAGACGTCTGACTCTAGACACTGTCTTGTAAGTCCTACATAAGGGGAGGGTAATCTCTTCCTCACTCTCATACTTACAGGTGTTCACTCTGTCTGGTACGTAGGTTCCTGTGTTCCCTGACAGGCAGCATTTATCAATTTAGCTGTTTGGATTGTGATAAGATTTATATTGGTAAAACTAAACGTCATTTAGAAACCAGAATAAAAGAGCATTTTAGAAATATTTAATACAAACAAACTGAGAAATCAGCTGTGGCAGATCATTTTTAGTCATTTAATCATGAAATTAATCCAGAAGTTAAATTATTAAAACAATTAAGTGGACCTAAAGATTTAATGGTTTGGGAAAAAATATTTATTTTAAAAAACAGGAACCGTGTTATGAACTTTGAATTATCGCCTATAGATTGTATTTATAGATTTTTTGTTTTCAGAGATTAGTGATTAAAATGAACATCTGTAGTTTTGGTAACAAATTTGTTTGTATAGCTTTGAGAATGAGTTGGAGTAAACTCGAAACTTTAGTTAGCAATTTGCATGAAAAGCTTGCAACATAACTAAGATAAGTGAAGTTTTTAGTTTCTAATTTGTTCTTACTTTAGAATGAGGAATATATTACAATACTTGACATACTCTACTCTCTCCCATGAATCTAAGAGGTTACAGTAGTGGCATGCTATTTTTCAGTATTTCTTATGCACTGAAATGCTTAAGTCCTGATTGCTTATCAAGTTGCAACAATTATGGAATAAAATACTGCATGTTTGGTGACATCTAGCTGTGGAATAATGAAATTTCATACTGGATTTGTGGCACCAATTCAGAATTCATTAAGTGGTGTTTGTGTTTTATGATTAAACTCTTATGCATTTTTGCAAGCTCTGCAGCAGTGTTTGTATGTCCATGTGCAGCACCATGCTATTGAAGTGTTGGGCCTCATTTTCACTTCGTCGGCATTACTGAAGTGCCTTCCAGCCAAGTGTTGTTTCAACTTGGGGAAGCAAGTGGTAGTCACTGGGCACTAAGGGTGGAAGGGTGATGATGTCCATGGTAGGACGAGTGTTATCATGGAGAAGGCTTATGCCCTTGCTCAACATTCCACTTCTTCAGTTCTGAATCATCTGTCTTGTCGACATTTATCGTTGTCCCAGGATCCATAAAGTCGACCAACAATATTCCTTTTTGATCCCAGAACACAGTTGCCATGACTTTACTGGCAGATTGTGTTCTTTTGAATTTTCACGGCTTGGGCAAATCATAAAGCCACCGCTCACGTGATTGTTGTTTGGTCTCAGATGTGAAGCGGAAATCCCCGTTTCATCACCCGTAACTATTGAATCCAAAAGGTTGTTATTTTCATCTGCATAGCGTGGAAGAAATTGGCGGGAAGTTTCAGCACATTGCCTTTTGTGATCTTCTGTCAGCATTCTTGGGACCCAACTTATGCACACCTGGTGAAATTTCAACACTTCAAAGTCCGGTGAAGATGCTTAGAGAAATCTCAGGGAAAACAATGAAGAACTTATTGAGAGTGATTTGCAATCTTGAAGCGTGATTTGTTCAACCTTTGCAATTATTTCGTCAGGAATTGATGGTCTGCTTCTTTCCCCATCAGGAATTTCTGTACAACCATTTACAAATTCTCTACACCACTTGTGGACATTTTTGATATCCATACAAGACTCTCCATACATTTTTGTCAACTGTCAATGAATTTTGATTGGTTTAATCCCTTTTGCACTTAAAAACCGAATAACTGCAAACTTCACACCTGGCAGTAGTGGCTAACAAGTCAAGACTGAGAGTTCCAGCGGATGTGCTCTACTCTGTAGAGAGTGGAAGCAGTATGACCAACATCCACACAAACAGTTCTTTGGAGACCGTACTTTTGGGATTACCCTTGTACCACATACAGACAGATGCGTACACAGGTCTTTTTCTAAAAGCACTTTTTTTTTTTTTGATTCAGAGAGCATCAAAACATACATTTGTTCCAACAATTGGCTCTGAATGCATTCCGAATTAACACAACTTTTTCTCATGCATATGTCCCATTCAACTATGCTCTCAGAGCTTGTTTGGAATTTTGTATGATTGTAACACTACTTAAAGCATTATTAATCTGTGAATAGTGAACTATACGATTTGCACATTTCCAGAATTTTTAGTTCCCACTCTATCAAGAACAAATTCACTAGTTCCGAACGAGTTTCCAAAATGTTGGGACAACAAATTGGAAATTCAGAACCAATTGTGAATTGATTCTGTCATGTTGGAATGCTTCTGCGTATGTTTGAATAATTCAGACTTGTTTCTGGATCACGTTGGAACAAACCTCATGTATTTGTGGTGAAATCTCTAAAATGTTTGTGTGGAATACAATGCTTATTGCTGTAAGTACATGGTAGAAAACTTTTATTAGAATAGGGTTTTGAAGAGTAGAGAGAGAACGTCATGTGTGTAATTGATGTTCAGTGTTATGGAATATAAAACATAATTGTAAGTTTGTTACAGGAGAGAAGCCCTATCACTGCCCGGCCTATAGAATGAGTTTTGGACAACGTAACAGTTTGACAAAACACATGCGCTGTCACCCTGGAGAACCACAGATGGCATCCATCGACTTCACGAGACTCAACATGGACCCCAGACTAAACTACGATACGCTGAAACCGTATCGACCTCACATGATGGGGGATGTGCCCCTGACGGGCATTGAAGGTCCTCTCGTAGACCCTCTCATTGAGTGTTCCCAAGAGAGACTTGGTAACGAACCTGACCACGAGTACAAGAAGGACGTCCAGTGTCATATTGGAGATGTCCAGCTGACCACACTGGAGTGCCCCAAAGACTTTCAGTATAGATGTCCACCGTAGCAATAGTTGGAATAATCAGCATCTGGTCAGTAAACAAGGTTGTGCAATAACCGCTCAGGGGTTTCAGACTAGATCAGTAAATTGAAACACAATTTACTGGCTTAACCCCATCTGCGTCATGGATAGATGGAGTCCACAAAGATCTATTACAGTTATAGCGTGCATGTTTGCGCTTGTGTAACAATCAAAATAGGCAATAAAAACATTACATTTAAAAGGTTATAATCATAATATATTTAATAAGCAATATTTGGTTTAAAAATTCTGCAAATATGCATTTTTACTGTTGCACATTACCACAAGGTATTGCTGTAAATGTGGTCACATCAACTAATGGTTTACACAAATCTAATGAAAACTGTGACTATGCCTTAGATGTGGCAATGGCTTTTGCAAGGAGTTTCATTTTTTAAAATAAATTGAGTTTTATTTACAGATGCTCTGATTACTGTGTCCCATTCTATATTGGACTGTGAAAGCTTAATTTTGCTAAAAGACCTCTTCTCAGTCTTGAGGTTCTTTTATGTGCTGTAAATCTACAACACGGGACCACCAACTTTACTTCCCTTCTGAAGGAAGTGATGGTAAGGATTTTTATGCCTGAAAAAGTCCATTGTCTTGTGCCAGATTTGAAGCCATGACCTTGAAAACCAGAGTCTGCTTTCCTGCGACAGTAAGTGACCATCACTATGGGTTAACTGAGATGGCGAGATGGTAACATGTGAGGGTGACCATCCTGACCCATGGGTTTCCCTAGGTAACCTCCGCGAAAGCGCTCCTGTTTATCTACAACTACAAGTGAGTGATTGTCTACCTGAATATATAAAAGCAACTAAAAACCTTCACAATGATCAGGACATCACTATATATAATGCTTCTCCTTTTAATCTTAATGTATACTTTGTGAACTTGTAGTAGGTGTGATCCAGTCAATAAACATCTAATGTTAACTCTGCTGCAGGGCATCTTCAGAGAATGAAGTGAGTTCTGACTAGTTTACACCAAACATGGCACTTGGCCAAAAGCAGGTTAACCTGGGTGTGGTAAATTACCACAGTACCTATCCGTTTATTATGCATTTGCCTGTGTGATGTTAAAGGTATAGTGTTTTTTCATAAGCTTTTTTACTTTCTCTACTGGCAAGTAGGGGAAGTATTGCATTCCACCCAAAAATTCGATGTCGAGATTTCACCGGAAATATATCTTTTTAAACCCCCTGAATCCAAAAAAAGCATTTTTAGAAAAAGGTCCGTGTGTGTGTTTGTGTGTCAATCAGTCTGTGGACAGCATAACTCAAAAACGAAAAGTCGGTTAAAAACCAAAGTTGGTATTTAAGTTGAATGTCTTTCAAGGATGCGACACGAAGATTTTGAAAAAAATAGCCCCACCCTAAACTACCCTTTACATGGAAGCTTTTTCGAAAATTTTGATTTTCTTGAAAATGGCTGTAACGATTTTCATTAAAATGCCACATGTTTGAGATATTTTTATGACAAATGAAATGTATATTTTGAATTTTCTGGCTACAGCCCCTGTAGTCGTATTTACTCTGGACGACTTTTGCATAACTCGTAAACCGTTAGAGATAGACAAAATCTTACAATACAAAAAATGTAGGTCTCGCTAAAACATACAATTTATGTCTAAATGAATTTCGTTGTAGAGTGAACCATTTCGAGATATTCCTTGTTATTTGTGTCAGTTTCAGATAACTTAAAACTTTCATGAAATGGAACATCATTGTTCTGTTTTTTATATGTTAAGCGTGCCAAGAGAGCAGGATCTCAAAGGTTTAAAACATTTGACTATCCCATAAAGCCTACTGTATTCTAATACTCCCCTTGCACCTACAAGAAAATAACCAATAAGATAATTTGTACAAATGTTTATTTTAACTAACACGAAGAAGATATAGGAATAAGAGTTTGTAAGAATGGGTAATACAGAAGTAGAGAAAGTCATTTGAGTGCAACACATCAGATTTTTTCTTAGTAAGATGATGGAGGATGTCTTGTTTGCTACTGACTGTGGGGTGGGTACGCCACCAACAGTGCCCAATGCTGTATACTTGGCAGGCTGCTTGTCGGGCAGCGTGGAGTGAACATTAGCTCATACAGGCATGACCTGGGGTAGCAATATTGAAGGATGAAGCAGTGGCAGTTACCAGCCCATAGCATCCTTTCCTCTGTCATATTGACCCAGTGTGTTGACCAGCTGGTTAAGATGTGTGCGTACATTGTCCTGCAGAACGTCCACAATATATGGGATATAAGATTTGAAGCTTTGAGGGCGAGCGTTATGGATCAAGGCTTCATGGTGATCAGCCGTGTCAGATTTATAAAGGTCGAGCTTTCAGCCATTGTAGACTCCAAGGCCATCTTCAGGATGATCCTGAACGATCATAAATCTGACACAGCTGATCACCGCGAAGCCTTGATCCACAATATCTGGGTGTGAAGGATATGGGACAGGAACCTACAGTCTGTATTGTAGAGCATCCTGAGTGCCCTGCTCTGCACCGAACCCCAGACCTTGCACCTATACAATATTAGGGGTGGGGCGATCACACTGTACAAGAGTAGTTAAGGTATGTGGGGATCATGAAACGAGTATAACTGTCTGAGGGTGGCATAGCCTAGCCAACGTTTGCCCTGGTATGTGGAATGAAGTTAAGTTCAAGGTCAAGCAGTATTCCAAGGTGTTTGATGGAGTTAACCCAAGGGATTCTTTTATGTCTCAACCTCAGACACTTATCCAATTTCCAGCTTCCAACCATAATGACACTTCATGGAGCATCTGAATTATATATTGGCAGAAAGGACCATCTCCTCATCTCTTACTGGGCACTCATTGGCCAATCCCAGTGTGGTTAATGAAACTGACATGTTATTGGTTGGTTTATTTTTGGGAGCTTTTGCTTTCGTATTATCTAGCATCAACTTCCAGGGTTTATGTATGAGTGCTACTTCCTCTTTTCTATTAAAATTGTTTAATGTTTGTAAATCTCGATAGTTTCTTGGTGTAAGTGTACATGGTAATAGCCTATGAAGTTGTATTCTTTGGAAAGAAATTTATTGTAACTGGTAAAGTGTAAGATGTAGGCAAAACTTACTGCACAAAAAATGTACATCTCTTTAAAACACAGTTTGGTTTTCAAATAAACTAGTGGCTCAGCCTTATCCAATTTATCAATTATTATTGCTTTAATTGTTTCAGTAAAATTACATGTTTTGGATTGGTTCTACAATTGAGTTGTTTACGATAGCATGGAGTTCCAAAGCAACATACAACAAATATTTGATTACCACTTAAGTTTCCTGTAATGAAACTATTTCTGTATGAAGTTTAATTCAATTAACATTAAGTATATAGGACAATCAGCTTGAGAAAGCCATAACTGGGAGATCTTTCTTTTCTTCTAAAGTTCAAAGTATTTAAAAGTATTTTTCAGCTCTTACCAAAGGATAAACTAGTGTGTTTGTAGATCGGCAGGACCACCCCATGGTGGAACTAGACTGGGAGAGGGTCAGTGCAAGCTCTGCCAGAGTTACATGTAAACAACCGGCAAGACATGGGTACAGAACACTGCATCGCAACAGATGTTGAAATTTTTTACCTTCAACATGAACACATCTCCTATATCTCCATAGGAGACATCCCCATATTATTCAGAAAGTTCTTCACAACGCTGCAAAAGTTGGGGTTTGGTGCGTGTAGAATTATTAGTCCCATATTTTACAACACAACAGTTCATTTATATGTTTAAGTAAATTCTATTTTAAATAATTTTTTCCTGCAAGTAACATGAAATGAAGCATTGTGTGGCTGGTTTCTGCAGGATTCAGCTAGAGCACACACTGCTGTGAATTCTATGCATGAATTGGCAAGTGTGTGTGGTGACAGAATAATTAGTCGAGAACTGTGGCCACATTGTTCCCCCAACCTATCCCCATGTAATTTGTATTTATGGGGAACATTAAAGAAGCACACGTTACAACATCATGAGAGAAATACAGGCAATCAGTCAACATGAACTTTTGCAAGTAAATCACAATTATTTTCAGAGATGTGTTCACATAGAAGATCATCAATTTCAATGTCTGTTGTGATGCAGGTAAGTCTAATGTAAGTTAGTGTTCCATGCTCATGACTTGCCGGTCCTTTGTGCGTAATTCTGGTGGAGGATGTACCAGTCCTCGCCAGCCCAATGTCGCAGGGGGGTGGTCCAGCTGACCTACAAACACACTCTAGGTGCCAACATAGTGTTATTCGTTTCCAAATCTGTTGGAACATCTACTAAATTAAATGCAATAATTATATGTTGAACTAGAGGAGAAATGTTTTATATTTCCATGTTCTTTCACCAGAACAATTCTGACAAGGTGCGCTTGTTGAATACATTCCAAGGACTACTGATGTTTGCTGAACCAGACAATGTATATTCAAATAAAAAAGCAATGTTGCATTATTTTGTCAGTGTATGTTGCAATATGTGTCACAGAAAATGCTTTCCATTTGCATAATTTCATACCATTAAATGCTTATGACATTCATATTGTGTTTTATTTGATACTCTGTGTTCAGCATGTGCAATGTTTGAGAATTATGATAATCGGGATGTAACACGAAAGTCTAACACATGTTAGATGGAGCTATTTGTGATGAAACGTAATGCCAAACTTTTCCTTCACATTATGTCAAGTTTGACTAATTTGAACCAATCGGTGAGTAGTGCCATGCACTAATAAATTGTGCTTCTCTATATTTGCATCAACACTCGTTTTTTGTTTTGCTCCTGAAGTAGGTTATGGCCATTTCCATACTTTATTTGCCATTTACAAATGCTCCTTACACCACATTTTCATATTCCCTTTCTTTTCATTTTTGGAAAACATAACTTCTGAAAAGAAGAGCTACTTTGAATATCTGCTATGTCTGCTGAGTTAAAAGAATAACCAATCAGAATCATTCCCATTATGTTAAGTGCATCCTCTTGTAGTTTTTTACTTCACATTAAGTAAAGTTCATCATAATCTCAGCATAAATTACTTCCGAAGTAAGTTACTACCAGAGTAATTTACTCTGGAAATAATGAACGTAGAGATAAAACTGAGCAATCTCTCAAGAGAAAATTCTCGGGAGCAAAAAGAGCAAGAACAAAGTCTGTTTTGTATCAACAAAAACTGTTTATGTCTAGAGAGCATTCTCTCCATAGTGCTAGGAATTTACTCTGCTTCTCTTATTGCCACAAACAACAACGCAGTGACAAGACAAACATTTACATTTGAATCATAATGAGCAGTTCTGAAGGAGAACAAGAGATTGAATATCAAAGTCCACATTTGTTGACCTCCCATTCTGTCACTTCCAGCTGCTCAGTGCATTGTGTTGGAGCTGTCTGACTTATTGTTATATGTGACATTAAGGAATGTCACTACACATTTTGTAAGTTTTGATGGTATTCTTGAAGGCTATTTTAATACTATATATCAAGTAATTATTATTTATTTATGCCAACAAACTTACTGTTGGTGTTTTTAAACACAAAGCCATGTGTGGGCAATGTTAGAGAGGTAGAATTGCAACTTAAAAATTCAATGCCACAGCTGGGATATGGAAACCAGAATTAAGGAGCATTTTAGAAATATTAAATATAAACAGATTGTTAAATCAGCTGTGGTGGATAATTTTTATCCAGGGATTTAATTATTAAAACAGTCAAATAGACCTATAGATTTAATGGTTTGGGAAAAGATTTTCATTTTAAAAAATAAGGATCATGTAATGAATTTTGAAATACTGCCGATTGATTCTACCAATAAATTTGTTTTGCATTCACTATAGTGACTGGCACCTAACTTGCGGTTGCTTGCGCATAGACAGAGACAGAGCTAGTATTAGTGTGTTGTCATATTGTCAAATGTGGCGTAAGTATCTCGTGCTACAGCTAACAACTACCCATCAACAATGAAAGAAAACTGATGAAACAGTGTATTATACCGTAATTCCATGTACTCCAATGAAAGTATTACAGTGCCTGTATGTACAAAGTGTGTTCATTATATTTCCCTCATTTTAAACCTTATTTGCTTTTAATTTCTTACAGTAAATGTTTACTTTAGTTACTCAGAAATGTAATAATGATATAACAAAACACAATTATTAAAAGACAAGGGCTTAAAAAGACAAGATTTATGATTCATTCCTATAAAATAGCAAATCATAGGTAGCAATTATTCATTTATATGAAAATAGTATAAAGTGTTACGTAATGCGCTCTAGCTTATGATATTTAAAATAGTTGCATATTCGTCTTTTACAGATTATGTAATACCATCTTATGCAATTATGTTGTAAGCTTCTGTTTATTACTGTGTCGATATTGGCTTACTTTAAACAACTCTGCACGGCCAATTTACACATTTTATGTGCTTTAGTTTTATATTAAATAACAAAACATTATTTGTAATGTAAGTAGGCAATATTGTTAAATTACATTTATGGCACTATCTAACAATTTGCAAAACAGCAGTAATGTTTTTAAGTCAGTTCCCAAAACCGGAATTTTGGGGGAAGATGACATAAAAGAAATGGAAAATTATGTAGTAATGTTATTCTTGGTTAACAGCAAATTTAAATCGCAGAGACCTCAAAGTTCTTAACATCACTTCCCTTATATCCTGGATTTCTTTCTGGTATTAGCTTTCGCACTGTACAAAATTCCCCTCCATCATACAAATCTAAAACTTTATGACCCAGCATGCTTAAGTCAAATGTGTTCATTCCAATTGCAGATTTCTGCCATTGCCTATTTTTGTCAGGAGAGAGAAATAATCTGCCCTCTCGAACAATTCATTGCACAGTCCTAAGACCTACGCCGCAAGCCTCAGTTGTGTTCACCACATTTGACAACGCTACATAATGGCCTGCTAGCAGATGAGAAGGAATGCACCTTATGTATTATATCACTTGTCTGTTTGTGTAAAACTGGCTGCTTCTTTTTCTTTTCTTCCATTACTTACACTAAGTACTATGTATTTAACTATCAATTTTAACACAGACTACCACTACACTATTAAAAAACCACCTTAATATATAAAAGGTGAACACAGCCTTCTCTGTAACAGAGTGAACAACAGACTGAATTGGTGGACATGGTTGATGTCATCGGTAAATGCCACTGTGCATCCAGCCTGAGCCGCCAAGTTTGCTGCCGGTCACTATACTTGGTAATACAATAAGAAATCTATGGTAATGAGACAGCAGACAACTTAGCCAAAAATATGTCACCTAGTGTCTGTAATAATAAACATTGCTACTGAGGATGCAAGTAATTGAGTTTTGTCGCAACCTGGTCTAGCTGTTTCAAAATATGTGTTCACAATTTACCAAAGATGTCAAGTTTATTACATTTTTTAGCAAGTAATGATGGTTGTGCTGTGTTCTTGCACCCTGCATGGCTGTCTCTTGCAGGTCAACACTCCTTGTTTATTTTCATGGACATTTGAACATAAGAGCATTAATAAACGTAACAGGAATTAAGTAACTACTGATTTTGTTAATCTTTACATTGTATAGAAAACTATGTTCAATATTATGCGTAAGTTATGCATAAAGTATGTACTCGCCCAGTCCTTACATCAGAGTTCTAGAAAATTGCCATGTTTTCACCTGGTGGGAAGAGTTGTGAGATGGGACTCAAGGTAGCAATAAGTACCAACTACTTGGTGAACAGACTAGTGTGTATGTGTATTATATAGAATCTCATGTTTAATCTCCAAGGTCAGGTATTAGATTTGAAATCTCTTCTTTGGCTTCGTCTGCCTGCAGAAGGTCATCATCTTCATCCTCATCTTCCTCAACTCCATCCTAAAGGAAAACAGATTTATTATCCTTTATGAAACTATTGTGCAGTCACCTAGAACACTTCTATGGTGACACATTTTGGGATATACACAGAAAGACAGTGAGTGTGTGTTAACCACTTGATAGTTTTTCACCCTTGAAAAAGTCCAACCTTGCATTTATACCCCATCTAACTTGAATGGTCATATTGGCGGCCTTTCCTTTGGAACTTGTTGCAGGAGTGTTAACTTTACACAGTGAGTTTTCTATACACACAGACTCTGGGGAACATAGGAATCAAACCAAGGACCCTGTGCAAGTAGGGCAGTGCTCCACTGACTGAATTATGGGGCCAGTCAAGTCCAGTCAACACACTTGGGGTTATTAAACATTTATAATTTTATTTCATAAACTACTAAGAGACTAAAATGTATTTAGAAAGTCCTTGCACTTGAACATAACTGTAAAGAAGACTTAGATTTCTAGTTCAGAATGTCATGCAGTGTGTTTGTAGATTGGCTGAACTGAGTAAGAACCAATGCACCCTTCACCAGAGTTACACATCAACAACCGGCAAGTCATGAGTACGGAACACTTACTATTGTACTAACTCACATTAGACTTACCTGCATCACAACAGATGTTGAAGTTGGTGACCTTTAATGTGAACACATTCCCCGTATCTCTGAAAACAATTCTGGCTTGCCAAAAATTCCCATATTATTTATGAACTTCCTCACCATGCTGCAAAAATTGGGGTTTAGTGTGAAGCAAATGACATAGAATTATCAGTTGCATATTTACGACACAACGGTTGATTCACTCGTTAATGTAAACTCTATTTTAAATAACTTTTTTCCGCAACTAAAAAGAAATGAAAGATGTGAAATGTGTGACTGATTCCAATGGGATTCAGCTACAGCACACACTGCTGTGAATTCTATGCATCAACTGGGAAGTGAGTATGGTGACAGAATAATTGGTTGAAGATTGCAACCACCTTGTTCCCCTGGCCCATCTCCATGTGATTTATATTTATGGGAAATGTTAGAGAATAAAGTGTATGCATCAAACCGCACATGTTACAAGAATTGAAGGACAAAATCATGACAGAATGAACTTTTGCAGGGATATACAGAATGTGTTCAAGTATAGAGTAGTTAGTGTTCTGTGTTACTCTAGTGGAGGGTGTGTCAGTCCTCTCACAGGTTGGTACCACCATGGAGTGGTCCAGCTGACCTATCAATGCACTGCAATTGTTGTACTACACACAATAGAAATAAAATATGACGAACATCATGGATATTTCATTCCAAGCAATATATATGATATAGATGGTTCTATTTATTAAGACACAGAAAAACAAAAGAGAACTGCTGTGTTTGCGATATCAATGTCAGAATATTTTAATAACTCTCATGTAAAAAAGTTATTTCCTTTGTATTTGAAGACTACACAGTTTTCACATAACACAATGAGATAGATGTGAACATGAAGATTCTCTATTCCTATTTCCATTTCTAAGGAATATGGGGAGGTAAACAAAGGTATACTCTCTTCATCTAGAGATTAGAGGAGACGTAAACAAAGCCACATGCGTTTTGACCTCAGTAAACCACAAAGGCAGTTTCACTTCAGAGACAAATACCCCAATGGTGAGAGGTAGAACTCAAACTTAAAAATTCAATGCCACAACTGGGATTCGAGCCACAGATCTTCCACTTACCAGGCGGCTGCTCTAACCATTGAGCTATTGTGACAAACTGCCAGAATGGCATTCAATTCTCAAACCAGTTCGTATTTCTCCTGGTAAACCACAAAGGCAGTCTCACATCAGAGACAAATTACCCCGATGGTGACTTACTATTGTAAGTACTTTATGTCCCAGGATTAAATAACCTTCACATGGTAATTATTATTTATTTATGCCAACAAACTTACTGTTGGGAGAAATATGAATTGGTTGGCGAATTCAGGGGCTGGATTTCTGACAATGAAGTCATTAATCCTCTTGCTCTCCAATATTTTTCACTGATGATATTGAAGAGAGCAATAGCAGTAATGGTAACCGTTTTTTAGAGAGCACCATATTTTTATGTTTTGGCGGTCACATCGCTCTCTCACAACCCCCAGAATGTCTGGAGGACCACACCTGTCGTTGGTTTACGGGTCTCACTGGCCTGACCGGGAGAGTTATCAAAACAAATCCACCGACCATATCTTCTGATTACCAATCAGAGGACGTATGACATGCCATGACAGGTCAGCATGTTAGGGGTTAAGATTTTATAGAGAAATTAGGGAAATGGAGAGGTTGGAAAAATAAAGACTCCCTAGCCCTCGGGAACCCTAATAGCATAGGGGTTGGAAGAGAACAAGAGATGACCAAGGTAAGGACAGATAGAAAAGTTACAGTGAGGAGCAAAACACCAATAAGTGGAAGTAATGTTCTGCTCAGCTTGGGTACCTTGTGGTCGCTATTCACATATCCCCTAGACGGAGACCCCTGAGACCATACAAGAAATGTTGTTGTTGTTAGCTAATGCTGGATTTCTGACAATGAAGTCATTAATCCTCTTGCTCTCCAATATTTTTCACTGATGATATTGAAGAGAGCAATAGCAGTAATGGTAACCGTTTTTTAGAGAGCACCATATGTTTACGTTTTGGTGGTCATATAGCCAAAACAAGAAATGTAGATCTTGCTAAAATACACAATTTATGTCTCAATAAACTTTTTTTGTAGAGTGAACCATTTTGGAGATATTCTTTGTTTTGTGTGTCAGTTTTGGAAAACGTAGAACTTGCATGCAATGGAACATCATTGTTCATTCTTTATATGTTAAGCGTGCAAAGAGAACGGGATCTCAAAGCTTTAAAAGATTTGACAATCGCTCAAAGCCTACTGTATTCCCATATTCCCCTTGCACCTACAAGGAAATAAGCAATAAGATACTTTGTACAAATGTTTATCTCAACTAACACGAAGATATAGGAAAAAGAGTTTGTAAGAATGGTTATTACAAGAGTAGAGAAAGTCATGTGAGTGCAACACATCAGATTTGTTCTGGAAGATTTATTAATGATTTTTTGTGACCATTAACATATATTACTGAGGTAATATACATACATAGCTATATTTCATAAATAATAAGAAATCCTGTTAACAGTGTGTTTAAATTTTTTATGTTATGAAATGAGTTCAAATCCATACTAAGGTTAAAACGATTATTACAATTGTTCCTTATCTCTGAGAAATAAATCTTCTCCAATTCATAGAAAATTGCAATAGGTTCCCTGGTCCTCTAACCTCAATTCATTTTTTGGTAGACCCAATATACCTCGGCCCATGCCCTGTTCTCTTCTTTGTAAACATGACTGTGTCAACCAATGTCTTTTACTTCCTATATCAGTGTACCATGTACAGTATCTGATTTTAAAGGACTAATAAATAAATATCTTTTCTTCCTACTCAGACTCGTGGAAATATATCCCAAACCTATACTTAATATTGTTGTTGTTGTTAGCTAATGCTGGATTTTTGACAATGAAGTCATTAATCCTCTTGCTCTCCAATATCTGAAGAGAGCAATAGCAGTAATAGTAACCGTTTTTTTAGAGTGCACCATATTTTTATGTTTTGGCGGTCACATCGCTCTCTCACAACCCCTAGAATGTCTGGAGGACCACACCTGTTGTTGGTTTACGGGTCTCACCGGCCTGACCGGGAGAGTTATCATAATAAATTCACCGACCATATCCTCTGATTACCAATCAGAGGACGTATACATGCCATGACAGGTCAGCATGTTAGGGGTTAAGAGTTTAGAGAGAAATTAGAGAAATGGAGAGGTTGGAAAAATAAAGACTCCCAAGCCCTCAGGAACCCTAATAGAATTGGGGTCAGAAGAGAACAACAAACTTACTGCTGGTGATCTCAAACCCACAAGCCATGTGCGGGCAATGTCTGAGAGGTCTCAAACATATTAGGCATTTAAATAAGAAATTAGAAACTAAAAGCTTATTTTCAAAGCTATAGTTGGATACAACTTGAAACATGTCAGCTGTGGAAGAACTTGCAATATTTCTAAGATAAGTGCAGCTTTTAGTTTCTAATTTGTTCTTATTTTAGATTCTGTTGCTTCACTGTTAATAGCTTCAATTTTTCCTTACTATCAGGTATTTTTTTCATTTTCTTTTATTTAATTTGAATTACTCAAATATACATAAAAATAAAGCAAAGCAAGCAAGGAGATTTACTGGATAAACCCTTTTTAATACATTTCAATAAAAATTCTGCTTAATATAGAACCTATATTTTATGCTTTTTGATAAATATGTCAAAAAGCATAAAAAAAGATATGTTGTTAGCTAATGCTAGATTTCTGACAATGAAGTCATTAATCCTCTTGCTCTCCAATATTTTTCACTTATATTGAAGAGAGCAATAGCAGTAATAGTAACCGCTTTTTAGAGAGCACCATATTTTTATGTTTTGGCGGTCACATTGCTCTCTCACAACCCCCAGAATGTCTGGAGGACCACACCTGTCGTTGGTTTACGGGTCTCACCGACCTGACCAGGAGAATTATCAAAATAAATTCACCGACCATATCCTCTGATCACCAATCAGAGGACGTATTACATGCCATGACAGGTCAGCATGTTAAGGGTTAAGGTTTTATAGATAAATGGAGAGGTTGGAAAAATAAAGACTCCCTAGCCCTCGGGAACCCTAATAGCATCGGGGTCGGAAGAGAACAAGAGATGACCAAGGTAAGGTCAGATAGAAAAGTTACAGTGAGGAGCAAAACACCAGTAAGTGGAAGTAATGTTCTGCTCAGCTTGGGTACCTTGTGGTCGCCATTCACATATCCACTAGACGGAGACCCCTGAGTATTTAAAATATTTACACTACTGATTTGAGGGTATATTCTATTCTAAAATTATTTTGAAAAAAATGCATAAAGTTATAAGAATCTCTTAAGTTAACTTAATGCAATTGGACAAACCAAGAATAAACAGCTTGAGAATGTATATCTCTACATATTAAAGCAAACCTACATATTTAAATGAGCATAAGTGATGAGATATACCAGTAAAATTTAAGTGGCTTATGAAATTGTCTAAATATACTTAAAGTAATACCATTTGTTCAACCTTTCTAAGTTAACAGCAACATTTATATATTCTATTTATACGCTGCCTTTAACATCTAAGTCATATCAGTGCCTATGCATTTGGAACAATTGCTTATGGCAAAGTTGTTCACTCGTTTACTATTAGTGTTATCTTTGGGTTGTCTTTATATTCACACTTTCTTTCATACTTCCAGATTTCAGAGAGGATGCGGGAATATACTGGCTAAAGAAAAATTCACACCCCCCAGCCAAGAATCGAACCTGGGATCTTTAGGTTTGGAAACAGTAATGGAGTAGAATAAAATATGTGCTCACACTGGAACATGGGAGTTATTTTTCCAATCTATAAAAAAGGAGATAAACTTAATTGTGCCAACTATAGGGGAATTACATTGCTTAACATTGCATACAAAGTGTTATCCAATATTCTGTTATAGAAGATAATTTATTATGAAGAAATAATAGGAGAGTACCAGTGTGGATATCTTGGGAATAGAAGCACTATTGATAAAATATTTGTTGTCCGACAAGCTATGGAGAATACAATACAGGCCTGCACATGCTGTTTATAGATTATCAACAAGCCTTTGACAGTGTCTATGGAGAAAGATTGTATGAATATATGGAGGAGAAAGGAATTCCATTTAAATAGATCAGGCTAGTGAAAATGACTTCTGAGAATGCCAAAGTGAAAGTAATGATAGAGGGCAAAATTGGAGACACTTTCTCACTGAAAAGAGGTGTCCGACAGGGTGACGCATTGTCTGCTACTCTATTCAATTTGGTGTTTTAAGTCTTCGAGAAACATGCTGGATCGAACAATATAATATATATAAGTCAAATCAACTGTTTGCTTATGCTGATGACATAGTCCTGATTTCTAGAAATATAAACTACCTAAAGGAAATATTCCTGGAGCTAGAGAGAGAGGGAAAAAGGATGGGCTTAGAAATCAAGAAAGGAAAACCAAGTACATGCAAGTAACAGACAGGGAAAGAAGAAACAATGAAAACCTAATAATAGGTTCTTATATATTTGAAAATATTGTAAGTTTTAAGTACCTGAGTGCTCTAATCAACAATAACAATAAAATTAACAGAGAAATAAATAGAAGAATCATTCATGCAAATAAAGCGTATTTTGCTAATTTGAATTTAATCAAGTCTCAACTATTATCTCACAAAACTAAACTAAGAATTTACAAGACTAATCAAACCTATCATAACATTTGGCTCTGAGACATGGAATTTGACAGCTAGAGACAGTAAGACTTGGAGTCTTTGAGAGGAGAATCACACGAAGAATCTATGGTGCTGTTTTGGATAGAGGGGAGTGGATGATCAGGACTAACAGAGAAGTCAATGAAATTGTTGAAAATGAAGATATTGTTCGATTTACAAAGTCTCAAAGGTTATGATGGCTGGGTCATGTTGGGAGGATGGCAGACACAAGAACACCTAAAGCCATATATAAGGCTAGAATGGAACGAAGACGTCAACATGGAAGACCAAAGAGTTGATGGACACATGAAATTGAGGCTGATTTGAAAATCCCAAAATGTGCACCCATGGAGGTTGGCTACCCAGCAGCGGCGGCGGCGGTGGTGGTGATGATGAATTTCTACCATATATAATATGACATTGTTGTTTGGCATTATACACTTATTGATTGTAGAAAAACGGGCTGTTTAAAAACTTTTGAGTGGTAGTATAAATGAAGTTGAAAACTGACAAGTATGTTTGAAGTGTTAATACAGCAAGTTATAAGAGGAACTTGCTTCATTGTTGGTACAGGAACACTCCTGGAGTTTTACTCTTTAATAAACCCAGTCATCAATACACATCCGTTTTTGTAACTGGTTGTTAAATATACTATAAGGGGCATTCAAAACTATGGCAGACAACATTAAATGGCAGCTGATAGCTGACCATTCACTATAAGATTCTTTCCTGTTGTGCAAATAAATTTTTTGAAAAGAAAAAAAGAAAAGATATCTAAAATTTTAAACCCTCAAACTGATATTACACTCTGCTAAAAACTTAAAAACCCTATCAACTGCTGTTTTGTCATCCGCCAAGACCTCTGCAAGTCTGACAGGCAGCTGCAGAGAATCTTGAAGGTACACCAGAGAGGAACACTCCAGCAGCACATGATGAACTGACAAAAGATTGTCACACAGCAGACATAGAGGGGCAGGGTCCCTTTTGAATAGGTAACCATGCAAAAAATTGCGGTGCCCTATTCGCAACCGAGCCAAGCTAACCTCCTTGTGGCAAGATATACTTAATATAGGGATCCCTAAATTAATATTTTCTTCCACCATGTTTATTTTTCATGCTTGCTACATGAATTATTTGTATTGGACCAAAATTCATCATAGTGTGTCAGACAGTGTTTCTTTCGTGTGCAATTCCATTGAATACAAAAGGTTGGGTGAAAAAAGTTGGACTGTGGGACACTGGCTTTATGGCCAATGGTTTTCTATGCAAAAATGTCATGAAATAGTGGGCTTTTCTGTTTGTTTCAGTCTTATGGTTCTCTGGTGTTCCTTTAATCTGATTTCCAAATTTCTTTACATTTTTCCAATGTAGCTTTTTTACAACTCTCACATCAGATTTGGTGGATTACAGATTTTGAAGTGTTGGGGGTTGTTTTGTATTTGTTTAGTAGGTTCTTCAGATTGAATTTGTTTTGTAGTGCATTTCTATATTTCCAGTTTGTATTTGTAAGCGGCGTCAACATACATGGTGTTCATTTTTATTTGTTCCTTTGATTGTCATGTATGATATCACAGCTGTCTGGTGAGCCTTTCGTTGCAACAAGTTGAATGACTACATTGAGAGCACCCTGGTCGAATGTTGCAGGGATACTTAGTTTGGCTTTCAAGGCCCACGTTTGCCATTCACAAAGTCTCTCATAGAGTGTGCAATGCTTCTTCTGGTGGTTTATTGGAAGACTTTCTGACAGTGAAATTGAGAACTAAAGGACATGTGTGTACATGTTAGTGCAGTGGCTTCGTAAGTGGCCCGGGTTCAATCTCAGGCAACTGCGTGTGGAATTTGTGGTGGACGAAGTAGCGCTGAGGCACTTTTTCTCCAGGTTCTCCAGTTTCCCCCGCCATCTCATTCCACCGGTGCTCCATTTTTGTTTCATGTATCATAAGTGTCACTGTCTGTGGTGCCATATGTAGTATGCATTGTTTAAAATGGCTGTTTTTAATTGTTTTATGTTCTTCAATACTGGAGTACTTTTCGAAAGTAATGAACTTATTTTTGGTTAGGGATCTCAAAGATACAAAATACCTGTGTGTACAAATGTCTGTGGGTAATTTATGTATGCCATGTCCTAATAAAGTACCATTGCAGTAACCGTTCAAAATTTATTTTAGAATTCTGCGAGCTGTCTCTTGGAATTCCTCATACCTGTCCAGAAAATCATAAATGTAGCGGTTCGTAATCATACTGATATCCCCCTTCATTTAGCAATCTGGCTCAGAAATACATTCCAACTTGTAGACATGGTGGTGCATTGTCAGCTTCATATTGCCCTCTACTAGTGACGGTATGCTGCATTGCACTCAAAGCTCTGAAGGCCTGTTTTAATATTATGCTGACAGGTTCTAAGGACACTTATAACATAGTAGGAGAAATTTTGCAAACAATCGCTAGAAGCAGCTCCTAGTGAAAAATACTAAAAATTGCACCTGATACCAGCCATTAATTCAGCTGCCGAGGCTGATAGAAATACAATTATACATTATTTTGTTGTTTAACGACGCTGTCAATTGCCAGGATCACATCAGCCGGTGCGCCAGAATTTTGTCCCCCAGGAATTCTTTTACATGCCAGTAAATCTACTGACATAGAGCTGTCGCTTTTAAGCACACTTAAAAATCATCGGCCTGGGCTGGGTTTGAACCTGCGACCTTGTGATCAGTAAGTCAATGTCTAACCAACTGAGCCACCCAGACCGACATTATTAGGTGGTGCAAAGTGAAGGTGCATTTCTAGGCATGATTGCCAACCTATACAATAATTATGGGGATGTACGATAATTTGAATGTTTGTACTCATGGTTGCCAACCCATACAATAAGTATGGGGTGTACGATAATTTCGATACGGGCGAAATATTCTTTTCACTGGTTTGTCACACCAGCGAAATGCAATTATTTACAAATAGCAACACTACTTTTACCCTCATAGCCTGTCTCCACCCCTCTAAGAGCAACCATTTCATATCCCTGCTAATCCTCATATCCTTTTTCCTCTTGTTGCCAGTGTACCCAGATCTGGTAATCTCAATGAAGAAGGCACTGTTCAGAAAATTGATGATCAATGGAGAAAACTCGGAATACATGATATTCCATGTGAAATAAAGAACATGCCTGAACCTGGCAGTTTCTGGAGTGCTGTTAAACACGCCACCTTGGTGGAAATACTGATTTCAAAGAAATGGCGTAGGTTGCATTATCAGTGGTTTTGTTGTCCCCACAGAAACTCTTCTTGTGAAAGTTTTTTCTAAACTGGGTTTAATAAAAACCAAAATTAGAAACAGATTGACGCTAGATATGGTAAATGAACTTATTCGGTCATCTCAGCTTATGAAAGAATGTAGTGAGTCAAGAAATCTGCAAGCCACTGAGATTTTAAAGTTTATCTCAACAACAAATTTGTATAATGCTGCAACAGTTGAGGAAGATGATGAACTTTCACATGAATAGTGCGAGAAACAAAAGTTCTAAAGTTGTAATACTTGTAAGTGGATACTATAAACGTTAATACAATTACATTTTCATAAGTGTTATGCTGAAGCATTTATTGTAGCATGTGGTTTATGATGTACTATAATTTTGAGTGGCTGGTATGATAATTTTACTTTTAAAGATTGGCAACCCTGTTTCTAGGTAACCATAGACTCGCTTCAAAGAGTGACATATTAATTAAGGAAATTGAAGCTATTAACAGTGAAGCAACAAGATTCTAAAGTAAGAACAAATTAGAAACTAAAAACTTCACTTATCTTAGTAATCAATATTGCACCAAAGAACTTGCAATATTGCTAAGATAAGTGAAGTTTTTAGTTTCTAATTTGTTCTTACTTTAGAGTGTCTTATTTTATTATTTTGTTGTTTAACGACACTGTTTATTGCCAGAATCACATCAGCATCGCCGGTGTGCCGGGATTTTGCCCCTCATTGACTCATTCCAGCATATGTTGTTATGACTCTTATACTTCTACTTGTTTATTTACATAGTGTGTCATTTATTTCCAGTTTGAGTGGAAGTGCTTCACCAGCAGTTGCCACAAGTTCAACCTCAACAGCTGCATCAGCGGTAACAGGGTTTGTTTTTGGACAGAACCTGCATGAAAGAGTTGTGGTAAGCATATCTAAGTTCATCGCAGTGAAATAGAATATGTCAGAAGTTTTACATTTAACTAAGTAGAAATGAAGTTCATCTCATACAATTGCAATCCACTAAATTTTGTGGTTTTGAATATTAGTATATTGTTTTAGGTCATATGCCATATTGACATTAAAGCCTGTTATATGTACAAGATTTGTTGGGCACTTGGCTCCCTAGTTCTTTAGTAAATAAGTTTGTGAATCTGGCAATACTGAAATATAGAAGGTGTCTTGTCTGTATGTGCATTAGAGAGATATTGAAATGGGCCGATATTTTCTTGTAGTTGAAGGAAATAATATATGCCAAAAGATACCAAGTACTAGTAATTGAATATGATGCTATGGAGTGAAAACTTTCCCATAATTCATTTGCAATATACAACTGTAATACACTGATTGAGTAGCAATTTTTGGGTAACTAAAAGAGACAAGGAACTTAAACCTGCGACAGGCATGCTGAAGATAGTGACATCATTGGGCGTGTGCGGCACTAAGTACCATTTCACAGGCAAATTTTCTTGTTACCTGCTAGAGTTAATATTGCAGTCATAAACAGTTAACAGTGTTAACATGTGTGTTAATATAATATGTATATAAACACATAAGCTGGAATAAATGAAAATGCATGACATTATTTAAATCTGGCAGCCTTATTGGGCATGTGCTGAATAAAATCACTATGTCTGTGAAGTGCAACAAGATTTTGTGTATGGTTGAGAACTCCCTTGGACTGTAGTTGTCTCTGCAGTTATTAAAAAATGCACCTTGGAGATCACGGATGGTGACAAGCTTATCAATTGCAACTGTCATGAAACCTCATTTACTGGGGCAAGAACAGAAAGCGTTTGTAGCTAAATGCTGTTTTACATAGTGTAGTCATTCCTGTTCCATTGATGCCCACAGCTCTAATAACTGTTCGTCCTTCTTTTGTGATCAATGAGAAACAGCGCTCCTAATAGATCCATTATGATCAAAAAATTTGAGAAAACCTGCAGTTTCAGTTTTAGCTTTTCTAGTATTCTGCTTCGGGCCAGGCAGAACCTTGAATATATTCTTGCATTTTGTTGTCCCTAGGACTGCTAACGAATGATGAATCCATAAAGTTTCCTAGCCATTACCAATATAAGAATGACAGTAATCACTTGGTTTTTCTTTCACCTTGTTCCTGTCGTCGCACAATTGCTAAGATTTACTGGAGTTATCTTGATTACTTCTGCTTCATCATCAATGTCAAAGAAATCAGCATAGTCTTCTCTGTCAGATGATTCCAGAAGATGCTCATTTCTTCTGGCATCTATCCCTTTGTATGAATCTGGAAGACAGGAAAATTGTAATACCAAAGTAATCTTCATAGCTAAATAATCATTCACACAAAATGTTTTTGAAATAAAACTTCGGATTATTATTTATTTATGCCAACAAACTTACTGTTGGTGTTTTTAAACGTACAAGCCATGTGTGGGCAATGTTTAAGAGGTAGAACCGGAACTGAAAAATTCAATAGCTTAATGGTTAGAGCAACTGCATGTAAAGTCGAAGGTCTGTGGTTCAAATCCCGGTTGAGGCATTGCATTTTTCAGGTTTGATTCTACCTCTCAAAGTTTTGGATGCTTAAGCCATTCAGTAATGATCAGGTTACATTTACTTACATGACCGGGCGTGTGCAGTAACCAGTGCACCTCGGTGTAGTTGTCCCCTTTACAGTCAGTCACAGCTGTTATGGCAGGTATAATAATGTGACAGTAGTAACATTCGGCCCCTGAATAAGCCAACGAAACATATCTAGCACAATTGTGGTGTGCTTGGTGCGCCAACTTAATTGTTGAAAGAAAACTAAATTGAGGCACTGTGTACTGCCATGCGCCTGTCTCAGGGTTGAAGACATTTATGGCAAGCCTTTGATAAAAGGGATATCCAATCACAATACACTCTCCTTCCTCCCAAGTCATGCTTAGTAGTGTTTTACAGTTGAGAGATACAGTAGAACTCCGTTTTAATGACTTTTAGGTAACTTCATATTTGTTCTTAAATAGAGGCTGTCCTTAAAAGGGAGTGCCTAGAAAATCTCCAAAATTTGACAGTTTCTTCATGCACACTGATACTTTCATCACATTTGTTTTTGAATGAGAGGTTATGTCACCTTCTAAAGTGATCAAAACATCTGTTTGATGTGTCAAACAGTCTGGGTGTCTCAGTTGGTTAAGTGCTGGCCTACTGATCCCAAGCTCATGGCTTCAAATGCAGCCCACATGATGGTTTTTATGTGTGCTTAAAAGCGAACCCATAAATTAAAGTTAGTACATAAGTTGTTTTGTGTACTGTTAATTTAGTCTTCTTTGAGATTTTTTCTTGCTAATGAAATTCATATTTAAAGTATAATACAATCTTCCAGTAGATGCAATTCTATTGTTCACGTCATCATCTATTCTTTCATTGTTGCTAAGTAAAGATCACAAATATTTAAAGTTTGTTGCTTGTTCGATTACCTCCTTTCCTAATGTTATTTTGTGTGCCTTGGGTTCTTGCTGATTACCATTGACTTGGTTTTACTGGATCTAATTTTCATGTTTATTTTCTTTAATCCTTCATTCCATACATTTAAGTTATAATGTAAGTTTTTTCCTGAATTTGCCAACATAACAAATCGCCTGCATAAACTACAGTCAGCAAGAAATAACTTGGCACTTGACAGCAAGCTGATTCACTCACCTGTGAATGAGGCCAACCCTATCTCGTCCAATTGTGTTACAAACACATTGTGCAATGATTAGTCGATTAAATCTTCCACCTTATCAGGACCAATTCTAAACTTCTGGGTCCATTTGAACACTTAAGCGTTACTCAGAGTAGCATCAGCAAACTGAAATCTGTGAAATCTTCAAAATTTCACTCTATTTCACACTTGCATGGGCTGAAAAATGAGTAATGTTTGTGCTAGAAATGCTGGTACTTCCTGGTCACTCATAGCGATACTGAAGTGGCAGCCATGAGTGCAAGAAACCTGGGCATGGCTATCCCTTCTCCATTTTCCCACCACCATTCCCTGGTACACCATGCTGCTCACATTAGTGTGCAAGTCAAATGAACAAAATTCTGATTTATATTTTAATTACTCCCATATGCATAGAATGTTTAAAATGAAGGATGTATGTATTTACATATGCTGTGTTGCTTTTGCAGGAACCTATTGTGGGAGAATCTGTGAACTCTTTGAAAAAGCCAGCAGAGATAGCAGGAACTTCAAGTGTAAGTGCATTATTTTAATATTGCAACTATAACTTCATCAAAAGTTCCTGATAGTTTGAGCATGTATATTAAAGACATCCAACTGGCAATTCGTTACAACAAACTACAGTAGCATACTGCATTCAAGCATTCCAACAAACTTTTAATGATATAAAAATTAGAATGTTGCAATTAGCAAGCATTATGCTGATTGGCAATTTGTGCCATACTGTTGCATGCCCATGAGGTCTCAGAAGCTTTTTATGCCATCGGCCGATAGATTTGCTAGTTTTCTTATCCATTAGTTCAAAAGTATGTCCCCCGAATTTTGCTGTAATTATTGCAGGACCTTTATACAATAATTCTGACCTATGATTTCTCCCCTAAGTGCGTTTCGCTCAGTCTATTTGCTTGGTTCACTTCTTCTCTTTACAAATTTGCTACCTCGATAGTCATTTACCCCATCATGCATCTTTATTTTCTTCTCCTTCGAGTCTAATCTGGGGTCTTTATACTTACTCATTTTTTTTAACATTATTACGTAGATCATTAGATTCTCTATAAGCGACGTTTTCCTTATCAATTTCATTATATTATTCTAATTTAACTTCTGCTAATTCCATTGCTCCAATATTTATTACTTTCACGTGGTGCTGTTTTTATTGAAGTGGAGCTTCAATTTAGAGCAAGTGGCTCTTATTTTCCTGAGGGCATGGTAACGGATGGAATGAATAATCACACGATGTTTCTTCACCACAATGTATTATTTTATTAACACTTTTTCTCTATTTTACATTTAAATAAATCCTCTTAGCACCGTTTTAGATTATTAAGTCTTTCCACTTTTTCAAAAAGTGGAACAAAAGCTTGATGAATGTCTGGCAAACGTTCTAGACATGCTACCAAAATACGTCTTTTCACCTTGAACACGTAGACGCTAGTCCCAATTCTTTTAGTTGCGAGTCTAACATTCCGACTGCCACGTGTACATCTGTGCATGCGTTCATCAAATAGTTCCCACATTGTTAGGGAAGCGATCCTTAGCCATTTTCCCTTTGCTTTCAATATTGAACACACATAATTCTAATATTTATACATATATATTAAAATTAAATATGGAAATATTTGTGACGTCTTTAAACAAACTTAATTGTTCGTAACAATGAACATTAGTAACACGTTTTCGTCATTTAACCAACTCATACCAACATCAAAAAACAAATTACACTCTTAACAAATATTCACATAAACGATTTTCTTTTGGGTTCTTTTAATATTCTGCCTTGAGACCCGTAAACCAATGACAGGTGTGGTCCTCCAGACATTCTGGGGGTTGTGAGAGAGCGATGTGACCGCCAAAACATAAAAATATGGTGCTCTCTAAAAAGTGGTTACTATTACTGCTATTGCTCTCTTCAATATCATAATATTGGAGAGCAGGAGGATTAATGACTTCATTGTCAGAAATCCAGCATTAGCTAACAACAGTATTCTGCCTCACACGAAAAATGTTTCCTCCTGAATTTCTTCCTCTATCTGATCCCTTGCAATTACACCCAAATTACTGTCCTCTAAAAATGGCACAATGGTGTCTCTTCCTGAACCGGCGAATTTCTCCCACTTCTATTTCTATCATCTTGCCTTGGAGAATTAGGCCTATATCCATTATTACCATTATCACTATAATTATTCCCAGAATAACGTTGGTTTCTGTGAAACTGTCCCCTTTTATCTCTTAGATACCTATTGGTGTGCATAAAATTGACTTGAGCGTTTCACCCTCTTTGATAATTTTCATAACTTCCCCTATAACTACCGTCAAAGTTATTTCTCCTTCGGTTCTCATTATTGTCATTTTTCAGTACGGGCCCGTGGTATCTTTCCCTGGTATCGTAATTTCTACTATTTCCTGAATGTGCCCCCTGCCCAAAGAATTTTGTGGGACTTCTTTCATTCTTAGCAAAATTGTTACCCTGACTGACTTTGTTTCAACCTTTGTTTCTTTCTAAGGCAAGCAATAGATCTATCATTGCCGCAATTGTAACCGGTCTTTCAATAATTATATATTGTTGGATTGTTTCTGGAAAGTGGGTGGTTACCTGATTTATTAATTCCCTTTCTGCTATTGGCGGGTCAATCATCTTCGACTTCCTGGCCACTCCCATAAAATGATTAATCATCGAATGATCCTTACGGGGATTATATTTACCATTACTGAGTTCCAAACGAATACTCGCTTGTCTATTTAGCCCCCAGTATAAATTTAAAAATATCTTTTTGAATGTAGCGTAATTCTGCTTTAATCCCACAGATAATTCAAGCCAATTAGATGCGTTTCCTTTAAAGCACTTGTGCACCAGTCATTTTATATTCCTTGGGTATACCCTTTACAACAAAATATTCCTGCATACTGTTAATGAAGGCTTTGGGATTGTCAGATTCCTCATTCTCAAAAATCGGTGGTGATATTTCGCTGAGAATATGGTTAGGCCATTGAACATGTGGACCGCCATTTCTCGTCACATTTGTAGTATTGTGGTTATTAGAACTGCTGGGACCTAAATTCAGCATTGGGAGGTCAGCTGATGCATGTGGCACTGCCTCATTCCATACTGTTACACTGCTTATGTTACTACCTGCTGAATTACTAACATTATCAGAAATGCTTACTCTCTCAAAAAGCTCTTTAATTTTGTCACCTGCTTCATCCATCACCACAGTTAATCTCCTATTTTCTTTTTCAGACTGTTCTAATCAACTTCTGTGTATTTCTAACTCTTTACTTATAACTTCCCTTTCTTTAACTAATCCCTGACTTAGTTCTTCCTTCGATTTTCGTTTCTCTTTTTCTAGCCTTTCACTAACCTCTTGTCTTACAATTCTAATCTCTTCTCCTATTCCAGTACTAATTTCTTGTTTTACAATCTTTATTTCCTCCCTAAACTGCTCTTGATTTTCCCTAACCTCTAGTCTCACATTTTCAATTTCACTTCTGACCTCGTCTTTAAAACTTTCTAAGACCTTTTGTTGGTTTTCTATTTTATTCCCTATTTCTTTCATCTCCTTCCTATTAGTTTCTATCTTTTCTGTTAAAATCTGACTACTAGTTTTCATCTTTTCTGTTTAATCCTCCCTGATATTTTGACTATTCGCTTTCATTTCTTCCCTATTAGTTTTCATTTCTTCCCTTAACTCTTTCTGACTATTTTCTATCTTCTGTTAAATCCCGACTAATATTCTGACTACTAGTTTTCATCTCTTCTCTACTAGCTTCTATCTTATTTCCTAAATTGTTTAACAGCGCCATAAGTGACCCATACATATTGCTATCCATGGCAAAACTCTGAGTTGAACTTTCCTTGCTCACTATACTCTCCCCTAACTGTTCTGCCTTGCCCATTCCTATCCTCTACATTTTCTACATTCTCTATATCATTACTTACATCACCCTCCTGAACATCCATAGTTACATGAGCCTGCTCTATCATATTCCTACTTCTCAAATACATCTACTACCAGAACATAAAAATAAAAGTGTTTTTCACTCATTACCTTTTTATCTGCTACTGCTGCTTTGATGTGGATCCTCTTGTCCTCGTGGTCCTGGTTCCCTTTGGTGTTCCTGTCTGTTCCTATGCTGTTTTGCTGTTCAGCTCCACTGTGGTCCGGTTCTTGTGCTGTTCAGTCCCACATTGTTGCGCCATATGATGCGGGCTTACCTGCTCCTCAATTCCGCTATGCTATCAGGGTATGTATGAGTGTTTCCAATAAAAGCCGGAACTCTCCTTAAAACACTTTTATTTACGACCAAGGAACGTTTTAGGTTTGCTGATCGCTATTAGAATTTTGTTACGTCTTTACTAAGACCAGAGATTGTTACTCGAAACTGTCGTGTGTCCTTGCACTCGAGGTAGGGCTTACCTTCGGAAGGTAAGTCCAACTGACTTACTCGCTCACGATCTGGAAGGCAAGTCTCACCGACCTGCTCTCTCCGGGTTCTGGAAGGCAAGTGTCTGTGCGTCATGATGCTATCTATGCCTTTCACCCCTTAATTACCCATACGACAGCAGTGGGTTTTGAAGAAGTCTCCGCGACTATCCCTTGTTTTCCTCTCCAACACCTGCACTAAGCGATTTCCAGGAAAACTGGAATTACCAGACCTCGCCTGACTTCCTGACGTTTGCCCCTAATGACTTGTCTGGAACATTTCGTGCCTTTTTGACAATTATAACCGCAACCAATCCTCCCAGATTTTGGTACCTTTATACACGCAACGATTTTAACATTTCCTGATTATTTAATTCTGCCATGGGATGCAGTACTATATCCGTAATTATGGTGTTCACAATTTCAGCTTCAAATATTTATTCATTTATTAGGGAACAATACTTCACCAAAGTTTCACAAGAGTCTCTTACAAAAAGGGGTAATTGCTCAGTAGTAAAAGCTTTATGATATCACAGTTTACATTTTTTCTAGTCTGTCAGTGGTAGTATATTTCATTTTGTGTTTCAGTGAACTTGTTAGCTGTTGTGAAATTAGAGCTAAAAAGCTTAAAATTGACATCATGTAGAACTCAAAATTTGGACTCTGGAGGTGAATTCGGTAATAAAGAATAATATATGTATTACCGTATTTACTTGAAAATAAGACCTCTTTTTTTCAATGCAATTATAGCCAAAACAAATTGGGTCTAACAATCAGGTATTTCGGAAAAATAAAATAAATGTACTACTGAAATATCGATTTAATACCTATGTTTTACTAAACACTAACTATTGTTGTTACTTGCATGCTGCTTTGCTACTTGGTGCCATTTCATTTGCATCATTTCACAGGCCACTACCCAGTGCTCTCTTCTCTTTCACCCACTCCGTCACTGCATCATCCACTGCAACATTTCCTAGGGCCACGAAAAGATTGAGTTCCTTTTCTCACAGCTTAATTTTATCTGATTTCTCCACTAACAAATCATGTTTGGTTGTATCAAATACTCCTGTCCTGCTGCTCATACACATTTTTTTTTTCAGTAAATTCCAAAACATTGGCTTAAAACCTTATAGTGAAACTTCTTGGTGAATTCATGTTATCGCTAACACAGACAGTTACAGGAGAAACTCTCTTTCAATAAAGTTGCTGCTTTTGTAAACAAAGTTCTTTTACTAAAAAGAGGAAAGAAGGTAGAAAGACTGAAACTACCAATCAGAGAAGGTGGGTGTCTCTCCTTTCTTTGCAAACAAGTGAAAGGTAAAAATTGCCATTGCCAACCATCTGTATGTACAACAACAAAGAAATACGAAAAACTGTTTTTCTAGGAATTATAGCCTGTCTTAGATTAAGGTGTCTCTTAGATGTACTTTTTTCTTAAATTTATCGCAAAACTTGACGGGTCTCATAATCAAGAGTCTTATTTTTGAGTAATTACAGTACGTAGTGTATTAATACAAAATAATATGTAGCCCCAGGTCATTTCAAATTACCATTTGCTTACAACACTTCTTACTCTTTGTAACTGTTTGCGCAGCAACTGCTTACATGCGTGACAGAGACTGTGGTACCACCATGTTTAGTGCTTCTGCTCCTTAAAATAACAGCTGAGAAATAATCACTCTGTATGTGATTTAATGATTGCTTTGGAGTGTTTTAATTCATTACAGAGTAAGAGCTCTGTAATTTATAATGAACATTATTTATATATGTTATTACTTCTGATATGCATGTTTGCCTTATATTCACAGAGTAGTGGGTTTTGCTCTGCAGCTACAACTAATGGAACTTCAGAAATGCTGTTCACTTCAGTTATCAAGAAGGATCAAAATAGTGTAAGTATTTACTAAGCAAACTGTAATGACCAAAGCATTTGAATACTTATTCAGTTTGATTACATGCTTTTTATCGCAATACTTTGAAATTAGACTGCAAATTTAGCCTTGGTCATAAATAGAATAGCTGAATTTATCATTAAGTATTGTTAGACAATCTTATGTGAAATGAATATTACATTGGGTATCTACTGCATACTTTCTGTTGAAACAAAGGCATCTAATCAGGCCAATTTGTTTGGTGTAGCTGAAACAATACTTGCCATCAAGCAGCAAGAAAGCTCTCCAATATCACAGATATTGTAGAGACCACAGACTCTACTTATCTTAAATATGTGGTGTAAATTATAGAAACACCAACTAGTTTCAACAGGCCTTGACCAACCTTGCTATGACTGTTACATGTGAGAGATGACGTACAACTCGTAATGGTCTTTACTTTCAATGACTGGATCCCTGTTGCTGTTTAGTCATTGGGCTTCTTCCATCTTATTAAAATTGTTAGGATACTTAAAGATTTCAATAACCTCTCGCTGTAGGTGAGCATGGTAGCTGTAGTTGATGCAAGGATGCGCCTATCCTGGAACTTAATTATACGTTCATCAACTGCCTCAATGGTGTATTCAACAACTGCAGGCTTATCTGTTTGGCCCAGACAGTAGTTTCTTTTATGCTCCATGAGCCTCGTCTTAATGCTGTGCTGAGTAGTTCCAATGCAAACTGAGACGCAACAACAAGGAATACTGTATACCCTAGCTTATGAAAGAGCTTCCCGGGAATCCTTGACTGATTGTAGTAAACTGCTTAATTGTCTAGTGGGCTTTAAGACTGTTTTGGTGCTATGGCACTGTTCAATTCAATCTGTAGCATTTTCCAAGTATGGTAGTGTCCTTGCTTTTGGGTTGGTCTAGCTTCTGGGCCGGCAAGCTCTTCTTACTTGTTGGATTTAATAACCATTAGAAAGTAATGCTTCTCCTAAGTGGCCAAGTCCTTGTTTCAGCAAGTGCGGCTTGGGAAGATGTGTGAAGTGTGATTTGTGAGTGTCTTGATCATAGCACACTTTTGTCTGGGATGATGATCTGAGTGCTTGTTCAAGTAGCAATCACTATCGGTAGGCTTGAAAATGCAAGTATGAATTGTACTTTAATATTCCATGTGACTTAGACTACAGTTTCAGACATGTATAAAACACTTAAATATGATGGTAATAAGCAAAATTAACATAAGTAACATTTCTCAGTTAATACAATCAAATAAATATTAACCATATTCAAACAACCATTATTAATAATTACAGAAAAGGTGTTTTCCTTTCATAAATTACAATGTTCTTTAAGGTTATACTTATACATTGTTGTAGGATATTCAAGAAAATTTGAGTTATACTACATAACAAACCTGCTGTACAAAGGGGATGGCTATGCATCAATTTCTCTCTCTGCATGTTAGTGCAAGCACTAGTTAATATATTGAATTGTTATTTGCAGGACAGCAGTAATTCAACTGAAAGTCCAGACAAACCAAGTAAAAGTCTTAGCGAGGCTGCTAGGGAGTATGAGGAAGCTAGAGCTGTTAAGAGAAAATATGAAGAAGTTACTGTGGTAACAGGTGAAGAAGGTGAAGCCAATGTCTTGCAAGTAAGAACAATTATGTGGTCTAATTGAAAAAGTGAAATGTTTCAATGAAGTCTGTGGGTGATGTTGAGATGAGCTCCTTTATTTCAAGATTGTATTTAGTGGGTAACAGATAAAGATGGGGGAGGCTAATATTTTTCCAATTGAAGTTTGGATTCTACTAAAATTAATTTTATTTAAATTCAGATAAATATATTCATAAATCACACTTATTAAATATGCTTTTTGAGGATAATATACAAAACTGTTCGGGAAGTTGTCTTGATAAAGTTTTCTTTTCTATTTGTTTCTTATGCGAAGCCCAAAAGGTGCCACTTGTAGCTATAAATGTTGATTATTACTTTCACTGCCACCTATTAATATCCGTGAATATTTCTCCTGCTATTTGCTCTCTATATGATCCCTATCATGTTGTTTAGTATTCCTTTTTATGATTGCAGATTACCAACGTGTTTCCAATTGGTATGTCACACACATGCTATTATTTGCATGAAGTTAGATGTCTACACAGTTGGATGACTAGACCATCTCTGTATTTAAAAATATTCCTTATTTATTCTTTTTGGTTGCAGAACTTAGCAACCATTGTTTTTCATTTGTCTTTTTTCGCAATTTTCACTCACAATTGATGCTGGTCATGTACCACGTTATCGAATAGTTTCGGATAGAATAATATATTTTATAAAAATAAAATCTAACATTCACATAATGGAAAGTTGACACATTTTTGGTGGACACAAGTAAATATAATGAATATTAGCATGAATCATCCTATTATTGCACATTGTATTTCCTGGACTCATAATTTGTACTATAAGTGTCTGAATTGACAATGTCTACTTAGCAATATTTTCATGAAGTTATGCAAGTATCACAACATGGAAGACTTTTTCTGTATAATATTTTAAATATTGAATACTAAAATAAAGCATAATGCCTAAAAACAAGAATAGGCAATTGATAAGAGCTTTTCAATATCATTTTCATTTGTAGCATCTGTTAGCTCTAAAATAGCACAGACTTCATCAAAATAGCTGAAATCCTAAGGCATGGAATGATAAGAGTAAACCAGGGTTGACAAAGATGTTTTCATTCCCTTTGTGCTAGGAGTAGGCAATTTGTATGACTTTGTCTATAGGAGTTTTCATGCTATGAAGACACAATGACTTATGGAGAATCAGCGTAGCTTTGCCAGTATATTTCGCCATCACACTTTTGCTCACAATCAGGCTTATTACTACTATTATTATTTTATTATTATTTTGATTTTGATTATTATTAATTATGATGATTGATTATTATTATCATGATCATTATTATGACTATTATTGTTGTTGTTGCTATTTTTAGCATTAATAATAGTTCCAATATTATTAGTATTAGTATTATTCTTTTTCTTTAAATAATCATACACTCTAAGAACTGTTTTTCACTTGCCACTTTTAATAATTTCGCCCTTTTTTCTGCGATCTGTTGCGCATTGATCACTTAAATGCAATGCACACAATTACCAGAGAACTAAAACTCGCTCACATCTCATATTCCCGAAACCTATTGAAAACCTCCACTGAAGTACAATCCCTTATGGGCCCTTCACACACACCTGGTTTTCATCATCTCCAAGGCTGGGTTTTGACCACTTTATGCTTTGCGTGGTGTAAACATTTTCCTTTAAATGGTGATTCATGGATGTCTTGGTACTGGAGATGTTCTATATGTATATAAAAAATAATTTTATTTCCTTGACAACTTTGTCGCTGGAAGTTTTTACATGGACTTACAGAACGAGAATTAGCCAGCAACATTTTCCACTGTATAAATGAAGAATCCAAACCCTTTGTTTTAAACTTTATCTTTTTTAAAAAAATGTTTTAGACAAATTGATGTAATCTAAATACCAACATGGCCTATTGTTGTTAGCTAATGCTGGATTTCTGACAATGAAGTCATTAATCCTCTTGCTCTCCAATATTTTTCACTGATGGATGGGGCACTAGAAGTGGCTGGGCATATTTGAAGGTGGTCTCGGTCCATTTCCTCTTGCAGATCACATAGAGGACAGAGTGGTGAAGAATATATCCCAATTCTGTTTAAATGTTTTGCCAGACAATCATGACCTGTAACACTGGTCGACAAGATTTTTTTCACAAGAAATCTGAATAGTGAATCTAGTGCATTTTTTCATCCTGAATTCAGATATGTAGTCAGAATTTTCCCATCAGGCATAGTTTTTCTGTGAAAGCTACTTTTTAAAATATGATTTTAGCGATTTCTTTGAGCTGTCATAGGAACCTTTACCTCATATGTAGCTATGTTACTCAAGCCGTATTTATTGAAATTATTTGTAATATCACGCTGAAGCACCACAAAACAAGACTGTGCAGGTTCATTCATGTTTAGACATGCTCAGACCTGTCTGGCATTGTGATGTGTCAGTATTGAGCTGACTGTGACATTGTTCACTAGTGAAATATTTCCTTCCTTTCTGTTTAGAAGAGTATTGTGTATGTTGTGCATGTTGTATTTCAGTGCTTAATGTTTCATCATGCCAAGAAAGTGTGTAAATCATGCAGATAATTTCTGCTATATTTGTGGTGAGCTGACCTTCAAGTCTCAGAGGCGAAATATGACTCCACTTGTAAAGAAGCGTTGTCATCTTTACTTTGGCTGTCAAGTTGGTGATTTTGATAAGAGCTGGGCCCCAAATACATGCTGTGTTTCGTGTGTTAGACTGCTGACTGGGTGGAAAAATGGTACACATCATATGCCATTTGCAATTCCCATGATTTGGAGGGAACCAAAGGATCATTCAACTGACTGTTATTTTTGTTTGACAAATATTAAAAGAATCACATCTAAAACAAAATATACAGTTAAGTATCCGAATTTGCAATCTGCATTGAGACCTGTCTTACACAGTGAAGAGTTCCCCGTACCAGTATATGTAGATACAACCTTAAGTGATAACTCTGATTCTGACCTAACTGAAACTCAAAATGATTCAGATGAAAATAAAAATGATCTTACATATGAAGCCAGTAGCTGTTCATCAGAACCATACTTTCCCAATCAGCAAGACCTTAATGACCTGATTCGGGATTTAAATCTGTCTAAACTGCAAGCTGAAGTTTTAACTTCCAGACTCAAAGGGTGGAATTTACTCCAAAAAGATGTAAGAATAAGTAGTTATTGTAGCCGCCATAGTGTTTTCAAAGAATACTTCTCTGAAGAATATGGCGTTGTGTTTTGTAATAATATTTGTTCACTTATGGAAACCCTTGGGCATCAACACCGACCAGATGAGTGGTGATTGTTCATAGACTCCTCTAAAGTAAGTTTGAAGGCTGTGCTGCTACATATTGGCAATGAACTTCCATCAATACCAGTAGTGCATGCCGCTATGAAAGAGACATATCAAAATATAAAACTAATTTTAGAGAAAATACAATATGGAAAATATGAATGGAATATCTGTGGTGATTTAAAGGCCATTGCTTTATTGCTTGGTTTGCAACTTGGGATCACCAAATTTTGCTGTTTTTTGTGAGAGTGGGACAGCAGAGATAAGAAGTCTCACTACGTTAGAAAGTCATGGCCAAAACGTGAATCTCTTCACCCTGGCCACAAAAATGTGGCATGTGTCCCTTTAGTGAATCCTGAAAAAATATTTTTACCTCCATTGCATATTAAGTTAGGAGTTATGAAAAATTTCGTCAAAGCTATGGATAAACTTTCTGATGGATTCTTGTACTTGAAATCGAAATTCCCCAAAGTCAGTGATGCTAAATTGAAAGAAGGAGTTTTTATAGGACCACAAATCCGATCATTAATGGCTGATGAACATTTCGAGGGACTGTTAAATCCACTGGAGAGAGCAGCCTGGCAGTCTTTCAAAAGTTTATGTTGCAATTTTCTTGGAAACCATAAAGCAGAAAACTATCGTGACATAGTGGCTGATCTTCTGCATTCTTATAAAGCTATGGGATGCAACATGTCTTTAAAAATTCACTTCTTGGACTCTCACTTGGACTTCTTCCCCGAAAACCTTGGAGCTGTCAGCGATGAACACGGTGAGCGTTTTCATCAGCAAATTTCTACGATAGAGAAGAGGTACCAAGGCAAGTGGAGTTCCAATATGCTGGCTGACTACTGTTGGACTAAAATGAGAGACGTTCCAGATGCAAAATATACCTGAAAATCACTATCTACCACTTTCTAGGTAGGTCAGAATCAGTAGTTATAATTTTGAGTTAGATAGCTAGTTACGGATTTTTTAGAATATTATAAAAATTCAAATGAATATCACACAAAACTCCTGCCCAATGCGGACAAACTGTAATTATATTTGAATTCAGCACGAAAAATGCTTTTAGAATCTGTTATTTTAATTCTTGTGAAAGAGAAAAAGTTAATTTTTGTAGACCAGTCAACCTGAAGGTTGCAACTGCTGTTTTTCGAGGATACTCAGGAATCACTGTTTGAATGTTTGGTAGTTCCCATCTTTTATTCTTTGATTTTTCATAGTAATATTTTGCAATAATTTTTTTGAATTCAGAGTTGACTAATCTTTTAGCTGCATAAAATGGTAAATTAACTATAGATTTTTGTACACCGCTGGTACCCTTTTTTGCAAGAAAATCAGCTTTCTCATTACCACTCAGTCCACAGTGAGCCGGTATCCATTGGAAGACTAGGTGTTTTTGAAGTGCTGTTAGATGGCTAAGCATCTTCCAACATTCTATAATAGTTTGGTTTTTTGGTGACAACTTGGAAGTAATTGCTACAATTGCTGCCCTGGAATCTGAGAGAATAACTGCTTGCTGAAAATGTGAAATTCTGTACAAAAGATTTTGTAGGGCCATTCGAATTGCTTCAATTTCTCCATCAAAGTTAGTAGTTCCATAACTTAAAGATTTGTAATAGGAAAAGAGGTGACATGTGACTCCAGCACCTGCTCCATCTTAGTTTGATATCAATGATCCATCAGTATAAATATGGAGCCACTCATGTTCTGGAAATCTAGTATGGATTGTCTCTAATGCCAATAATTTTAGAACACTAGTAGGAGTATCACTTTTTTTAACTTCTTCTGTCAGGTGTAAATAATATGTGATGTCTAATGTATGTGTTGGATTGACTTTAGATATGAAGTTTTCCTTTGAATTAGGAAGGTGGACATCCTTCTTGATGTCTTGAATTTTGGAAAGACAGCTCTCCTGAGTCTTTAGTGTATGTGTAAAATTTCTTTTGTGCCATGTATTGAATGGGAGTCTGATCAACTTTTCGTGTTGAATAAGAGCCGCTTTTTCTATTTCATATTCCATGGGATATTGGTTGGTTAGTATTTCTATAGCTGCTATTGGTGTGGTTTTGATAGCACCTGTAATTAATCTCAGCCTATGCAAACAAACAAATACTCTACATATTTTTTCATTGCAATTATTTTGGTTTAAAACCATGTTTAGACGTTCGGAGCAAGGAAGGTGTTAAAAAATCTGCTTTCATCAAAATTTCAGATTTTATTTTAAAAGAGGTACAGTTATGTAAAATGTTTATTGTGCATACCATAGTATTCTTTGACACATTTCACACCGAAATGCATGTTCTAATTTTATCTTATTCACATTTGGAAACACTCAAATTTGGCAACGGCGCACTTGATTCTGCTATAAGAAAAATATGTTCCATAAGAGACAATTGTGCCTTCATGACATGAAAGTTCCTATAGCAGCATGTATACTCTGTTCATCTAGAGATTAGAGGAGACGTAAACAAAGCCATGTGCGTTTTGACCACTGTTACTGAGGTCTGAAATGTCATTTAATGTTTGCTAAAGCATGAACTAAGTGTACTAAGCATAGTTAAAGTGTTAGAATACGCAGTTAAGTGAATCCGTAACCAGCCTAATTCATTCTGTGCGCGCATTATTCAGTATGAAAGTAACATGGCGGAACAAGTGAGTGTTGTAAAACATAAGCGCGGTAAACCGTTGCGAAGTGGTGAAAAGACAACAATATTGAACGTATTTAACAAGTTCTGTGAGAAATATTCCGAGCTTTCTATCGAAGATATGATGAAATTAACATCCGAGTTTACCGGTGTGTCAGTTGCAAGTATTTACAGTACACCCAAAGTAAAATCGTCAGTTGGTGAAGATAACGGTAAAAAGCGACCACGTACTACATAAATGGTGGATGTAGTTTGCGACAAATTTGTGAGTGTGAAATCTGCAATCTGTCGAAAAGTTCACCAGTTCTTTGTTAACAATGAATCCCCACCTTAAACAAAGTGCTGTTGGCAATTAACTCTGATCGCGATCTTCCAGATTTAAAACGAACTTCCCTCCACAAGCTGCTTCTGGAGATGGATTTCGAGATTGTGAGCAGGAATTGAAAAAGTGTTATTGTGGACAGAGATGACGTAAGTAGCAGTTAATTTCCATGTGCTATATGTTATTTGGATCAAGTAAATATATCCTTTAGTAGTGTAAAATGCATATTATACCTAATCGTAGCGGTGGGTAACGTTGTTGCGTCATTGTGAAAGCACGTGGCCGCGGAGTGATACAAACCGGTGCTTTGTTTATATCTCCTCTAATCTCTTGATGAACAGAATATAGAATATAAATGAAAATTAAGAGGAAGCATTGGAGGTACCACAAGTATCATCACAAATTACCTTATGTGCCTATGTTAACGGTTGTGGCAATTTTTGAATGAAAGGAGCAAATGAGTTCTTTGTTATAGGTTGTATGTAGCAGGCAACAGATAAAGTACAAGATGACATGGGCAAGGATTTTCTCAAAGTCCAGATTTCACCAAAATTAGCTCTTGAGTTAACATACATTCATGAATCACTTCACTTTTTAATATGCTCTTGAAGACACTATAGAGCTTATATTTGGCTTATTCCCCTCAGCAAAGTTTCTCTTTTATGATTGTTTCTTACACAAAGCTCAAATGGCGTCAGTTTTATGACAAGCTTTGGTTTTTCTTTCCCTAACATGTCTTTATATCCATGAGTATTTATTATGTGATATTTCTTCTATGCGTGATAACTAGCGGATTGCGTGGTATTTCTTATAATTTTGTATTATCAACACATTTTCCATTTATTCAAATTCGTGCTCACCACTATTTGCACAGAATTTCAGGTCTTCACTATCTCAAGCAAAGATCACAACTCTTCTGTGAAGGATTCGCTATTTATTTCTGTTGGTTATGGAGCCTAGCAACGATTGTTTTTCCTTTGTTTTTCCCCCAAGTTATATTTATAATCAGTGTTGGTCATGCTCCACATTACTGTACCAAACAGTTTCAGATGCAACAATAAAGTTTACAAAATAAAATATAACATTTATATAACAGAAAATTGATATTTTTGGTGGACATAAACAAAATAAATACGAGCATGAATCATCTATTCCTGTTACTGTAAATCAAACTCCTGCGCTTAAAATTTCTCCTACACTTTCTAGAAGTTAAAACCCGTGGCACTACACTCCATATTGGACCAGGGCCTGCCAAGCCGACTGCCGGCCTTACGCCCACATATGCAAGGTAGAAGTAGGCAAACATCCAACCGATATGGGGAGGAGATGTGGTCAGCATCTTGACACTCCCAGCCAGAAAGTTGGCTTTCATGACCAGGGCCGCTTACCTATCGCAAGCTCCTCAATTTCCTCACAATGCTGAGTGGGCGCTGGTCCTATACCCGGGACTTAAAATCTGCACCCCAAGGGGTGGGATTGAACCTGGGCCACATTTTGTGGCAGGTAACCAAGACATGAAGCCCTAGCCCACTATGCCATGGCACAGGATTCCTACACCTAGGATGTAGCAATGTTCTGTTAGCATGAAGTTAAACACAATTTAATTGGTAACATTGTTCAGTGAAACAGAATTTACATTACCTTCAGTATTAAATCACTTTAATGTTGTGTTAAAATGTAATATTGGTTGATGAAACTGGCCCTTAGGCTTTAAGCACCAGTCTGGAATGTACTAATTCATCATCTACAATGTGAATTCTCTCTCCAATAAAGCCAGTACTCATTTTTACTTTCTCTACCGATAAGTAGAAGAAGTATTGTATTCCACCGAAAGTTTGATGAGATTTCAACAGAAATATATGTTTTGAGACCCTCTGAATCCAGAAAAAGCATTTTCAGGAAAAGGTTCATGTGTGTTTGTCAGACTGTGGACAGCATAACTCAAAAACGAAAAGTCGGTTAAAAACCAAAGTTGATATTTAAGTTTAATGTCTTTCAAGGATGTGACATAAAGATTTTGAAGAAAACAGCCCCACTCTAAACTACCCTTACAGGAACATTTTTCGAACATTATGAATTTCTTGAAAATGGCTCTAACAATTTTGATTAAAATGACATATGTTTAAGATATTTATATGACAAGTGAAATGTATATTTTGAATTTTCTGGCTATAGCCTATGTAGTCCTGTTTACTCTGGATGACTTTTGAATAACTCATAAATTGTAAGAGATAGACAAAATCTTGCAGTACAAAAAATGTAGATCTCGCTGAAACACACAATTTATGTCTAAATAAAATTTTTTGTAGAGTGCCCCATTTCGGAGATATTCCTTGTTATTTGTGTCAGTTTCAGAAAACTTGAAGCTTTTGTGAAATGGAACGTTGTTGTTAAGCGTGCAAAGAGAACAGGATCTCAAAGCTTTAAAAGATTTGACTATCCCTCAAACCCTACTGTATTCTCATATTCCCCTTGCACCTACAAGGAAATAAGCAATAAGATAATTAATTTGTACAAATGTTTGTCCCAACTAATACGAAGAAGACATAGGAATAAGAGGTGGTAAGAATGTTCAGTACAAGAGCGGAGAAAGTCATATGAGTGCAACACATCAGATTTTTATAAACAGAGAGCTAATTCTTGATTATAATATTTCAGATGAACTGCAAGCTGTTTGCATTTGATAAGGCTGGTAGCACTTGGGAAGAACGTGGACGTGGTACTTTAAGGCTTAATGACAAAGATGGTGGACCGGGAGGTGGAGTTCTGCAGTCACGTGTTGTGATCAGGACCACAGGCAGCCTGAGAGTGCTTCTAAATGCCAAAGTATGGTTCCTTTAGCATAGTATATAGACACTAAAGCTTACCAGTGCATCACAAAGATGGTGTTGCAGTAGTTTTATTCAGCTGTAGTTTCACACAACAGCTAAAACTACTAACGTTTTTGTGAGTAAAATCTCACCCAAAATTTTATGGTGCTAATGGATCTCAGCTGTGGTCTGCATGTATTATAGTTACTGCACTTCGATTTCATTTTTCATCTGTAAGATAATAGTATGATACAGATATAATATCAATAGTAATGTTATTACTTTGTATTAATGTAGTAAATAACCACAGTCTTATTATTTGTAGAAATTAGGTTTGCAGTAGGTCTGAATTTTCAATTGTGAACACAAGCACAGTGATTTATTAGACTATGAGGATAACTTGGTTTCAATAATAAAATTAACATGAATCGATTTGTAATACTTGCACATCATCTACTGTGGAATTTTTTTATCAAAGGGAGCATTATGATCTTTGTTTCAGGGTCATTTTAGCCGATAACATAAAGATTATGATGACAAAGGCTAATGTCCTTTCAGTTAAAGTCTGGATTGCCAAAATTAACTTTATTTAAATTAAGATAACATACGTTCACAAATCATCTCACTTTATAAACATATTCTTGCAGCCAGTGTCTGAAACTATTCAGGATATCGTCATGATATCACATTTAATTTTTTCTATTTCTCCTGCAAAGTTCAATGGTGTCACTTTCATGATAAGTGTCAGTTTTTCTTTTCCTGGCTTGTAGTTATATCTGAGGCTGGCTCCATAGCGCAGTTGATAGAGCACCTGTCTGCTGTGCAAGGGGTCCCGGGCTCGATTCCTGGCAGGGGGGTAGGAATTTTTCTCCAGCCAGGATTATTCCTCATCCTTCCCTGAGTCTGGAAGTATAATGGTGGCGCCATGGCTGAGTAGTTAGACCACTCGTCTACCACCTAGGCAGGACCCGCATGTGGTATTTGTGGTGGACGAAGCGGTGTCTGGGTGTGTTTTCCCCGGGTTCTCTGGTTTCCCCCGCCATTCATTCCACCAATTGCTCCATTATCACTCTTCCAATCATCCATTTCGCCTGCATTTCATATCATCCTCTTCCTCACTATCATACCTGGTGCTTGGCTGACCACCTGCTTCCAGGTTTTCACTCTGTCTAGTCCAGAGGTCCCTCTGCCTCCTGACAGGCGTCTGACCCTAGGCACTGTCTTAAGTCCTAGGGGATGTAAGTCCTACATAAGGGCAGGGTCTTGTTGTGAAGTATGTCTGAGTATTCGGCTCATCTTATAAGTTTTGAGTTTTCCGAGTTGTGGCCACAGTTGAGGAGCTGCAGTCATGGTTAAATATGTTGCTAACTTTAGAAATAGAGATGGCAGAGCATCACTTTCCAATTCCAGTTTTTTATGGGGAACTACTAACACATACAGTCACTCAAAAAAGTATTCGTCGTCTCAGCTGTATCACATTAATACATCTTTTATTTGCAAATTAATATCAGTTAACTGCCAATGTCTCCGGTTAATAAAATCTTATTGGCTACCTATCAATGATAAAGCTTAAAATTGGCAAATATTGTCATTTATTTATAATAATGATATAAAATGTTAAAACCCACTACACTTGAAGCTCAAACAAGTATTCATCTGGCAAACTAGGAAGCAACAAAACTGCCCTATTAGATAATTCTGCCTCCTTCAGCTGGCCTACATGTGCTGTAGTCAGCATGTTCTGTTCCATGAAGCTGAGAACAACAGAATTGAAACCATGGGACGCAAAAGTAAGGAAACGACAGGGGAAGAAAGGCGGATTGCTGTACGATGCCTTCAAAATGGCAAAACATACAAAGAAATAGCTGAAATATTAAATAGGTAATTACTACCGTCAAGAGTATTATATACAGACATAATCAAAGAAAAACCTACAAAAACAAGCCAAGAAAAGGCCGCCCTTCTGTCATGAATCAGGTTGAAAAACGACTGATAGTGCGAAAAGTGAAAACAGATCCCAAAGTGAACTCTACAAAAATTGCTTCAGAAGTGGAAAAGGAAATGAGAAAACACAGACCATAAGAAACATTCTTCATGAGGCTGAATACAAAAATGAATAGCCTGCCAAAAGTCAAATACAAGCAACACTAATAGAAGCAAGAAACTGGCATATGCCAAAAATCACATAGATTATGATTTCAACTTCTGGAAAAAAGTCATTTTTACTGATGAAAGTAAATTTAACATAGTGATAACAGCTTCACGGGTGATCAGCCGTGTTAAACTTAAAAAGGTCGAGCTTTCGGCCATTATACTCTCCATGGCCATCTTCAGATGGAGAGTATAATGGCCGAAAGCTCGACCTTTTTAAGTTTAACACGGCTGATCACCCGTGAAGCTGTTATCACTAACGTTCGCCGTGAAAGCTTCAAATCCTACATTAAATTTAACATAGCTGTGTGCAAAGGAAGAGTAAGAATATGGAGACAAAAAAATTGTGAATTTAAAAAAAAAAAAAAAAAAAAAAAAAAGAAAAGAAACTCTCACAGCCACCATTAAACATGGTGGAGGATCTGTACCTGTGTGGAGGTGTATGGGTGCAAATGGTGTAGGTGATCTGTGATTTGTTGATGGCAACATGGACCAGACTCTACATCAACATACTAAAGTCACATCTTCCACACAGTGTGAACAATATGGGTCTTACAGATGGACACATCTTCACTCAAGATAATGATCTCGAACATACAGCACTGAACACAAAGCTTTGGCTGTTGTATAACACACCACGATGGATGAAAACACCCCCACAATCACCAGAGATCAATCCACTTGAGAATGTATGGTGCACTGTTGAACAAAATCTATGAAAACACTGAATATCAAACTAGAAAGACTTTAAGGAGCACTTAATGGAGGAGTGGAAGAAAATTACTAGAGAAACTATGGAAAATCTTGTGAGATCAATTCCTATAAGGTTATGTGAGATAATAAAGAGGAAAGGAGGGCCCACCAAGTATTAAGCTGTGCATCTTTAAGTTAAAATAATATAGTTTATATACTGGAGACGAATACATTTTTGATGCGAAAAGGGATAGCAATATCTTTGTTAATTTTTCTTATTTTTGTTGAGACAGTAAACAAGTTTTGTTAATCTATAATGAATTCTTAGGGTATAAGAAATAAATATATGTTCAAGCCAAGCTTTATTGTTTAATTTTCTAACCTTTATTTGAATTTAACACTTACAAGGTTAGTTACAGATACTTTTTTAAGTGACTGTAATCTAAAAGAATGGCCTACATTTAATATACGTACTTCATTATAAAATTCCTATACACTTACATAATTTATAATTATGTGGACCTGAAACAGAGGGACAAGCAGAGAAAGAGTATATGAATGAGGGATAAACACAGGTTATTCACAGTGAGGTTAGGGATGCCCGCATTTTAACAATATTGTACGTCGTTATTTCGAAGGTTCAAGGATCTCAACAAGCAAGAACATACTAATATATACAACTACTTACCATCTGGTCCTGTTGCTCTAATCTCACAAACAATCTTTTCTTTGAGAAAGAGTAAAATGCAAACTCCTGTGCTCTGACATTCAAATTTCCTCTCAGGACATTTTTAACCACAATTTCTTTCTTTCTTCATTGGAAGGAAACCAGAACACAGGTACATATTCACCTTCATAATAATTGTACAACCAGGCACACATCAACTGTTAGGCATTTTATTTGATAAAAAACATAACAGAAACAAAATACTCTGATCCGCATTTGTGGTTGGTAAGCGACTGCAGCGATCAGCAGGTTACTTCCTGCTCTCTTTATGCAATGGCCTGTATATCACAACCGCAGTGCCTCTTTCGGTGGTGATGTGCCTACTCCCTTTCCATTCAAAACTGCAGGGCTGCCAACATACAGCTACCCAAAGTGCCATCTCGTTGACCAATTCCATTGGCCCCTGGCTCACCTGCCTGCTGTGCAAGGGGTCCTGGGTTTGATTCCGCCTGGGACAGTGGATTATCCTCTATTCTCTCTAGAGTCTGGAAGTATGAATTGGAGTGTGAATGTATATCTGAATTTAATGTAATAAATTAAAAAAGAATCAAAGTAATACAAACCCAAAGTTCAACACCACTGTCACACAAATATTATCGCCGCTGAGCAACTTTTCCAGGGGTTTAAAATTTGCCAATATGACCTTCGATGTCCAAGGTGGCATACAAATAGAACAAAAAAATTCCATTGTTTCCCTAACTCTCCGACAGGTGGCATTCCAAACGTTTATTACAACTTGTAACCAGCAATTAAAATTCTAAGTGTAATTAGTAACTTCTGCTGACATCAAAGCACACGAATGCATGCATTCTTAATATTGTTGCACCGGCTATGACCGATGGCTCTTAAGTGTGATTCAAAGCGACAGCCCCATGTTAGTATATTCACAGCCATGTAAAAGAAATCCTTTGTGACAAAATGCTGGTGTGATTTTAGCAATTGAGAGGGTCATTATCAATAAAAGATTTATTTAATATGATTTTAACTCATTATTTACATAATCTTAGGTTTCTGAGCAGTAAAAGCTTACCAAAATTAATTTCAAATAACAGGTAATATATAAGAAAGTTGGAGCCTATTTTCTCTCATATTCTACATTTTCAACGATGGCCTGACTCAGTAGTTCTACTTGTTGAGAAGGGGAACAAGGAGAAAGATCTGATGTACTGCACTCACATGAATTTCTCTACTCTTGTGCAAGCCATTTTTATAATGTTAATCGCGATATATGTGTGCACAAATTATCTTATTGCCAATTTAATATTGTGCAAGTCATTTTTACAAGAGTTTACTCCTATACTTACTTTATGTTAATCAAGATAAATATGTGCAGAAATTATCTGATTGCTAATTTTCATGTAGGTACAAGGGGAATATTGGAATACAGCAGTCTTTAAGCGGTAGTCAAATCTTTGAAGAGCTGGTTGCTATGTGATGCCTTGGAAATGTTGTTTGTCTTTGTATAGCCAAGAGATAAAATGCAAATTTTTTGTTGTTATTAACGTCCTCCAATATAATGCTCTATCAGACCATGAATGAATGAAATGGGTGAAATGATGCTCAAATAAGCCCAAGGTCCATAGGGCTTTAACTTATCTGACATTCGTCTTCTCCAGATAAGGGAAAACCTAGGAAAAAACCTTATCCGAATAACTCATCCTAAGTGAGATTCGAACTTGCGACCTCTTGGACATTAGGCAAACACGCTACCACCATGCTACAGAGGCAAGCACAAACAAGGTATTCTTATTTAAGAAACCCACTGGAAAATTTAAAAAAAAAGAAAAAAAGCCATGGAATATCTTAGAAATAGTTCACAAAGAATGCAGATATTTAGAAGGTTTTGAGAACATAAATTTAAAGTTACTGGTCCACTATTTGTAAGGAACTTCATATAATTTTGTATAATTATAAATACTATGCGATATATATTTTTGTCTATGATCAGATGAAAAAATGGATATAGCAATCACAACATCAAGGAGGCACACAAGAAGGTAGAACACAATCTTAACCCCTCACGCCTCATTCAAAGGATGGATAGCTGGCCGAATAAAGCCTACGTACCTTTCTACGGTTCCATCTCGAACAAGAACTCCCACATACTCGCAAGGTATAACATCAAGACCTTCACACCTCCAAAGAAGATCCAAGAATATCTTAGGCCAGTAAAAGAACCACTTCAGCTCAAGGTCCCAGCAGTGTACAGGATTCCTTGCAAATGTGGAAAGGTGTATGTACACCAAACAGGATGCATAATAGAAGAAAGATGTCAAGAACACCAGTGCAATATTAGGTTCCTACAGCCAGAAAAGTCAGCAGTGGCTGAGCAGTGTATATAGCGTGTCCATAAAATAAGCTTTGAAGACATCAAAGTTCTGGATTATACTGAAAAATACTGGGACAGGGTCATCAACCTCTTGAGCAATGGCCAATTAAAACATCTGTGAGCCGAGAACTGCAGCATTTAAATTGTTAAATGTTCTAAAAGTGCTTCGTGTATACACAGCTGTATTTTGTGTAAATATTAAGTTATTGTAATGAAACAAAAACTGGTATAAAACTCGTTATATGCAGTATGCATGTACATCATCAGCAAAGTTGTTGTAACAGGTTTTTTCCCCTCCACGGTAACAAGAAAAAAAAAATCACAAATCATCACCTGGTCATTAGCCAGGGCAGCGCAACCCCCTCCTACCTAACAATTGTATAAATATATATATTGAGAGAGAGAGAGGGAGCGAAGCACTGTTGTTCTCTCAGTCTTTTGATTCTGAAGAAGGCCATGGAGTCTACAATGGCTGAAAGCTCAATGTTTTTATATCTGACATGGCTGATCACCTGTGAAGCCTTGATTAATAATGCTTTAAGTTACATTTGTAAGAATAATTTGTATACCAACCAATAAATTATAGGGTAGAGAAAGTCAAGTGAATGTCCTAAATTTTCCCAACTTCATGAAGTATCTTTCTTTCCTTCCCCAATTAGCCTCCCCTTATGCAGGATTTACACCCCCTAGGACTTACAAGCCAGTGCCTAGGGTCAGATGCCTGTCAAGGAGCAGAGGGACCTCTGGACCAGACAGAGTGACCACCTGGAAGCAGGTGGTCAGCCAAGCACCAGGTATGATAGTGAGGAATAGGATGATATGAAATGCAGGCGAAATGGATGATTGGAAAGGTGATAATGGAGCAATTGGTAGAATGAGTGGCGGGGAAGACCGGAGAACCCGGAGAAAACCCGCCCAGATGCCGCTTTGTCCACCATGAATACCACATGCTGGCCCCTGGGATCGAACCCAGGCCACCTAGGTGACAGGTGGTTTCATGAAGTATACCAACCTAAATTAACAGTTCAATTTAGAAAAAAAAAGTTTGAATAAAAGCTTCCTAGTTTCTTTTATGTATGATGTTTTATGATCTTTATGTTTATTTTGGTATGTATGAATACAAAAGCAAATATATTGAATTAAAAAAGAAATATCAACATACCTTAAAGTCGACTAAAGTGAATTACTATTCTGCATTCATTAAGAACTCTAATAATATATCAAAATCCTCCTGGTTTGTAATATCTGAACATTTAAGTTCTAACTCTAAGTCTGATATATTCCCACCTAATCTAAATTGTGAGGGATTTAATTCTTTCTTTATTGATAAGGTCAATGACATTGTGAATAGCATACCCATTACTAACGAATCAATGTCCTTTCTAAATATCTTACCTAAGCCCAAGTGTAATTTTGATTTCTTAGAACTTAGTGTTGAGGATGTTTACGCTGGTATTATGACTCTGAATAATAGTACATGCGTGGATGTCTATGGAATTAATTCTAAAATTCTTAAATTAGCTGCTCCATATATATGTGAACCATTAACTTACGTTTTTAATAGTTGCCTCAAAGCTGGTCATTTTCTGGATGCTTTTAAATTTTCCAAAATAATACCAGTACTTAAGAAAGGAGATAAAACCTGTTATGAGAACTATAGACCTATTAGTATAATTCCAATAATTGGAAAGGTGTTTGAAGCATTATTATGCAAGCAAATTGTGACTTATTTTGAAACCAATCAGTTGTTTAATAAGCCAATTTGGCTTCAGACATGGCATGAGTACAATAAAGGCTGTCACCAGCTTTCTGAAACAGTGCTATGAAAATATTAATAACGGTAACATTGTATCAACTAGGCTTTTTGATCTCTCGGGAGCCATTGACACTGTCTCACCAATTATTCTTTTAGAGAAACTGACTTTTTATGGTTTTCATAATCATAGCATTCAATTTTTAAGATCTTATTTTAGCAACAGGACTCAGGAAACTTATTTTAATGGAATTTTATATCAGTTCAAACCTGTGAATTATAGAGTTCCTCAAGGATCAATTTGGGGACCTGTATTTTTTATTATTTATATTAATGCTCTTCCCGTTTCAGTTAGGGATGATAATTTTACTCCTTATCTTTACGCAGATGATCTAGCAACTACCTTTTATGACAAAGCTGAACACATATTAAGACCTATATTACACATGGTAACACTAGTAGCTAATAATTGGTGCAATGCCAATAATTTGAGCATAAACACTGGAAAAACTACTGACATTCAGTATAAATGTAATACCAGATATCTCGGAAGCTCCATAAAGTTTTTAGGCATTTATATTGACTCTGACCTTGGACAGTCAACACATATTAATCACATCTTTAAAAAAATAACAACAGGAATTTTCATGCTAAGAATTTTAAGTCACAGTGTAAGTAAAGATGTTCCCATGAAAGTGTATTATGCTCACATTTATTCGCATGCTAACTACGGTTTACTTTTCTGGGGGAATCACTCCTTGGCTACAAAGGTCTTTGTACAACAAAAAAAGGCTGTTAGATTAATCTGTGGAGTTCATCCAAAAGAGCATTGTAAACCACTTTTTTACTTAGGTATTTTAACCCTGCCATCATTGTATGTGCTGACCTCCCTCGTGAATGTTAAAGAAAATTTTACCACTTTTACAGTTTGCTCGAACATTCACAATTACACTACACGAAATCGTCTGAATTTATGCATCAACAAATTTAAACTTACAAAAATTCAGAACAGTTTTATAGTTGCCTCTAATAAACTATACAATATTTTACCCGAAAGGATAAGGGATCTCCCTATCTCAAATTTTAAAAGGACTTTACACCATATATTGATGGCCAATCCACTGCATTCTGTGCATGACTTTTATAACCTAGAATGGTAATTTTAAATTATGACGTTGCTATACTGTAATAGTTTTTGGCAATAAACACTATCTATCTAAATATATATGTGTCGGGTGTTTTTGTTACTGAGTGTATTTCTTGCATTGCACTATGGCTCAACTGCAAAATTTACAGCAACTTCACAGTGATACACCTGTATTCTCTATAGCTCATCGACTGTTTCCTTGTTGACTTACGTGGAGGCAGTCCAACAGCAACTGCTACAAGATTCATTTTTGTACTCGTGTGCCTGTCTTTGAAATGTGCCACCCAGCTCCTAACACTGTAAACACTTCCATATACATGTTGATATCTGAGCTGCAGTTCAGCAGCAGATTTCCTCTTTAACAAAGAATACAATGACAGCATGCTGCTAAATGAAGCATGATGTCTGTTAGTTTGGAAATACTGTCTATGGTCATATGATAGAAGCTAATAAAGTCATAATATGGTAACACCTGGTGTTAAGTCTGCAGATTACGATCCTGGAGTTTAAAAAATAGCCAATATGACCTTCGAAGTCCAAGTCCAGAACATAAAAAAATTAGATTGTTTCCCTAATTCTCCGAGAGGTGGCATTCTAAACGTTTATTACAACTTGTAATCAGCAATTAAAATTCTAAGTGTAATTAGTAACTTCTGCTGACATCAATGCACACGAATGCATGCATTCTTAATATTGTTACCCCGGCTATGACCGATGACTCTTAAGTGTGATTCAGAGCGACAGCCCCATGTTAGTATATTCACAGCCATGTAAAAGAAATCTTTCGTGACAAAATGCTGATGTGAATTTAGCAATTGAGAGGGTCATTTAAATAAAAGATTTATTTAATATGATTATAACTCATTATTTACATAATCTTAGGTTTCTGAGCAGTAAAAGCTTATCAAAATTAATTTTAAATAACGGGTAATAAATAACAAAGTTACAACCGATTTTCTCTCGTATTCTACATCTTCAACAGTGGCCTGACTCAGTAGTTTCACTTGTTGAGAAGGCGAAGAAGGAGAAAGACCTGATGCACTGCACTCACATGAATTTCTCTACTCTTGTGCAAGTAATTTTTTACAAGAGTTTACTCCTATCTTTAGTTACTATTAATCAAGATAAATATGTACAGAAATTATCTTTTGCTAATTTACTCTTGTGCAAGTCATTTTTACAAGAGTTTACTCCTATATTTACTTTATGTTAATTGGGATAAATATGTGCAGAAATTATCATATTGCTAATTTTCTTGTAGGTACAAGGGGAATATTGGAATACAGTAGTCTTTCAGTGATAGTCAAATCTTTGAAGAGCTGGTTGCTATGTGATGCCTTGGAAATGTTGTTTGTCTTTGTATGGCCAAGAGTAAAAATGACAAATATTTTCTTTTTTTTATTAACGTCCTCCAACGTAATGCCCTATCCGACCGTGAACGAATGAAATGGGTGAAATGATGCTCAAATAAGCCCAAGATCCATAAGGGCATTAAGTTATCTGATATTCATCTTCTCAGGATAAGGGAAAACCTCGGAAAAAAACCTTATCCAGACAGCTCACCCTAAGCAAGATTCAAACCTGCAACCTCTTGGACATTAGGCAAACACACTACCATCATGATACAGAGGCAAGCGCAAATAACATATTCATATTTAAGAAAACCATTAGAAAATTAAGAAAAAGAAAATAAAAGAACAAGGAATGCCTCGGTAATAGTTCACAAATAATGCAAATATTTAGATGGTTTTAATAACATAAATTTAAAGTTACCAGTACGCTATTTGCAAGAAACTTCATATAATTTTGTATAATTATAAATACTATGCAATACATAAACATGTGATATAGAAAACATGTAAATCTCTTTAAAACACACAATTTATCTCAAATAACTTAAAACTTCATTTATCTTGGTAATTGCCGCTGACATGTTTCATGTATTTTCAAAGAAAATGTGATAGAAGCACCATGAAACATACATTGGCAGCATTTAGGAACTTGCAGCAATTACTAAGATAAGTGAAGTTTTTAGTCTCTAAGTCTGTTTTTATTTTAGATTACATAAATGAATGTTTGGGTACTTAAGTTGCACCATCTGGCCCATTTATAGGCAATAATTTTCTTTTAATGCAAGACAGTGCAGGCCCACATATTGCTGACATGGTAAGAAATTAACTCCAAGAAGTGGGAATCCATGTTTTACCATGGCCAGCGAGGTGTGCTGACTTGAATCCTATTGAACATGTGTGGGACATGCTACAATGGTGTGTTAACACAAGACTTCAGTTGGGGCTAGCACTTTTAGAAGAATGGGAGCATATTCTCAAGAAGCACTTGCTAACCAGATCGAAAGCATGCCAAGCTGTATGCATGCCCTTATTCGAGCTAGAGTAAGGTAACACCCGTTATTAAAGTGTGTTTTTGATGTTCAAAACACCTAAAAATGTCCTTACAGATGAAACAGAAGTTTTCATTATTTTGCCTACTTGTAAGGTTTGTTCCTATTTATTGTAATTTAATATGCTTGCTGGCTTGGATAGCCATGATCGTTAAGGCAACACGTAGTGCACTGGCCATGCACTCAAAGCCTGAGGTCGTGAGTTCAAGTCTCGACAACCGCAGTCAAATGTGCCTGTGGTAAAGGACGGGGAGGGCCCACGTAAAATAATCGGTGTGATGGCACGCGTGGATGATGACGGGGTATCATTTGACTGCGGTTGCATGGATTTTGGTTCTTTTCTTAAAAAACTGTACATAAATGACTTAGCAAATCATCTACATCCAAATAAGGTTGTACTGTTTGCGGATGACACATCCATAGATGTAATGCAGGTATCGGCAAACATGTACTCAAGAGGCCTCGCAACTATGACGTGTCAGGGGCAGCGCTTATTCTGTCTCCCCCTCCCCCTCCGTCGCAACCTTAACTGGCACTGCAAACACACCGATCACAGGCGAACTGTCCTCTCATATTTACCTGCACTTCTAAACATGTCTGTCAAAGTATAATTTAACACTAAGACTTAAAGATAAATTTCTACGTTTTAGAGCGCATGTAATTATTCCTGGTCTATTAAATTTGATATCTAGAATAGTACTTTGATTACTTCTTCTCTCATCATGTAAGGAACCTAAGGTGTTTGTTGTGCTCTAAAGTTCAAAAAGGCACTCACCAATGGAACATCAAGTGGCATTATGATACATGTCATAAGATCACCATACAATTATAGACAAGTATGTATTCATAAATTTACACCACGATTTAAATTAGCATAACACTGACGTAGTGTCCTTTATTCATTTTATTTTTTTTTATTTTTTATTTTTTTTTTTCAGATCTAGATCAGACGAACACCTAATACACCTAATATTAATTCAAATATTACAACTGATAAACAACTTCACGCTAGCTATGCTGTTGCTTTGGCGATTGCTCAGTCACCGAGATGTTTTAGTGATGGAGATTTCATAAAAAATGTGAGAATAAAGTTGCCAACATAATTTGCCCTGAACAATATGATATTTTTAGTAATATTGCATTATCACCACGAACCATACTGAGGATACATAAAATAGGAGAAATAGCCGAAAAAAGACTACAAACCGAGGTCCATGAATTTATAGCCGTTTCTATCGCATTGGATGAAAGCACTGACAACGTTGACACAGCACAATTGGTAATTTTCACTCGTGGAGTCACTAACAACCTCTCGAAACAATAATATATGCTTGAAGTCATTCCACTTAGGGAACATACAACAGGGACAGAATTATCTCAAGCATTTAAGAAATATGTAGAAGGAGAGAAACTGAATCCAAAAAAATCTTGTATCTCGATTAACAGATGTTTATTTGCATGCAATCCTGAGAGTGGCTACTTGTGATATATCACTAGATTTTCATGGTACATTGTGTGTACATAGAAGTGAATTGAAATATATTGCTCAAATATCTAGGCCTACCTAAAGTATCGTAGACCACTCGTAGCTGGATTCAAGTATGTGTACTATTCTTTATTGTACTCTGTAGCCAGTGAGTCCAACACTGACACTGAACGAAGGTCAATGCCATCCTCTGTTCTACATTACGTCATGTGTATTGCGGGTTGCATGTTGAGAGGTCACACTCACCCCTCATTGAGTACATGTTTGCCGATGCCTGATGTAATGGGAAATGACAATGATGTTAAGTCTGATATACTGAGCTTAGACCAAAGAATGCAGGAATGGTTTGTACAAAACAGGTTAATAATAAATAAGAATAAATCTGTAGCCATTTCGTTCAGCCATATTCAGAATACTAATGTATATAAGTCACAAATAAAATTAGATAATGAATTGGTGCATTATAAACCTACTACTAAATTCTTGGGTGTATGGATTGACGAGCACCTGAAATGGAACACGCATGTTTTAAAACTGGCTTCTAAGCTACGCCAGCTTTGTTTTATGTTCAGAACTATGAAAAATATTGCAAATTTGAACACTTTGAGGAATCTATACTTTGCTCATTTCAATAGCTTACTAAAATTTGGAGTGATTTTTTGGGGTAACTGTGATAAAGAAAATAAAACTTTTAAAATTCAAAAACGAGTAATCAGAATAATAATGGGAAAGAAACAAAGGGATTCTGGTATCAATTTATTCAAATCACTCCATACATTGCTACTTTCTTGTCTATATATACTAGAAGTCCTGATGTTTGTTAGAAAACACTTGGTTTATTTTCATACAAACTCTGAAAAACATAATTATCTCACTAGAAATAGGCATAAACTGAGCACGGTTACACATAATACTTCACTATTCAGCAAAAGTGTAAGACACTCTGGAATTACCTTATATAACAAGTTACCCGATAATATTAAACTTACCATCTCAGAAACTGCATTTAAGCACAAGGTGAAACATCTGCTATTGCAACATTGTTTTTACTCAGTTGAAGAGTTTGTAAATAATTTTCCATGAACCCCTTCTGGGTGTGTAATTTATTATACCTGTATATAATTATTTTATTTGTATTCATGTTTATTCATTTTGACGATAGCATGAATTCTTGTAATTCCCAAGGTTGACAATATATCTAATCTAATCAAATGGTAGCCATTCTTCATTTTGTGGCACACTTACTACCACGCAAAAAACATCACATAGTAAATTTTGTGACTGGTTTGTGGGAAATATGCTAGATGAAGAGAAAAAAACAATTAACACACTGAAAAGGATACATACTAAGGTACCAATTATCAAAATATCTGCACTTATACTCCTAACAGCCAGAATTTCAAAGTCAGCTCCACATACCGCCCGTCTCGGTAGCATGATGGTTAGCTTGTCTACCTCACGTTCCAGAGGTTGTGAGTTCGATCCTCGCTTAGGGTAAGTTATCCAGGTAGAGTTTTTTCTGAGGTTTTCCCTTATCCTGAGAAGACGAATGTCAGGTAACTTAAAGCTCCATGGACCTCGGGCTCATTTGAGCATCATTTCACCCATTTTATTCATTCACTGCCCGGTATGACACAATGTTGGAAGACGTCAATAACAGAAAAAAAAAACTCCATTTACCATCATGACTGAAGTGGCTTAAAGCAAAGGCAGCTTTCTTCTGTGACAAGGGGTCTGGAAAGTTGGTAGCATACTATGAAAAATGTCTATACGGGTACAGCAACTATACACAGAAGTAGCGTGTAAGTGTAAGTAAATGTTGCAAATAAAATATTTCTGATTTTCTCTGTGGTTTTGGTTGCAACCAATCAGACATTAAAAAAAGGCCCTCATATAAGATAAAAACAAACAGCTTTAAATGTATTATTTCATGTGTTCTTACATGAAACAAAGAAAAAATATAAAATGTGGATATTTGTATTGCATTTAAACACATTCAACAATGACAAGTCATTTAAGCTGTTTAAATGCAAAACTTATAACAAGTTACCTTCTAGTATTCAAAATTTTACTGATCAACTGAAACCATTGCTTTTCTAATAGCAAAGCTTGCCATACATTTACCCAAGGCCACATGGCTAAGATCCATAGTTAGACTTTTATCAGTTAACAATGACCTATTGTACAACATTAATTTAATCTAGATTAATAATACCAATTTAAAAGCCATAAGTATAGTACACACATA